>QLTV01003765.1:195952-212270 GCA_003457575.1 Thermophis baileyi | reverse complement strand
CTTGGAAGGAGGATCCACTTATTATCAGCGAGCAATCATGTAGCTTGGCCACTCTGAAACAATGCAAGAGATTCCTGTCCCAAAGGTGCTTTTTCAAGAGGCAACTGGACTTTCTGGAAACCAAGAAAGTCCAGTTGCCTCTTGAAAAAAGCACCTTTGGGACAACCATGACCTGGATGACTGAAGAATCCCCATAGACAAGAGACTCCTGTGCTCAGTGAACTGACAAAGCACAGGTTCCCACCCAGGAGAAGCAATCATTAGATCCATTTGCACCACTTAAAGATACCAGCTGGTCTCTCACCTCACAAGATATCCTTAGGTAATCATCCAGATTTAAGGAAAGATCACATGCCCCAGTGGTGAAATGTAATTTTTTTTACCACCGGTTCTGTGGGCATGGCTTGGTGGGCGTGGCTTGGTGTGGGGGTCATGTGACTAGGTGGGCGTGGCCAATTTTTAAAACTTAAAAAAAGTTCCGACGAACAGCTGGTATTTCCCCAAGTTAGGGGATAGCAGCCTTGCGGGAAGGTAACCCCCCCCCCGAACAAGCCTCGCAGGTGGGCGCAGCCCTGCAGAGGAACCCACCAGGCCTCTCCGGCTCTTTGCTTGGCAGCCTCCCAGGCTCCGTCCTGCTCTTTTTCTCTCGCCAGAGAGAAAACGTCCAAGGCAAAAGCGGCTTTGGTGAGTCCGACGCGCGTCCAGCCTGCGGAACGTAGCCTCTCGAGCGCTAGGACCTGGCCATGGTGCCTCAGGGTGAGGTGCCATTGCCACTGCCGCTGCTGCTTCCTCCGAGCCTCCCGCGCGCACGTGGGCGGTTGGGCAGCTCGAATTACGTCGCCGAGCCCAGACCCTTTTGCCGCGTCCGAGGAAGGGGAAGCAAGCTTCATTTTCGGGGCGGTCTTGCAGGCCGGACACACGTCGGCCTCGCAAAAAAGGCGAGCAAGCCTTGCCATTTCCCTCCGAAGCGGCTCCTCAGACGAGCGCAGAGGGTCTTCCTCCCCCCACCACTGCCAGCATTACCTTCTTCTGCACCTGCTATGGGGGTGAGAGCGGCGGCGGCAGTAGTGGCGCTCCAGGACAGCAAGCGGATGTCCTAGAGCTGTTGCACATGTGCACCGCATTGGACTGCTGGCGCTCCAGCATGACATCAGGCTGGCCAGGATAGGGTCAGAGCGCAGGTGTCACGGACTGGGGAGGGAGGAGTGGATGGCCTCAGGCTGGGCTGTTCGCCAAGGCAGCGCACCAAGGAGAAACGGGGGTAAAGTCTGCACACCACATGTGCAGCCCCGGGACATCCGCTTGCAGGGCGAGCGAGAGGCAACAGGGGGACCGGTTCGGAGGCGTGGCCAGCCAGCCGTCACTACCAGTTTGGTGAACCAGGCCACATTTCCGCTAATGGTTCTCCCAAACCGATCTGTACCAGTAGCATTTCACCCCTGACATGCCCCCAGAAAGGCAGTAAAAAAATCAGACAGAATGCCAAGCTTGCATCCTCCCTCTCAGCCATTTCTTTTATGGCTATGCCAACCCTTCTGTAAATAGCTGTTCCAGCTGTGTTGGAAGTATACTCCAAAAAGCTTAAAACAACCCTTTAACAATCTTTAAGAAAGTCAAGCCCCAGGAATAAAAGTACCACAAAAAACTCCAGGAGGGGGGAACTCCGGAGAAGCTCAGTCTACAGACAGAAAGTCTGGGTGTAAGGCTTACAATGTAACAAGCTTAACCCAGAGGCAGTTCCTGAAAACACTTAAAGCAGCAGGACAATTAAGATAAGGATTAGGCTAGAAATACAGGCATACCAGAATGTTTTCTTCCTGCCTCCTTTGCAGAATTAGCCCTGTAAAGTGGGAAAAGATTTCTTCCAACAACTGGTTCTCTGAACTGCTCAGAAAATTAACATACGGTTTGGGAGAACCGGTGTGAACCGGTATCAGTCCACCTCTGCTTTAGTTGTTTTCTGTGTTACGCTTATGCCATGTGGTTGTAATAGTCCATAAGTGGTTTCTGAAAAGGTTTTGATGTATGGCAGTGCTTTTTCTTTCACAGCTTGTCTTGGTTGTACTGTAGTGGGTTGAATGATCAGGCACTTTTGAATAAAATTGTGTGAGCATCCAATTTGTTGGAAGATGTTATATACCGTATTTTTCGGAGTATAAGATGCACCTTTTTCCCCCCTAAAAGAGGCTGAAAATTTGGGTGCGTCTTATACTCCGAATGTAGCTTTTACTAAGCTTTTTTTCAGCACTTCTGTGCTTTGCTAGCTAAGCGATCTTCCCTTTGCCTGCTTTTTTCATTGCTGCTCTCTACGACAATCAGCTGGGCTTCTGTGCTTTAGAAGCCTTTTTTCAGCCCTAACGAGGTGCTAATGAGTGAAGCGATCTTCCATGCTTTGCTAGCGAAGCAATCTTCCCTTTGCCTGCTTTTCTCATTGTTTCTCTGTCTGAAGAGAGAGAGAAGTGAAGTGTTTTAGAAACTGTTTTTTATCCCCAACCAGGTGATAAAAAGCAAGCACATGTGCTCAAAACCAGCAAACTAATGTGCTGAAGCTGACCAGATGAATACCTGGTAGGCAGATTATTTTTTCCCTATTTTCCTCCCCAAAAACTAAGGTGCGTCTTTATACTCCGAAAAATACGGTAGATGATCTCTTTCTTTTTCCGGATGTTTGGGATTGCTGCAGGGTGTTTGTGCTCACCTAGTGTTTTCACATTTATGGGAGTTGGGTTGTTACTTTGTTAGTAAGTTGGTGTCGATAATTTTATGATAGACTTGTGTTTTTAATTTGCTATCATTGCCTCTCTTGAAGAAGATATCTAGGAACAGTAGCGTGGTGGTGTTTTCTTCTTCTCTTGTGAATTTTATTATTTGAAGATGTACTGATAGTTTCATGTGTCTTTAGTTGTTTCTTTTTTATTATGACAAAGCTGTCATTTACGAACATGATCCATATTTTGTGCTGTATGTGTGGGAGTGTTATAGACTTTAGGCATTCATGAGTCCTGAAAGTGGTGATACCATGGGTATTCCTTTGATTTGTTGATATATTTGTTTATCAACCTGAAAGTATGTGGTCAGGCAAGGTCCATGATTCTAGGTATTTCAATCGTGATGTATTTAGTTAGGTCAGGTGTGCAGTGTAGTATTATTGTCGTGGATTTTGCTAATTCTCGGTCTATGGATGTAAAGAGTGCTGTTACTATACATCAAATGAAACATGATTTCACCTTCATCTATTTTCAGGTCTTTGATTCTTTGGAGGCACTGTAGTGGGGAGTTGATGGAGTAATTGCTTCCCTCTGTAAGATGTTCAAGTTTTTTTGTTAGTTGTTTAGTAATGTTGAGGCTGAAGTCCTTGATAACAATGCAATTAGACAAGAGAGGTACTGAATGTCTGACTTGTGTCTTTTTGGGCATCCACAGAAGTGTGGGAGTATGAGGTTTTCATCCACCACTATTCTGTGATAGATAATCACTATTTTGTGATTTGGTCTTTCTTGGTAAGGTTGCTGAGAGTTCTCTTAATCCATTTTTTAGATTTTATATTGGATTGTTGTTTGTTGTTCACTAGGATGTAAGTTTTGTCTTCCAGTAAATTTTTACTAAGGATCAAGAATTTAAAACCTACTTTACATCTGACTTTATCTGTAATCAAAAGCTAATAGAGCTACAACATAAATATTTTTAAACATTATCTTTATGTGCAAAATAATTCTTTGACAATAGAAATTAAGGGCTATGACACATAGCAAATAAGCACAACTCTTAAAACAACTTTTTAAAGAGAAATGCTAATTGAATTGCAAGCATGCTGCATTATAACTTGCATTCTTAAATTTTAAATGTCACAGTCAACCTAAGAAGCAAGTCTATTTATTGTGAAATATAAGATATTGATCTCCATTTCTTGACTGTTCATAGTAAACAAATTTGCTAGTTCTTACACAAAATGCTACCAAATTCAACTGAAAAACAACAGCCCATGAAAGATCAGAAGAGCAGATGGATTTGGAAGAGTTAAGTGAGAGCACCATCTTGATGGGGAATAATAGTATTTTAAGGAAGTATCTAGTCAAAACATTTAATTCATCCTGTGCAGTACTAAATACTGGGTTACAGATCTGCCTAATAGCAAAAAGTTAATTTACACTAGGGAAAAGCATAAGTTCACAGGCTTCTGGGGAGTTTTAAAAATGTTTATCAGTAGGATTCTGGTGCTATTAAAATACCATCTTGGCATTCTCCAGCAATTAATATCCAACATTTCAAAAGTACCTTATCTTATTCCCAAGGAACAGAAAAAAATTAAATAAGAAAAAGTTGCATGACAAACTAGTATATATGCCAACAAACCTCAGTGACCATAAAATTTATAATACATGTTGCAATGCCTTAGCCTGAATAAAAAGAAATTATTCTGTTATATAAGTCTTTTATTAGCTAATTTTTAAATTACGGTACCCCTATCTGATAGATATGGAAAGTTTTCAGATCTGCCTCCAATATGAACACTGATGAGAGTACTGATGCACATAAGCATTATGAGTAGAATAGATATCATGACTTTATAGCTTTGTAACAGATATGAGACTTTAGGTTGACACAGGATAAGCTTTGCTAATTATTTCATAGTATAGCTTTGTGGTGGCCCAATTTCCACAGATGGGAACAAATAAAAACTAATCAAGCTAAACGTTTTTTTAACAAATGTTGTTCACTGTCATCTTTGTGTGGACTGTCATAATTCTCATTGCTGAAGGTAATTTAAAATGTATAGAACAGAAATTGATAGGTTCCAGGGCATTTAACCCAACTGATAGTGTAATAACAGTCCATTCTGGGGAATGCATCCTTCAGATCTATGAAGGTTAATAAATGCTCCTGCTTAAGGAGGACCAATATGATAGCCTGAGTGATATGAACTTTTAGAAGAGTAATAAAGAAGTTAATGTCTCTGAAGTTTAGAATTGATCATGACTTTCTCAAGGTATAACAAAATAAAAAATAGAAGAGTCTCTTTGGATCATGACAAAGGGCTATGTAGTTTAGCATTCTGTGTCGTTTTCAATTATCTAATTATCTGATAAAATTATCTGATAACACTGCATTCGTTATTACTAATCCATCCCAATACTGATTTAAAACTACAAAACTCATAGCTTTAAAAAATACCCTGCTAAACTTTCTGGGTTCTTCTTCTTTTTTTTGTAATGTTATATCTAGTAACAAATTTGGAAAAACTCAAAAAAAAATTCATACACTTTTTAATTAACACTAAAGCATTCTAATAAAGTTATCTTTGGTGTTCTCTATACTTGACTGTTTTCTTGCAAATGTTTCTTTACCCAAACTAGATAACAGTGGACTGGACTAGCACTGATGATGTTACCTAGTTTGGGTAATGAAACATCTGCAGGAAAACAACCAAGCTCAGAGAGCCCCAAGGACCCCTCATTTAAACCCTGAGCTACAAATATTTTCCTTTATTGGTAATAAAGATAAACCTATTAAATTGTAACTAGAAACATGATGTAAAATGCATGCTTAGAAAACAAAAATTGTTCCCGGAATGTAACCTGAATATTAACTTCACTGTAAAAACAACTGAATGCTTTTAGTAATTATTCTAGAAGGAAGGCTATAAACAAAACTCTGCTTTTCAGTATAATTCACATGGAAATCTTTGTGCACTATAAATAGAGCAATGGTTACAGAATTTGTCCAAATTTTAGTTTCCTGACAAATTATGTGAAATGTTGAATATTTTATAAATGTGGATTAACTGGAATATAAAACACTGAATGGTGGTACAAACTTGATTTATCAAATAAAAAAAAAATTGCATTGCCACCCTGTTTTTCATGAATGTGGTAGTAGATATTATTTAATGGAATTAAATAATCATTCCATTATTTATTTAACAGATTAACAGAGTTGGAAGGGACCTTATAGGTCATCTAGTCCAACCCCCTGCTCAAGCAGGAGACCCTACACCATTTCTGACAAATGGCAGTCTAATCTCTTCTTGAAAGTCTCAAGTGATGAAGCTCCCACAACTTCCGAAGGCAAGCTGTTCCATTGGTTCATTGTTCTTACTGTCAGAAAGTTCCTCCTTATTTCTAGGTTGAATCTCTCCTTGATCAGTTTCCATCCATTATTCCTTGTCTGGCCTTCTGGTGCTTTGGAAAATAGCTTGACCCCCCCCTCTCTGTGGCAGCCCCTCAAATATTGGAACACTGCTATCATATCTCCCCTGGTCCTTCTCTTCACTAGACTAGCCATGCCCAGTTCCTGTAACCGTTCTTCATATGTTTTAGTCTCCAGTTCCCTAATCATCCTGGTTGCTCTCCTCTGCACTTTTTCTAGAGTCTCAACATCTTTTTTATAGTGTGGTGACCAAAACTGGAAGCAGGAGTCTGGGTGTGGTCTTACTATGGCTTTATAGAGTGGTATTAGTACCTCACTTGATCTTGATTGTATCCCTCTGTTAATGCAATTTAGGATTGCATTGGCTTTTTTGGCTGCCACTGCACACTGCTGGCTCATATTTAGCTTGTTCTTCACTAAGACTCCAAGATCCCGCACAGTCACTGCTATTAAGCCTGGTTTCACCCAGTTTATATGTGTACTTTTGGTTTTTCTTACCTAAGTGTAGGACTTTACTTTTCTCTACATTGAATTTCATTTTGTTAGATAGGGCCCAGTGTTCAAGTCTGTCAAGATCCATCTTGATCTTGAGCCTATCTTCTAGGTTGTTAGCTATTCCTGCCAGCTTAGTATCATCTGCAAATTTGGTGAGTTCCCCTTCTATTCCCTCATCTAAGTCGTTTATGAAGATATTGATATTGAATCATATTGAATTGATATTGATATCATATTGAAGATATCAGCTGTTCACTGATTAATTGTCCTC
This sequence comes from Thermophis baileyi, assembly GCA_003457575.1. Lineage (NCBI taxonomy): Eukaryota > Metazoa > Chordata > Lepidosauria > Squamata > Dipsadidae > Thermophis > Thermophis baileyi. Next base: position 205,357 of record QLTV01003765.1, on the reverse strand, counting down.
ACAGTTAGGAAGTTTCTCCTTAATTCCTTTTGCTTATTTTAACTTTAGTTTCCAGTCTGTTTTTTGCAGTTATATTTCTGGTAGGTTGGGCTATAGTTTCTTTTTGCGTGAAGACCGATGCAAAGAATGTGTTGAGTAGCTCTGCTTTCTCTCTGTTGCCTGATACGTCCTTGCCGTCTTCTCTCTTTAGTGGACCGACTGTTTCCTTGATTTTTTTCTGTTATTTATATGTTGGAAGAAACTTTTCTTTATTATCTTTGACTTTTGTTGCAAGTCTTTGTTCATTCTGAGCCTTTGCTTTCCTGACTTCGTCTTTGCAGATTCTGGCTATCTGCTGATATCCTGCATTAGTTATGTGTCCCTTTTTCCATTTTTTGTACTTGTCCTTTTTCTCTTTCAATTTGTAAGAGAGATCTTTGTGCAGCCATGCTGGTTTCTTCTTGGATTTCTTGTTTTTCTTTCTCAGCAGTATTCTGCTTATCCTCTTCTGCCTTTGTTCAGACCTTGCTGCAGGGAATTTTTGCCTATGAATATAGCTATCTCTCTCTTGGATTTCTTGTTTTTCTTTCTCAGCGGTATTGTGCTGGTCTGGGCTTTTATGATCATATTTTTCAGAGTTTCCCAAGATTCTTGAGTTGTTTTCCTCTTTAGGTTTTCATCCAAGGAATCTTTCCCAAGTTCTCTCTGAGTTTATTAAAATCAGCTCTTTTAATATTTAAGACTCTGGTATCATTGTGTTCTATTGCTGGTGTTTGCATTATGTTGAATTCTAGTATTGTTGTGGCCCGCTGGCGGCCAGCAGAGCTGGCAGCAGAGTCAGACAGTGAGGAGGTTGGGGAGGAACATGGGCCAGTCCTGGGGGCTGGGGACAGTTTCGGACGAGGGCTCTGCGTCGGAGGCAGAGAGGGAGCTAGAAAGCAGTGAGGCAGAGGAACAGCTGGAGCCTGTTCCCAGTGTGTGCATGCGCAGAGCTGCCAGAAGACAAGAACAACTAAGAAAGCAGGGTCGACTTGGGAGTAAAGCCACACCTTGGAGATGATTGGCCCCTCCCATAGGAAATAAAAGAGGAACGAACGGGGCGTGGGCTTTCGCAGGAAACAATTAGTTCATTCGGTTGTTTCAAGAGTGGAAAGTTCTGTTTGTGACTCTAATAGACTCTGTGCCAAGTTTTGCCTTGCCTTGCATTTGGAAACTAGTTCTCTGGCAGCGTTCCAAGTGAGATAAGGTTTGTGTTGATAAATATTCTTCTGAAAGACTGCTTGCCAAGCCTTGTGGACTGTGAATGAAAGGAATTCACAGTCGTGTAAATAAAAGAGGTTTTGCTGCAGAGGTGGGTTCCTCCCGGTTCGGACCGGTTCTATAGAACTGGTAGTAACTTGGTGGCCTGGTTCGCTAGAACCGGCAGCGACCCAGGCCTGCCATGCCCCCGAACTGGTTCTTTCAGCGGCGCCGTAGGCGGCGCCATCTTATTTTTTTGCTTCTGTGCATGCGCAGAAGTTTTTAAAACACTGTGCATGCGTAAAGCACCCGCGAAGCACTGCTCATGCGCAAAGTGTGTGTGAAGCATGCGCAGCCCTGCGCGGCGCATCACTGAGCAAACCAGCAGCGAAGAAAAGTAGAACCCACCCCTGTTTTGCCAGGACTAAGACTCTGCTTCATGCTTTCCCAGGAAGCCTAGGTCAGAACAGTTTGTTTCCTGCCTTTTAAAAACAAACCTCTATTAAGATGGGGCAGCTTCGTGTGGAGAACGCTTAGCTCAATCAACAGGTAGCTCTGCTGGCAGCCCAGGTGGCTCAGCTCCAAGCTCACGCTGCTCCACCTCCTCGGAGGAAATGCCTGGTGACTGTGCCTGATAAGTTTGATGACAACCAAGCCGTGTTTCCAGCTTTTTTGGGACAATGCCAGCTCTTTATCAGCCTGAGAGCTGAAGACTTCCCCACTAACTGGGATAAAGTGGGGTTTATGATTATCCTTCTCTCTGGCTCTGTGGCTCGCTGGGCCACACCCCTGCTGGTCCAGGCTAATCTTTTGCTGGATGATTTCAGGGGGTTTTATGACCACCTCAGACTGATGTATGAGGACCCCATCAAGACGCAGACTGCTACCCGATGTCTGAAGACCCTGAAGCAGGGCCGGCACCTGCTGCAGGAATATATCAGCGACTTTCAGCTGCTTAGCTAGGATTCGGCCTGGAACAAAGCTGCCCTCATGGACGCGTTCCAGGATGGGTTGTCGGAGGAGTTGTAGGATGAACTGGTCCGGGTCGATGTTCCTCCGACCCTCAACGTGCTGGTCCATCTTTGCCTCCCAATCGACGCGCAGTTGCAGAGACGAGGAAGTTGCTGTGCCTCTCAGGAAACCCGGGTGGTCCCCGTCGTGCATGAGACCCCAGCTCCGCAGGAGAAGCCCATGGAATTAGGCACAGCCAGACCCCACCTGTCGATGACCGAGAAAAACAGATGGCCCTCAGGGGGGTTGTCTTTGTATTGCGGGGAACCTGGGCACATGGCTGCCTCTTGCCCCAAGAAGTGATGAGGGGCGTCAGCCCCTGGGCCTGCCCCACAGCCACAGAAAGTCCTGTTGGGAAACAGCCAGAGCCCAACCTAGGGAAGACCCTGGGTCGGGCGCACACCAACACCGAGTCACGCCCAGCGGACGTGGATTCCGGAACCCCCCCCCGGCATTTGATCCTGGCAGCATGAGTATTCCTGTCCAGTAGTCCACAGGGAATTCCAGCACATGCCCTGGTCAACTCCGGCGCCACAACGAACTTTATGGATGCAGCGTTTGCAGCCAAATATGCAGTCCCTCATTGTCTGGTGGATTCTCTTCTGCTCATGGAGACCATTGATGGCCGGGTGCTTCTGTCTGGGCCTATTAAGGCCGCCACACAACCCTTGCGCCTGACCATCAGCTCTCATGAGGAAGCCATCCAGTTTTATATTACCTCCGGTCTGCATTTCCCCGTGGTCTTGGTCTTGGCTTGGCTCCGGATGCACAATCTGCAAATCTACTGGTCCCAGAACCTCATCACTTTCCTGAGCTTGCAATGCGTGCACCAAACCCGCCAAGTCTGCGCAGGCCAGTTGCTGAGTCCAACCAGAGTGTCATTGCCTTCCGAACTAGCGGACTTCGTGGACGTCTTCAGCGAGCAAGAGGCAGACCAATTGCCCCCTCACCGGCCATATGACTGCCCCATTGATTTGCTGCTGGACGCGCCGCTCCCAGTGGGGCGTTTGTACTCAATGTCGGACCCTGAGTTGGCCGCATTGTGGGACTTCCTGGACAAAAACCTGGCTTGGGGTTTTCTCCGGCCCTCAAGTCTGCACTACTATTAATCTTCTCATTGTTCCCATCACCCATCTCCTCCCACAAATGACTGTATGACTGTAACTTTGTTGCTTGTATCCTTACAATTTATATTGACTGGTTCCTACTATGATTTGATTGCTTATTTGTACCCGGACTATCATTAAGTGTTGTACCTTATGATTCTTGACGAACTTATCTTTTCTTTTATGTACACTGAGAGCATATGCACCAAGACAAATTCCTTGTGTGTCCAATCACACTTGGCCAATAAAAAATTCTATTCTATTCTATTCTATTCTATCGTCGCCACTGTCCACCCCAGTCTTGTTCGTGAAGAAGACTGGAGACTTGAGGGTTTGTTGCGACTATCGCAAATTAAACATCATCACGGTGCGCAACCAGTATCCTCTTCCCGAACTGTTGGAATGGCTCCGGGAGGCTACCGTGTTCACCAAATTGGACCTGCGCAGAGCTTATAATCTTGTTCAGATCTGGCCTGGGGATGAATGGAAGACGGCGTTCGGCACCAGGTATGGACATTTCAAGTATATCGTCATGACATTTGGATTGACCAATGCTCCCGCCATCTTCCAACATTTTATGAACGACATCTTCTGGGACCTCTTGGATCAGTTTGTCGTGATTTACCTGACGATATTCTGATCTACTCTTCCTCTCGGGAGAGCCACCAACAGCACCTACACCTGGTCCTGCAACGGCTCCGAGAGAACCGCTTGTATGCGAAACTGGAAAAATGCCAGTTTTTTCAGTCCACCATTGAGTTGCTGGGGCATTGCATCTCTCCTGAGGGCATTGACATGGAGCAGAGCAAGGTCGAGTCCTTGCGTAGTTGGCAACCTCCTCGGCGAGTGAAGGATGTCCAGCGACTCCTTGGGTTCGCCAACTATTATCGGACCTTTATCCTTGGCTTCGCTTCCCTGAACGCACCCCTCACTTGGCTCCTTCAGAAAAAGGTCCCGTTCTGGTGGAGTACCCCCAAGCAACAGGCATTCCAGGCCTTGAAGCAGGCATTCATGAAGGAGCCCATCTTGAAACATCCTGACCCCCACTGTCCATTTGTAGTGGAAGCGGATGCGTCGGATGTTGCTGTTGGAGCGGTGTTACTCCAGGCTCACGCGTCTGGTGGTACTCTCTTCCCTTGTGCGTATTATTCACGGAAGCTCAACTCTTCCGAGCGCAACTACACCATCTGGGAGAAGGAGCTACTGGCTATTAAGACTGCATTTGAAGCCTGAAGACATCATTTGGAGGGGGCCCGATATCAAATTGAAGTCCGGACGGATGCAGTATTCCCGCATCGAAGACCAGCTTCCGCCTCAGACAGTTCTGCCTGTAGAGTCTTTCTCCGCAGTTCAGGAGCCAGTGGACTTATGGGCTCAGATACGGGAAGCGCAGCGGCACGATGCTTGGGTGGAGCAATGGTAGGAAGAGATGGGGCCCGCCTCTCCATGGACATTCACCAAGGAACTCTTGCGGTACCGAGACAGGCTATATGTGCCAGTGGGGCTGTTCCGGGGACTTATCCTCTCTCAGTGCCATGCTAATCCTGCGACGGGGCACTTCGGCATCTTCAAGACCTTGAACCTAGTTTCTTGTACCTTCTGGTGGCCCCGACTGCAACACAATGTCCAAGCCTACATCACGTCCTGTGTACGATGCCAACAGGCCAAGTCAGCGATGGGAGCCCCCCCAGGGCTGCTCCAGTCATTGTCGACACCGGAGAGAGCCTGGGGCGTCATTTCCATGGACTTCTTCATGGATTTGCCTCCGTCTTCTGGATTCACGACCGTGTTCGTGGTGGTAGACATGCTGACGAAGATGGCACATTTCATTCCATGTCGTGGTTTACCAACGGCTCGCACCACCACCCGCATGTTTATCCAACATGTCTTCCAGCTGCATGGCCTACCTGATAGGGTGGTTTTGGACAGAGGGGTTCAATTTACAGCCCAGTTCTGGAAAGGGCTGATGACGGCCTTAGATGTGAAAATCTGCCTGTTGTTGGTACATCATCTGGAAACCGACGGCGGGACGGAGAAAGTCATCGGGATCCTGGAGCAATACCTGCGCTGCTTTGTGAACCAGCAGCAGGACAATTGGTCGGATTATCTGGCAGTGGCAGACTTCGCATTCAACAACTCCATGCAAACGACCCCTTTGTGGGGTATCATCCTCAGTTCTTTCCCCTCACGCAACTCGACTCACCAGTTCTAGTGGCTAATGACTATCTGTCCGAGTTACAGGCCATCCATCAATTGGTGTGATGATATCTGTAGAAAGCCAAGGAGGACTATAAAAGAGTCGCGGACTGATCTCAGCGAACGACGCTGGCATTGGCTGTGGAAGATCAGGTATGGTTGTCTACCAGGCACCTTCCGTCAGACCGGCCGGTCAAGAAGCTAGATCACCGGTACTTTGGCCCGTTCTCCATTGAAGCAGTCATCAACCCAGTCGCCTACCGCCTGACATTGCCACGCTCAATGCGAGTACATCCGGTCCTTCATAGATCCCTCTTGTTCCAGAACGGCCAGCCTGTCCGCTCCGCCCACCTGACCATCCCCAGCCAGCGCCACGTGACAGAGATGGGCCGCCTGAGTACGAGGTTGCCAGGATTGGGGACTCCCGGTGGCTGAAAGGACGGTTCCAGTATCTAATTGAGTGGAAGGGTTATGGGCTGGAAGATTTCACCTGGGAGGATGCGACCTCTGTGCATGCACCTGCTTTGGTGCAGGCATTCCACAACCAATTCCTGTCACAGCTGCATCTGGATTGACAGACCCGGGGGAAGGGCCCTGCGGTGAGGGATAGTGTTGTAGCCCACCGGCGGCCAGCGGAGCTGGCAGCAGAGTCGGACAGTGAGGAGGTTGGGGAGGAACATGGGCCAGTCCTGGGGGCTTGGGACAGTTCGGACAAGGGCTCTCCGTTGGAGGCAGAGAGGGAGCTAGACAGCAGTGAGGCAGAGGAACAGCTGGAGCCTGTTCCCAGTGTGCGCATGTGCAGAGCTGCCAGAAGACAAGAACAACTAAGAAAGCAGGGTCAACTTCAGAGTAAAGTGGGCTTTTGCAGGAAACAATTAGTTCATTCGGTTGTTTCAAGAGTGGAAAGTTCTGTTTGTGACTCTAATAGACTCTGTGCCAAGTTTTGCCTTGCCCTGTGTTTGGAAACTAGTTCTGTGGCAGTGTTCCAAGTGAGATAAGATTTGTGTTGATAAATATTCCTCTGAAAGACTGTTTGCCAAGTCTTGTGGACTGTGAATGAAAGGAATTCACAGTCGTGTAAATAAAACAGGTTTTGCCGGGACCTGTTTCATGCTTTCTAAGGAAGCCTAGATCAGAACAAGTATGACACGGTCACTCTCACCCAAGGTTCCTGCAGTTTCAATTCCCTCTATTAATTCTTCTCTGTTTGTAAGTATTAAGTCCACTATGGCTGTCCCTCTCGTTCCCTCCTCTCCCTTTTGGACAACAAAGTTGTCAGCTAGGTTGGTTAGGAACCTATTTGATTTCTCACTTGGTGCAGAATTAATTTTCCAATTGATATCAGGATAGTTGAAGTCCCCCATTATTACTGTAGTGTGTTTCCTACGTATGTTCGTTAGTTGGTTGGCAAAAAGGATATCCATTTTTCTGCTTGATTGGGTGGCCTATAGTATACTCCTATGGCCATATCATTCTATAGTATACACCTATGGCCCTGTCATTCTTTTTTTCTTTTATGTTGCCCCATATGCATTCTAGGAGGTTTTCATCTTTGGTTTCATGCAACTCTGTAGCAATATAGTGGTCCTTTACATACAGTGCAACTCCACCTCCTCTTTTAGGGGGTCTGGTTTTTTTTGAAGATTTTGTATCCTTCTATCAGTATGTTCCAGTCGTGGGCTTCATCCCACCAAGTTTCTGTTATTCCAACTATGTCGTATCTATCTTCGTGTATTAATAGTTCAAGTTTACCCTGTTTGTTCCCCAGACTTTGTGCATTTGTATATAGGAACTTGAGATCTTTATGCCTGACTCTGGGTATGCTTCCTTTGTCTCCTATTTGGTGTTTGAGTTTGTCTTCCTTCCCATCCCTCCTTACTTCGTTATTTGCTTTGCTTTCTAGGGGTTTTTGCTTGGAATTAGGTCCTGGAGATCCTAAAGACTGGTCACCCTCCCCCTTCAATTTTAGTTTAAAGCCCTCCTGATAAGTTGAGCCAGTTGTTTTCCGAAAACATTCTTCCCAGTCTTTGTGAGGTGCAACCCATCCCTTGCCAAAAGCCTATCTTGGAGGTAGTACAGACCATGGTCCAGGAATCAAAAGTTTTTTTGGCGACACCAACCCTTTAGCCAGTGGTTCACTTCTAGAATTCTTTGTTCTCTTACCGGATGTTGTCCTTTCGTTGGCAGTACAGATGAAAAAACTACTTCTGCACCTAAGTCCTTGTCTTTCTTGCCTAGCTGCTCGTAATCACTCAATATTGTTTTGAAGTCTTTTTTTGTGTCATTCGTCCCTACATGTAGTAATAGAAAGGGGTAGTAGTCTGTGGGTTTTATTATTTTGGTTAGGTTCTCAGCCACATCTTTGATTTTAGCTCCAGGGAAACAACATACCTCTCTGGATTGATTGTCTGGTCTACAGATGGCAGGTTCTGTTCCCTTGAGAATTGAATCTCCTATCACCAACACTCGCCTTTTATTTCCTAGGGAGGTTTGGGGTGTTTTTCTATCTATCACAATAGCATTTGATGGTGCTATTCTTTAGGGACATTTGATGGTGCTTTTTTCTATGTGTCTGCATGTTTTCTTCTAGTGAGAGTCCATGATATTGATTGCTTAGCACCAGTGGGGCTGCATCAGAGTGGGTTGGTTTGGACAGAGGTTTTGTACTAGGTTTGTGTTTTTTTCTATGAGTGACATGTTTCCATCTGTCTTCTTCCTCTAAGGGGTGAACTCTTTTAGAAGTTGTTTGGTCATTATGTTCAATTTGGGCATATTCTTTTTGCAAGGTTAGGGGTTTCTCATTTTGTATGTCGAGTTTCAGAGTGGTTAGAGTTTCCTCTAGAGCCTTTACTTTTTCTACTAGTAACTTGATTAATTTACATTTGGTACATATGTAGTTTTGGTATTCTATGGGCATAAGTGTGTACATGGAACATGTTCTGCAGATCACAATAGTATCAGTTCCTTCTTCCATGAGTGGATTTAAACAAAATTGAGAGTGAAAGTGTAGAGGGCTTTACATATTTTTAAAAGGGAAAAATGTCCAATTTGGACACAAAAAAATTAAAAAGAGAGACAAGATTCCGAGAGAGAGAGAGAGATAAAAGATTGACCAAAAAAATCAATAAACGATGGAATTTTAGAAAGACTGAGATGATGGATAATGAGAAAATATATTAATAAAATGAGAAAATACCATAACCCCAATAAGTTTAGATTAGTAGATGGTAATTTAAGATTAGACAATTTAACTGAAGTATTAATATTAACAGTGTGTTAAAAGATATTGTGAATTTAAAATATTAATGATTAGAAATGGTGGGGACCTTGAGATACACTCCTGTGATGGATTGAATATTGTTAATAAATTGGTGTTATTAGTAATCCTATACATTTGGAATATTGATGTTATGGTGGAATAATGACTGATTTTTAAAATATTGAATGATAACATTTACTAAGGGATAATAAACACAGGGTGCGAAGAAATGTTATTTATGCTTAAACTAATTAAAGGGAAAATGTAAAAGGAATATGAAATGAGACCAGTATTGTTTGAAGTTGGAAGATTAGAATTCCATATACTATTTGTATTATTATTGTTAACGTAATATAAAAAAGACCTGACCCAATCAATGTACTGTCCACAAAATATGTATGTTTATATTGGAAAAAATAAAAAACTTAATAAAAAAGTAAGGTTCTAGCAGATCATTTAGATTGTCCAATTTAATTTTTTTTAGTGTTGAGTGGGCTTAAGTGCGAGGTTCGTTCTTAGCCTGTACTGGAATATTCTTTGATTGTCCCTTCCTTCTTGTGATCCTTTCCCTCCCTGCTTTCTTGTGGGCTTGATTTCTCTCTTACTTCCCTCCCT
>QLTV01003765.1:176940-195782 GCA_003457575.1 Thermophis baileyi | reverse complement strand
CCCCCCCGCCTGTTGGTCTCCCACGCTGCTCTGTTGCCGTTCTCAGTCACCGGTTCGCTGATCCGCTGTGCTGAAAGGCTCCACCATCACCCGACAGCCTCCGGTTGCACCGATGCTCTCCTGTTGCTTTCCATGCTCCTCTCAGGATCTGCTTCGTTGTGCTGCCTCTCGCTGCCGGCTCTCCCCTCTGCTGCGCTGCCGCTGCTCCTGGCTCCTCAGCCACGTGGCTCCCATTTGCGCTGCTTCTCCCAGCAACGGGACCACCCGGATGGCCCATGGCAAGCTCGCTTCTCGTCTCCTCTCCACAGCCGGTTCTCCTCCTCCTTCTCCTGCTCCTCTCTCTCTCTCTCACCGGCTCACCTTTTCCTTCTCTGCCGGTCGTTGCTTTGCCCTCAGTCGGCTCTCCTCTCTGCCCCACGGATGGTTTTCCTCCCTGCTCCACAGCTGGGTCCCACTCGCTCACCAGCTCGCCTCATTGTTCTCCGCCGGTGTGTTTTGCCTCTCCGCTCACCTTGCTTCAATGGGCCTCTGGGCTCTTTGGTAGGCCTCTCGGGTGCAGCTGAGCTTCTCTCAGCAGGCCAAGTTCGCCGTGGGTCATTTTCCTCCTATTTCTGCAGACTTTCCTCTCCTTTTCCTTTCTCCACTTATTTTTCTTTCTCTATGATTTATTCTATGATTTGTCTTTCCCTCTCCACCTCTCCTATCATGTATCTTACTTTAATAGCAACTTTTCTCTTCTTTTAACTCCCTGCGTTGTAACTACACTTCCTCCATTGCCGCCATCTTGAAATTAATGGAACAATATTCTAAAAAGATGATCAGAGGTGATTTTTAAAGTTTCAGAAATGAATTCATCCAGCTCCATAGATCAATCTTTCTTATTAAATATAATAATTTAATTTAATGTTTCATGATATCAACAAAAATGATTATTCAAGTTTTCAAATTATCATTGTTACACAGCAATCTGAAACTTCAATCAAAAGTATTGTTGTAATATGAGCACTAAAGATTCTAATACAAACACTGAAAATTCCAGCATACATCACCTGAGCCTTTCTTCAAGACAATATCCAAACAAATTGGAAATGCAGATAGAACACTTTTTTTCTGTGTCTTCAAGTCAGTGTTGAGTCTTAGTTACTGCCTGAACTAAGCAATTTGTAATGGTTTTTTGAATATATAACATGAACTGCAATAATGAATAGAATAGAATAGAATAGAATAGAATAGAATAGAATAGAATAGAATAGAATAGAATAGAATAGAATAGAATAGAATTTTTTATTGGCCAAGTGTGATTGGACACACAAGGAATTTGTCTTGGTGCATATGCTCTCAGTGTACATACAATTAATATATAGGTGGCCCTTGCTTAACCATCACTTGTTCAGCAACAGTTCAAAATTACAATGTTGCTGAATGAGTGGCTCTTACGATCAGTCCTCAAAGTTCTGAAGTTTAAACATCTTTGATCACAATCTGGGCATTCACCAATTAGTTCATAATTACACCATTGCAGAATCCTGCGATCACATGATCACCATTTACAACCTTTACTGGCTGGCTTCCAATAAGCAAAGTCAATGAGGAAGCCAGTAAGAGGTCACAGATGACCAAGTTATGATGTCACACTTTACAACCTCATCATTTAGTGATGGAATTTCCAGTCCTGATTGCTACTGATACTAGGACTACCTGTACTACACTCTTTATGTATTTAAGAGCAGTATTAAAATACATTAAAATAACCAAATTTACTTTGAGAGATTCTGAATAGGGATGATGAGTTGTCGGTAGACTAACAATTTTCTAATAACCTTTTTAAAAAGTATTTAGCTGCCTGATAAGAGGAGTAAAAAGTCTAGAAGTGAAAGTGTTTTTTTTTAAATTCAGAATTGACTTCTTCTTCTGATTTAAAAAAAAAAGCACTAAAGTACTTGAATTAGACGTGATTATGTGTTGATAACAACATACCTAGAAAGCTTTCTTCTCTATTAAAATAGTACTTTCCCAAGTGTTTTCCTAGTTCACGTCTTGTATTTCAATTATTAAACTAACTAAAAAGAGATAGACAGGGACTAATTTGACATCTTTAACAAAACATCTAGGTCAGGGAGCAATTTAATTAAGAAGGAAGTATCTTCATTGAACCGGCGAGACCCAAGGTGGCCATCCCCATCCTGTTCTGGGAGAAGGATGGCTTGTTATGTTTATGTGTGGTTTATAGGAATTTATATGATATTTGCAAGGAAAATCTTTATCTCCTACCCTTAATAAAGTACATGCTGGCCCATCTGGCAAAGGGGAGAATTTTTTCTAAATTAGACTTGCGGGATGCTTATTATCAGATCAGAATCCGAGGAGGAGACAAATGGAAAACAGCATTTAATTGTCCGCTAGGATGTTTTCAGTTCAGGGTTTTGCCATTTGAACTCCAAGGGGATCCCACCATTTTCATGCAGCTAATTAATGAGGTGCTGCATGAGCACTTGTATAAGAGAGTTTTGGTTTATCTTGATGATATATTGATTTATACTGAAACTAAGACACAACATGTTAAATTGGTGCGGGAGGTTTTGAAGAAATTAAGGGCAGCTAAGTTGTTTGCCAAACTCTCCAAATGTGATTTTCACCAAGATAAGATAAATTACCTAGGGTACAGAATCTCTCACTAGGAGGTGGAAATGGACCCTGCAAAAGTCAGAGCAGTCCTCAAGTGGGAAACCCCCCATACTCGCAAACAATTGCAGAGCTTCCTGGGGTTCGCTAACCTTTATAGGCAGTTTATCCCCTCTTTTGCCCAAATAGCGTTGCTGATTACAAATCTGTTAAAAATCAAGGGGGTAGATAAACTGAAACCTAGCCAACCACTGGACTATGGACTGCCAAGCAGCATTTGAAAAACTGAAAAAACTCAGTTCTGCTGAACCTGTATTAAAACACCCAGACCCAGAGAAACCATTTGTAATCCAGGCCAATGCCAGCGATGTGGCAGTCGGTGCTGTTTTACTCCAAGAGAACGAAGAAGGCAAATTACAACCATGTGCATACACCTCTAGGGTGTTAACTGAAACTGAACAGAGATGGGCAATATGGGAAAAGGAGGCTTTTGCAGTTAGGTGGGCACTCCTAACTTGGAGACATTTCTTGGAAGGAAGTAAAATACCTTTCCAAGTATGGACTGACCAGAAGAACTTGGAAGCACTCAAAACCCCACAGAAAATGTCTCCAAAACAAGTCCAGTGGGCACAGTACTTCCAACACTTTAATTTCACTTTGAAGTATTTACCGTGAGGGAAAAACTTTTTGGCAGATGCCTCGTCCAGACTACTGCAATACAACAGTGTCAAGGTGGAAGTAATTAAGCCCATGATCCCAACCTCCCAATTAGCAGCTAAGGTTGTCACACACTCTTAGGTGAAGAATGACCCCTCCACTTTAGACAATGCCACAACCACAGATTTCAAAAAAGCCTTAGAAATGGATGTGTGGTTTAGTGCCAATAAACATACTTGCATAATAAAAGAGGGGTTAGTTTGGGTGGGAAATAAGCTGTATGCCCCAGCTAGGGAAAGACTGAGAACTACGCAAGATTGTCACGACTCCAAATTAGCTGGTCACTTTGGTTTTGTAAAAACATTACATTTACTGAAACGGTAATTCTGGTGGACCTCATTTAAAAAGGACATAGAAAGTTATGTAGCAAGCTGCCCCATTCGCACTGCCACTAAACGCAGGCAGGGGAAAAACCCCGGTCTACTGCAGCCGGTGGCCGATCCTTCAGCACCATGGAGAGAGATCTCCATGGATTTCATTGTTGAATTGCCCGAGAGTTCTGGAAACACAGTGATCTGGGTTGTTACAGATCTTTTCTCAAAACAGGTTCATTTCATCCCATGCCAAAAGATCCCTACATCTAAAGCCTTGGCTAAACTGTTTTTGGTCCACATTTACTGCTTGCATGGGGCCCCACGATGTATTATTTCAGACAGGGGGGTCCAATTCATGTCCAAGTTCTGGAAAGCTTTTTTGAATCTACTTGGGACCGAGCAGGGACTTAGTTCTAGTCATCATCCGCAGGCAAATGGGGCCACGGAACCAACGCACTCAGTTCTGGAACAGTACCTGCGCTGTTTTATTAATTACCAACAGGACAACTGGAATGAACTACTGCCTTTTGCAGAAGTAGCCTATAATAATGCAGTTCATGCTAGCACAGGTTTTACTCCTTTCAGAGTGGCCACAGGGCAAGAATTTAATGCTATGCCTGAGTTACCCTCACATGAACCAGATATACCCTCCTTGGAACAGTGGACCAGTCATTTTCAAACCATTTGGCCGGTGGTCCGCAAAGCCTTGAATGAAGCCAAGGCTGCCTATAAAGCACAAGCAGACAAGAAACGAACTGAACCTAAACCTTATAAAGTGAGGGATAAAGTTTACCTTTCCACAAAGTTTCTAAAATCTTTACAACAGTCTAAAAAGTTGGGTTCTAAATATATTGGGCCTTTCCCCATAGTTTGTATTATTAACCCTGTCACAGTGGAATTACAACTCCCTAAGTCATTACGGCAAGTCCACCCCATTTTCCATTATAGCTTATTGAAGCCTGAAGTCACCTCTGATCTTCGTCCGGCTACTACCCCTGTTCTGCCCCCTATTATGGTAGAGGGTGAACAACATTTTGAGGTTCAGGAAATTCTTGACTCTAGGAAATTTCACGAGACCACTCAGTACCTGGTGGCTTGGAAACACCTCCCTTTCTCACACAATGAATGGGTTCACAAAAAACATGTGCATGCCCCTAAATTAGTACGTATATTTCATCAATTGTACCCTGACAAACCTCGTTGATTTTATGTTTCCTTTGTCTCCCCTTCCCTCTTTTGTTTTCTTTCATGTGGACTTCCCATTTTTCTAGGGGGATGGCATGCCAGGTCCCAGATATTTCTACAGGGACACTGGCATTTTGGTGGGAGGAAGGAGGGAGGAATGGAGTGATCTGTATATGAAGTTTCTGTTTCTGTTTCTTGCATTACTGTGTTAATCTCTATATGAAGTCTCTGTTTCTGTTTCCCTGCAATGATGTAGTGTGGGAGGGGTTTGATTAGCATTGCTTTAAATAGCTGGTTTTAAATGAGAAACTTCTGTTCTTGCCTAGATCTCTTGTTATCACAAACCTTCCAATAAAAGCTCCTTTTGGAACCACTGCAGTTTCAAGAGTCCTGCTTTCTTGGGAAGATTGGAGAGGTAAGACCTTGCACAAACATTATATCTATACCACCCCAAGCTTGCATAAATAATGCACTGCAAACTCTGGCTAACCAAATCCTGTAGACTGAGCAGAGATATTCAGACTCCCTACACATTGTATTAGGAGATTTTAACAGTGCAAATCTAAGCCAGGGCTTGCCAAGATAGATTAAGTATGTTAAGTGTCTCACCAGAATATTTTAGACCACTGCTATTCAACAGTTTCTACAAAGACTGGTTATGGGTCACTCTGATCATTGTATGCTTCAACTTGTACAGGTTTATCGACAAAGACTTAAAACCATAAAAGCGATAATTAAAAACAGTGAAGTTCTGGACTGAGGAGGCAAAGTTAAAGCTATAGGCTTGCCTCGACTACACAGACGGGAACATTTTTGAAGCTGCCTCAGCAGACTTGGATGAACTTACTGATACTGGAGCAATGGCGTGGCATCATACATCAGTTTTTGTGAGGACTTATGTGTGCCAACCAAAAGCATATGCATGTACTGTAACAATAAATTTTGGATCACAGCTAAACTCAAGCAGCTACATCATGCCAAAGAGGAAGCCTAGAGGAAAGGAGATAGAATGCTATACAATCAAGCCAGGAATGTAATAACAAGGGAGATCAGAGCAGCAAAGAGAAACTGTTCTCAAAAGAGGAGGATTCAGCTCTCAACAAATGAACCATCAAATATATGAAAAAGCCTGAAAAATATCACTGGCTACAGCAGACCCTTCCCCACCTTTCTTACTGAAGGGAACTGGCAGATGACCTGAATGTGTTCTATTGTAGGTTTGAGAAAAGACTACTGTCAAATATTGCTATCCTCCCCATCTCAGATACAACAACAACAGCCAAGTTTCCTACACCTGACTCCATCCTTCTGGGCCCCCCCACCTCTTATGATCCTAGAAAAAGAAGTGTGAAGTCTATTTCACAGACTAGAGACTGGAAAAGCACTAGGACCAGACAGAATAACTCCTTTTTGCTTGAAAGTCTGTGTAATCAACTGGCCCACATCTTCACCCGCATCTTTAATAAATCACTGGAGATCTGTTATGTTCCTTCTTGCTTCAAGCACTCTATTATCACCCTGATGCCCAAGAAACCCTCCATCAAAGAATGGAGGCACTACAGTCTGGTTGCTCTGAGATCTTCAGTTATGAAAACCTTTGAAAGGTTAATGCTGGCCCACCTGAAAATCATCACAGACCTGCTGCTAGACGTCTTGCAATCTGTCTACCATGATATGGATAACAACTGCAAAATCCATCTGGCTAATGAAGGATCCTAGCTGACCTATTAGGTATATTGTGCAAAGATACAAAAGTTACAGTCATAACATGTGAATCCAATGGCAAAGACCAAAGAGCTCTTACACTGCAAACCTGCTCATTCAGAGAGACTGTTGCCAAGACCAAAACAGGCTGAATTCTCATGCCTACTTTTCTTCTTATGAAAAGTACGTGGATCTACTCTGCATTTAATTTCTAGTCGTTGTCCCTCATCTAAACCATTATCAGATTTAGGACACATTCAGTGTTCAAGGGTACCTATTGGTGGGATTCAAATAATTTAACAACCGGTTCTCTGCCCTAATGACCGTTTTAAGTATAAAAAAAGATATACCAAAAGGTAATTTATTATTTCATGCATTTAATACTTAAATAAGAACAATAAAAGAGGTACACAAAACTATATTTTGTTATAAGAAAGAGTTTTAAAATATTAATGAAAAACCAATAAATAATACCTGTCAAAAAACAATAAAACTGTTATGTAAGGTATTGGGCTTACTATTGCTTTTTGATTGGCGTCCTCACTTGCAATTTTCTTCACTTTTATTCTAGCATCATCGGCTGTGTGATTTACCCTTAACCATCCTTTCACTGTAGGAGTAGGATCCCATTCCTTTAGAGGTAGGCTGATTGGACTAATAGTCATTGTGTTTGATATATTAGAAACAGTTAGGCGACTTCTTTTCTCTGAACATATTATGTTCATCTTTGAAAAACCCCTTTCCACTTCTGCTGAACTTACAGCAATTGTTCTGACAATATTTTTAGCTCTTTCAACACTTTTAGGAATTACATAGTTCTGGGAATTTTTTAAAATGTTTTCCACAAAATCTCAATAATCATTATCAATTTGGTAATTAAAAATGTCATTAAATACGAGCAATTGTTCTTCAGCTGCTTTCCATGGAACTACTACTTCTTCAATATTCCAGTAATCTGGCTCCAAAAAAATTGAGAAATTGTAATTTATTTCTATCTTGAAATTGGCTACAACTTGTTTTTAAATGTTCACAATCCATTAGTCTTTTATTCAAATTCGTTATGATGTTTTCTAAAAGTCTTTCCCGAGGAAGGCCAACAAATCGATGATTTTCTACAAATTTTATATTTTTGAGGGTTTCTGAAGTAATTAATTCATCAACTTTTTTTTGTATGGACTCTTTTCCTTTCCAAGCATTTGAAATGCTTTAACAGATCTTATCACAAGTTTTTCAGCCTTTATTATGTCTACATTTCTTGCTTGCATGCATTTGAAAGAACAGAAATTTCATTTAAAATATCAATCATCAACGCCAAATCAGTTATAAAATATATATTTTCAGCCATACCTAAGTACTTTTCATTTGAATAAAAATAGTGATGTAGCGCTGGATGTAGCTAGGGTTGACCTTAAACTACAGGCAGCCCATCTTGGTCTCAAAACTCTACCAATCTTGATAATTTCAATTCCAAGTTGTTCAGATATTTTGATAAGTTCAATTTGGTTCTTACTGGATTGATGAAAAATAGTATATATCTTATCAATAAATGTTTTTAAATGATTTACCATATTTTTTGCACTATAAGATGCACTCCCCCCCCCAAAAAAGTGGGTGGAAATGTCTGTGCATCTTATAGAGCGAATATTGCGGTGGGGGGGAGGGGGTTGGTGCCATGCCGGTGTTCACTGCCGCCTCCTGTCACCGCTGCCGCCAGGGATTGTTGGAGCTTTCGCTACCGAGCAGCTGATCGGCAATTGGATCGGCCTCCTGTAATAACGCCGATCAGCTGTTCTAGGCAGTGGGTATCGCCGCCACCTATCGCCGCCGATCATCGCCGCCGCTGCCGCCATTCAGCAGCGATCGGTGGCGGCGGCGATCTGCTGTATTCCGGGAGGCCGATCCAACCGCCAATCAGCTGCTCGGCAGAGAAGGCTCCAGTGTTCCGTGGTGGTGGCAGCAGCTCAGCTGACCGGTGGTGGGTGCAAAGGAGCAGAGCCTGATGAGCCACATACTGGGGCTGTGATAACGTGCTGAAGCTGACCAGGCTGTTTGCTGTTTGCTGCAAGGACACTAGCCAGATGAAAACCGGATGGATGCTGGGAGGCAGAGGCAGATTTTTTTTTTCTTGTTTTCCTCCTCTAAAGCTAATGTGCGTCTTATGGTCCGGTGCATCTTATAGTGCGAAAAATACGGTACTTGCTTTATTTCCTTTATCAAATTATCTAAAACAAGATGGAGGCGATGGTTTAAACAGTGCCATATTATTATATTTGGAAACTCTTTTGCTATCCTAGTGCTCACTACAGATTTTCTTGCAAGCATAACACTGGTACCATCAGAGCAAAATCCTATTAATTTTTTTTCTAGGTAGTTCTTAGTAAGCCCAACATTATTTAAACTTTCCATTACTGAAGAACATATTGTCTCTGCATCTTGTTTTTCCAATTCAACTAGCTCAACAAAAATTGTTGGTAATGTAACTGAATCCTCAACTTTTAAGAAAAGTATAACAACTGGTTTGCAAGATATCGCTGAGGCTTTGTCAATAATCAAACATATTTTCAGATTATTTTCAATAATTTTAGTAAATATTTCTTTTTAAATTTCTTTTGCAATGAAATCAACTATTTTCAATGCAGTTTTACGTGAATGTAATCCTATTCCCATATCTAATCCATTTTTAATTTGCACTTCTATCTCATCTTCTATGTCTGAAAATGGTTTACATCTTTTTACCAGGATATAAACTGTATTAAATACTCTACAAGTAGTACGTAAATATTTTTCATTCATCTTATCTATTCCTTTTGTTACTGAATCCTGCTCACATTATTTTAAGTTCTCTTTACAAATGTTATGAGCTTTTGATGAAAAATGTTCTGTCATTTTTTTCCTTGGAGAAGCTTATTGTACCTCTTTATTTTTCCAATGCCTCAATCTGAAAATATTTCTTTTCTTTTGACACAAGAACACATTTCTCTTTTGTGAAGTCATATTTTGCACAATACACGCAACCTAACTTTTTGTTAGAAATTACCAGTCCATCATATTTTTCTTTAAAATTATTATATTGTTGCACTGTCCAGCATTCAGGAAGACTATTTTCAAATGGTGTTGATTTTCCTAGACACACAGAAAGCATTTGACAATGTGAACTGGCAATTTATCCTAACACAACTAAAAGACATGGACTTTGGGGAGAGATTTATTAATATGATTAAGGCGATATATTATAAACAAACTGCAAAGGTGGTGGTAAATGGACTGAGAAGGTTAGCATCAAAAAAGGTACAAGACAAGGATGTCCCTTGTCTCCCCTGTTATTTATATTGACACTGGAAGTATTAAATAGAAATATTAGACAAGATATAGAGATAAAAGGTATGGAAATAAAAAAGGAAAAGTATAAATTACAGGCTTTTGCAGATGATTTAGTCTTCATTCTGGAAGATCCACAAGAAACAGGGCCTAAACTAATAAAAAAAATAGAATATGGCAAAGTGGCAGGATTGAAAATAAATAAATAGAAAACTAAGATTTTAGTGAAAAATTTTACAGATAAACAGAAAAAAGAGTTGATTAAGAGAATAGATATTCAGATTACTAAGAAAGTTAAATATTTAGGGATTCAGCTGACAGCAAGATGTGTAATGATTAAGGAAGATAATTATTATAAATTGATGCAACAAATTAAAGTTGACCTGGAAAAATCTGCACGTATCACTGGTAGGAAGAATAGCTACAATTAAAATGAATATACTGCTGAGATTATTATACTTATTTCAAACAATTCCTATAAAATTGGAAAAAAAATATTTTGAGGAACTTAATAAAATAATACTAAAATATATCTTGCAAGGGAAAAAAGCAAGAATTAGTTTAAAAATGCTGCAAGATTCAAGAAATAGAGGAGGCTTTGGACTACCAAACTGGGAGTTGTACTATCAGGCCGTGGTATTAACATGGATGAAAGAATGGATTGTATTGAGGCATACAAGACTATTGACTTTGGAGGGACATGATTTGCAACTGGGTTGGCATGCTTTCTTATGGTATGGGAAAAGTAAGATACATGGTTACTTCCAAAGACATTATATTAGGAATGCACTGCTGTTAGTATGGGAGAAAATCAGAGAGCAACACTACTTGAGGATACCAGTTTGGCTTTCAACGATGGAAGCACTGATTCACCCAAACGTTATTAACATGGGAAATATTGTTAGATATAAAGATAT
The DNA here is from genome assembly GCA_003457575.1 of Thermophis baileyi. Lineage (NCBI taxonomy): Eukaryota > Metazoa > Chordata > Lepidosauria > Squamata > Dipsadidae > Thermophis > Thermophis baileyi. Next base: position 185,005 of record QLTV01003765.1, on the reverse strand, counting down.
TTTGAATGAAAAGGGGGAGCTCAAAACTAAACAAGAACTGAGTGATCAAGGGATTGATATGTCATGATATTCACAAATACAGATACATTCCACATATGAGAAAGATGTTAAATTATATGGTTTCTATAAAGAATTGACAGAATTAGATAAGATATTAACAGGGACAGAAGAAAGATTGATAAAGAAAACCTACAGCTACTTACTGGGCATCAAATTGGAAGATGAACAAGTGAAGGAGACAATGATAGCATGGGCAAAAAACTTTGGCTACACAATAGAACTAGATAAATGGCAAAAATTGTGGGACAGGAACTATAAATTAATGATGTCAACTGCATATTAAGGAAATTTGTATAAGATGTTTTATAGATGGCACTTTGCGCTGGCGAGGTTGGCAAAAATGCCACCAGATACCTGGGTCTTATTATCATATGTAGTGGACATGCGTAAAAGCAAAAAAATACTGGACAAAAATACATATGTGGCTGGAAAAGATGATAAAATAGCACATTGAGTTAAAACCAGAAATATTTTTGTTGGGGATTTTACCTGAAACCTATAGTAAGGGGAATGCATATCTACTTATTCATGTATTAACTGCAGCTAGAATTGTATTCGCACAAAACTGGAAAAGTGAAGAGATCCCTACAGATGAGAATGTGATTAGGAAAATATTAGAATGTGAAGAAATGAATAGATTAACATCTGCAATTAAGGAGAAAGAACAAACTGAATACTACATGACATGGGAATTATTTAATTGATGGTTAGAAAATAAAAACGGAAGTTAGAAATAGGGAAATAAAAGAAGATTAATGAAATAAAGAAAATATGTTAAGAGAGACGCAAATACTATGATTATTATTATTATTATTATGACTATTAGGATTATTATGTTTAATACTACTATTATATTCTTATTAGAAGATATGTTAAGACGGAGAAGTGAATATGTTTATTATGTTCAATATTAGTATTGTAAAATCAGAGAATTAATATTAATGTACGGAATACTGTTGTAAATTTTGATTATTACTGCACAACGATATTTGTACCCAGACGACACACTGTTTAATGAAAGATGGAATTATTATACTAAAAAATTTAAAAAAAATCATATATAGGTATAGATATAGATATAGATACATATATATATACAAAAAAGGAAGACTATTTTCAATTTTGGAGTTATCGGTTTTTATTTCAATAATTGATATGCTTCTTTCTCCAAGTTGGAGTGATTGTGCTTGACTGTTTTGCATCATCCAAGGCCAATTCTGATACAACTGATTCCAATTTTGGTTTCTTATTGAAAAAAATCTGTCAAACTCTGTTGCCTTTTCATCCTGTTAAGGGCTACTGCAAAAAAAATTAAAAAATGTTTTAGTTTGGACTCGATTGTGTTCGTAAGTTGAGGACTAACCCTGTACATGTGAGACAGAGTGACTTTCCAAAAAATGGTGGGCAGGATCCCAGTTCCCTCTATGAGGATTCCCCCGCCCAGACCTTTTGCAATCTCCCCAACAAGAATCGCAACCCCTTCCCCGCTTTTCCACCCAGTTTTGCACAAGTCTTGCCTTGTGCCAGATGAACCCAGAAAGGTGGGCCAGACAAGGCTGGGAGGGGGGATCTGGAGGTCTCCAGTGGAGGAAGGAGATGTCAGGGTGAGCGCCAAAGCCTCGTCCATCAGAGAGCCTTGCCGTCTGGGAGGGTCGTGCAGGCGAGTGGCAAGGCTGGCACGGCTTTTGGCATTGCAGACGGGGTGCCTGGGGGGGGCTATGCAGGCAGGCAAATGGAGGTGGCGTGCAGCTTGGGGGAGCCCCACCATTACCACTCTAGCCTAACACTTATTTCGGCTGCCACCAAACACACACTACCTCTGTTCTCCTGCTGTGCCTCCTCCCAGCCCCCCTACAATTGTAGAAGTTGTGCCATTGCCGCTCGCCTGCGTGACCTCCCCAGACATCAGAAACAGCTGCACGCAAGCAACCTTTGCCTGCCACTTCCCCAGGCATCCTTCCCAGCCTCACTTCTCCTAGAGGGTGCCCGGCTGCGCTTACCTCTTCCTCGAGGCTTCTGCTGCTGCCATGGCCCCCAGCAAAGCAACATGAGACCAGGCATGGCTGGGCGAGGACAGCCGTCACTCACGTGTTGAGGCGAGGCCGGGCATGTCAAAGCGAGTGGCCAGGAGTGTCGAGGTAAGGCTGGGCGTCATGTGTTGAGGTGAGGCCAAGTGTGTTGAGGTGAGCAGCCGGGAGTTTCGAGGCAAAGCCGGGCATCATATATCGAGGCGAGGCCGGGCATGTTGAGACAAGGCCGGGCAAGGTGAGTGGCCGGGTGAGAAAAGCAGGCAGGTGAGATGAGGTGAGCAGGTGACACGAGGTGAGCAGCCGGGCAGGTGAGGAGAGCAGGCGGGTGAGACAAGCGGGTGGGCGAGACGAGGCAAGCAGGCGAGATGAGGTGAGTGGCTGGACAAGTGAGTAGAGTGGTCAGATGAGGCGAGGCAAGCAGCTGGGTGAGGCGAGCGAGATGAGGCGAGCGGCTGGGCGAGGCGAGACAAGGAGTGGCTGGGAGGGGTGAGGCGGGGCTGGGCAAGGGAGGCCAGGCGGGGAAAGGTCAGGTGAGGCAGGCGAACATACTGTGCATGCCCAGAGGGAGTGTCCAGCCGGGCCAGGCCGGTTCCTCACTGTTTCCAGGGCAGTGACAGTGCCGCGGGCTGTGCAGGCCACATTTGGCCTGCAGGCCTTGAGTTTGACTGTGAGACCCCTCTGTATTGGAGGGATTGAAATGGATGTTATTCAGCCGGTTCGCCGAACTCCACAAAAAATTAGCTACCGGTTCTGCTATGCAAACCGCCTGAATCCCACCACTGCCTATAGCTCACTTGGAGTTGGACCATAAGAAGCAAGAGAATACACTGCAAGCCAATTCACAATGCTGTTTCTTCTGTGACTAAGCATACTACTTGATTTTTTTCATTAACAGTAGGAAAACACTCTGAGAGTTCCATACCTGGTGCTATTGCCTTTATCAAATTTCGCTGTTAAGCAACATTCCATTATCTTAAAAATTTTGCCTGCCTTTATGGCTATTTCATTGTTGATGCCATATCACATACCAATATTTTTACTGAATCTTTTATGTTTTTAATAAGAAATCTAGTTGAGCTGATTCCTAAAATTTTGAAACATTCATGATTTTGCTAGACAGATCCATGTTCAAGAAATTTCTCAATCCTAGTGTGTGACACAGAATCAATGCCTATTTGTAGTCTATCAAAGCCATAAACAAATGTGTTCTTTTTTTCTAATTCTTTAAACCAATGTATCAATCAATAACCAGTCCTTTGTTCCTCTAGATTTTTTGCAGCACCCTTTCGTTCTACAGGGAATAAATCATATTTTCAAACAGCTATAGATTTGATTTGCAACTATGTCCGTAAGTAGCTTTTATGTGTTTGACAAACAGGTTATGGGTCTGTAATTTATAGGCTAATTTCTCTCTTCTTCACTCTTCTGAATTAGGAATGTCCTTCCAACTGTTAGCCATTTTTTGTTTTCTGGTGATTTTAACCAAAATCCATGGAGCTCATTTGATCCAGGAAGAGTTCGGTTTTTGACCTTCTATGATTGATTTCAGACCATTTCTTCAATTATCTTCCATACTGGGTAATTTTACTGCATTTTCAATTTGCTTGATCCATGTTGCACTCCTACTGTGATTCTTATTGTTTTCCCACAAACTTTCCCAACATTTTAGAGAACTGATGCTGATTAACTCTAAATTCCAAATTTTACTGTAATTGAACTATTTGATTGTCCTATTGTTTGATCTTCTTTGCAACATCCATGATTCTTCAAATCAGCTGCTCTACAGGCTCTGCAATTACTTTACTCTTCAGGTTGTACTGCACACAAAGATTAGTTTTGATTTTCTTAGCTATGACATTTTTCTTTATTTTCAGCGCCAATAGCATTTTCTAATTAGTTTTACTTTCTTAAAAAATTTATTCCTTTATATTTTAAGCTACAATTCTTCAGTGGATACTTAGCCTGCAGCATCAGCTATTTCATTTGGAATAATGAACTTTTGGAAAATCTCTCTTCTTCCTCAGAGAACACAAGCTCCACAATCACATCAAGGTACTAGGGGATTATTATTTTATGATTCGTCACATTGTCAGCCAGTTATTTAAACTGGATTTGGCAATTTTATTCATCTATCGAGTCTTTCCCAAAAACCTGAGATAAGCAGATGTTCTTGTTTGATGGTGATTAAGGTATAGGTGTAGGATAGCAATAGCACTTAGAGTTATATACCCCTTCACGATGCTCTACAGCCCTCTCTAAGCGGTTTACAGAGTCAGCATACTGCCACCAACAATCTGGGTTCCTCATTTTACCGACCTCGAAACGATGGAAGGCTGAATCATCCTTGAGCCAGTGAGAACTGAACTGCTGCACTGCTGGCAGCTGGCCATCAGCAGAAGTCGACTGCAGTACTGCATTCTAAACACTGCACCACCATGGCTTACAGGATGTAAGCTGTTCCAAGTAAAGCAATCTATGACTAATTGTGATTTTGTAATTTTATTTATTTATTATTTACATGCTGCTCATCTCACTACCCAAAGTGACTCTGGGCAGCTTGCAGTGACATAAAAGCATAAATATTAAAAATATTAAAAAGCATTAAAATTAAATGGGCAGGCATAAATGCTTATATACAAATTCTCAAAGCTTGGAGAACAAACAGGGTAAACTAGAAGCAATAGGGGGGTAGGTACCAACATGAGGGTAGGTATGACATAGTTGCCTTACAGAAACCTGGTGGGATGAAACCCATGACTGGAATGTACTGATGGATGGATACAAATTGTTCAAAAGAAACAGATCTACAAAAAGAGGAGGTGCAGTTGCACTATATGTAAGAGATCACTACATATCTACAGAAATGCAAATGATCAAAGAAAAAAAACCCTCCAGAATATATATGGGTCAATATAAAAGGGAAAAAAAATGACATTGCCATAGGTGTATATTACAGGCCACCCAACCAATCAGAAGAAATATACGAACTCTTTGCCAACCAGTTAACAAATATATGTAGGAAGCATACCACAGTAGTAATGGAAGACTAACTACCCAAATATCAATTGGGAGACAAACTCTGCAGCGAGTGGGAGATCAAACAGATTCCTAACCAACTTAGCTAACAACTTTGTCATCCAAAAGGTAGAGGAGGGAGCTAGAAGTAAAGCTATACTGGACTTAATTCTTACTAATAGAGAATAGAGAAGAAGTGATAGAGAGAGTGGAAGTTGCCAGAACCTCGGGTAAAAGTGACCATGTCATACTGGAATTCAATATAATGCAAACACAAGCAATAGAAAATAATCCAACCAGTGTCTTAAACTTTAAAAGAACTGATTTTAACAAACTCAGAGAGAGTCTAGGAAAGATTCCATGGACCAAAATCCTAAAGGGGAAAACAATTCAAGAAGCATGGGAAACTCTGAAAAATGTGATCATAAAAGCCCAGTCCAGCACAATACCACTGAAAAAGAAAAACAAGAAATTCAAGAAGAAACCAGCATGGCTGCACAAATATCTCTCTGACAGACTGAAAGACAAAAAGGACAAGTACAAAAAATGGAAACAGGGACACTTAACTAAGGCAGATTATCAGCAGATAGCCAGATGAAGTCAGGAAAGCAAAGGGTCACAATGAACAAAGACTTGCAACAAAAGTCAAAGATAATTTAAAAAAAAAACTTTCTTTCAACATATTAATAACAAGGAAAAAAGTCAAGGAAACAGTAGGTCCACTAAAGAGAGAAGTTGACAAGGAAGTAACAGGCAGTAAGGAGAAAGCAGAGCTGCTTAACTCATTCTTTGCATCAGTCTTCACACAAAAAGAAATTATAACCCAACGTACCAAAAAATTACTGTAAAAGACAAACTAGAAATAAAAATTAAAATAAGCAAGAAAATGGTTGAATATGAGCCAGCAGTGTGTAGCAGCCACCAAAAAAGCTAATGCAATCCTGGGTTCTATAAACAGAGGCACAGAATCAAGATCATGTGAAGTATTAGTACCGTTTTATAAAACCATAGTAAGACCACACCTGGAATATTGCAACCAATTTTGTCACCATACTACAAAAAAGTTGTTGAGACTTTGAAAAAAGTTCAGAGAAGAGCAACTAAGATGATCAAAGACCTGGAGACTAAAACATATGAAGAATGGCTGCAGGATTTGGGTTTGGCTAGTCTAAAGAAAACAAGAATTAGGGGCGACATGGTAGCAGTATTCCAATATTTGAGGGGCTGCCACAAAGAAGAGGGGGTCAAATTATTCTCCAAAGCACCAGAGGGCAGGACGAGAAACAATGGTTGGAAACTAATCAAAGAGAGAAGCAACCTGGAATTAAGGAGAAACTTCCTAACAGTGAGAACAATTAACCAGTGGAACAGCTTACCTGCAGAAATCATAGGTGCTCCATCACTGGAGGTTTTAAGATGATACCTGACAGTCATTTATCTGAAATAGAATAGGTTCTCCTGCTTGAGCAGGGGGCTTGACTAGAAGACCTCCAAGGTCCCTTCCAGTTCTGTTCTGGTCTATTGACAACAGTTAAATAAAGATTAAAAACAAAGAGCACAAATGGTACAGGGGTGGATTTTTGTTTCTCACTCAACCAACCAGCTCCCTAACCCTAACCCTAACCCTAACCCTTTGGGCCCCATCAATCAGATAAGTGTAACAACAACAACAACAACCATAACAACAACTTGGTAACTTGGATCAAAAGACAAGAAAATAATCCATCATGCTCTGCACTCAAAAAGTGATGTTGATCGATTGTACTTGCCAAGATCAGAGGGTGGCAGAGGTCTCTTACAAACTGTAGAAGAGGAAAAACACAGTTTAAATGACTACATAAAAAAAGCAAAAAAGCCTCTGCTGAAGGAGGTGAACAAGGGAAACCTCTTGAAAACAACAAGATTGAAAGCAAAATATCGAAAGGAAACAATTGAGTATTGGATTTTTAACTGGAAAAAGAAGCATATGCACAGTCAATACCTGAAGGATATTGAAGAAAGGGTAGATACAAAACTAACCTGGAGATGGTTAAGATCAGGGATGATGAAGAAAGAAACTGAAGGCTTCATTTTGGCTGTCCAAGAACAAGCCCTGCAGACCAATTCCATGAAAGCCAAAATACACAGAGCTGTTTGCAATTAAATTTATTTTTAATGTATGCTGATTAGTGTACATTTAAAGTGACAATAAAGTTATTCTAAGTCTAATTCAACATGTCAGTAAAAACAGCAAATGTGGCTTATGCAACGAGAAAGATGAAACAGTGGATCACCATATCAGTGGCTGCAGCAGAATCTCACAGACTGATTATCTACAACGTCATGATTGAGTTGCCAAAATTATACATTGGAAGCTTTGCCAGACGTTTGGGTTCAAATGCAGCAAAAATTACTGGGAACACCAAATTGACAAGTTTTTGAAAATGAGTAAGTCAAGCTCCTGCGAGACTTTCAGATCCAAACAGACAGACATCTGACCCATAAAATGCCTGACATCATTATTGTGGAAAAGGAAAAACTCTGGTTCATTGATATTGCAGTACCAGGTAATGCACAAATTGAAGAGAAACAACTAGAAAAAAATAACAAAATATCATGATTTGCAAATTGAAGTTGAGTAATTGTAGAGGAAGAAATCAATGGTTGTACCAATCATAATAGGAGCCCTTGGAGCAATACCCAAAGGAAATTTTGGTTTGCCTAAATACATGGAAATTTTGAATTTTATAAGACCTGAATGTCCTGACTTTGCAAAAAACCACCCTAATCGGAACTGCCTATATACTCAGACACTACCTTAGTAACTCTTCGGTCCTTGGTTAGGACTTAAACTGTAAAGTTTTTACCAGTCCGAGCTGTGAATTGAATTGAAGATAATAATAATAATAATAATAATAATAATAATAATAATAATAATAATAATAATAATAATAATAATAATAATAATAATAATAATAATA
>QLTV01003765.1:139384-159745 GCA_003457575.1 Thermophis baileyi | reverse complement strand
CCCCATTCCCTCCCCACTCCTGGGGGAAGGATATTGCAAAATCTCCATTGCCACCCCACTCTGGGGCCAGCCAGAGGTGGCATTTGCCGGTTCTCCGAACTACTCAAAATGTCCACTACCGGTTCTCCAGAACCTGCTGGATTTCACCCCTGCATGCATATCTTTATGAAGAATTATTTAACATTGATTATATTGAGTACAAGTCCTTACAATCACAAGTGTGTGTGTGTGTACCCACCCAATTTTTTTTTATCATTTGCTCTTGTGTTTATTATTATTATTATTATTATTATTATTATTATTGATATTGCAATTCCAGGTGATGCATGAATTGAAGAGAAACAGTTAGGGGGGAAAAATAACAAAATGTGATTTGCAAATTGAAGTTGAGCAATTATGGAGAAAGAAATCAATGGTTGTACCAATAGTAATGGGAGTTCAAATGGTGTTCCAATTGTTTTGGGATTTCAGCCAAGGCGCCTATTTCTATTGGTACTACTTTTTCTTTCTTCTTCTTTTTTCCTCATTCTTGTTCTATTTCTATTTGCAGGTCTTTGTATTTTGTGATCTTCTTCAGTTATGTTCTATTGTATTCTCTTCGATTATTGCCACATCCACTATCCAGGTTTTTCAATCAGTGTGTGCTACCTGCTTTAACATATGCCAGTGAAACATGGATACTAAACTCACAATCAATACAAAAGCTATGAATGGCATGCCGGGAATTATAAGACAAGATAGAAAGACCTGCACATGGATTAGAGAACAAACAAAAGTGTTTGGGCTGGTCACATAGTAAGGAGAAGTGATGGCAGGTTGACCAAGGCAGTCATAAAATGGATCCCACGTGATAAAAAAATCCATGAAAGAGACCTAAACAAGATGGATCAAGTAAGTATTGCAAGCCCAATTGGCAAAAGAAACTCAGGACCATATTAGTTGGAAACATGCAGAAGAAGCCTTCATCCTGCAGTGGATAGACAATGGGTATTATATGGTAGGTACTTGTCTGTTTGAATTCAGAAGTCCCAGAGCAATTTACGTATTTCATTTTCTTTTAAAGTTCTTGCTTGCAGGCAAATGATATTTCTTGCAGAACTTTCAATGCACCATTTCCCATGTCATTATTTGTAATCAATCTGTGCAATCTTCTTACAAATGTTAATCAAGTGGTCCACTGTTTCTTCAACTTCTTTGCAAAGGTGGCACTTACCCTCTGTTGCTGTTCTCTCAATTTTAACTTTATATGTGTTTGTTCTTAAGGCTTGGTCTTGTGCAGCTACAATTAGCTCCTTAGTCTATTTCTTTAACTTTCCTGTTCTTGGCTGTTGCATAACTTGTTGCTATTTACTTGGTCTGCTAATTTTTTAATATAGTGAGCATGTAATACTTTGCCATGTCATACATCTTTCTTTCATATCTTTTCTTCTTGTCATTTAGTCAACGATGAAACCGCATACAGATGGGAGGTTGAACAACTAGCCTCGTGGTGCAACCGGAACAATCTGGAACTGAATACACTCAAAATCGTAGAAATGGTGGTAGACTTTAGGAGAAACCCTCCCATTCTACCACCTCTTACAATACTAGACAACACAGTATCAACAGTACAGACCTTCAAATTTCTAGGTTCTATATCTTAGAGAAGGGAAGAAGGGGATCAGCCATATTGGACTTAATTCTCACTAACAGAGATGAAATGATAGAAGGTGTTGAAGCTACAGGAACCTTGGGGGCATGGGGTGAGGTTTCAACAATACGCTGATGACACCCAGGTGTACATTTCCACCCCTCGTCAATTCAGTGAAGGGGTGGGCGTAATAGACCGGGGCCTGGAGGGGGTGAGGGTGACACCAAGACAACTAGACACAAGAACAGTTTTTTCCCGAACGCCATCACTCTGCTAAACAAATAATTCCCTCACCACTGTCAAACTATTCACTAAGGCTGCATTACTATTACTATTCTCATGGTTCCTATCACCCATCTCCTCCCACTTATGACTGTATGACTGTAACTTGTTGCTTGTATCCTTACGATTTATATTAATATTGTTTCCTGATTACTTATTTGTACCCTATGACAATCATTAAGTGTTGTACCTCATGATTCTTGACGAATGTATCTTGTCTTTTTATGTACACTGAGAGCATATGCACCAAAGACAAATTCCTTGTGTGTCCAATCACACTTGGCCAATAAAGAATTCTATTCTATTCTATTCCTTGTAGGCCACTTTGGTCTTTCCACAACTCAGTAAGCCTTCATGGTATACTAGCTTCAATGTATCTTTACTGTCCTTCAGATATTTTTTCAATGCCCTTTTTTCTTCTTCAACTGTCCAATGTACCTGCAACATTCCATGCCCACCTACTTTTCTTGATAAGTAAGAGTCTGCCCACATTGCTGTGAGGATGAAGGACATACTTCATTGTCATTATTTTTTTTGTTTTCCTTTCTAGGGCTTTTAGTTCTGCTTGAGTTCAGGCCACTCTTCCAGCTGTGTATCTAAATATTGGAATTTGCCAAGTATTAATTGCCTTGATAGTATTTCCTCCACTGAGTTTGGACTTTAAGATCTTCTTCATTCTATTGATGTATTCACTTCTTCCCCCCCCCCCATGTTTTATTTATTTTATTTATATAACATTCAATTTCAATCAAACAGTGTGTGCTCTGGGTACAGTTGTTTTAAAACAATCATAATCCACATATTTGTTTCAGTATTCATCACAATAATATTGATAGTATAATAATATAATAACAATGACATTATCTTCTTTGATAACTCTCGATATTAACATTTCCTCTTTTAATATCTCCTCCTTTCTAACTTCTGTTTCTGTTGTCTAGCCATTGATAAAATACATCCCATATCAAAAAATATTCAGTTTCTTCTTTATCCTTAATAGTGAGCGTTAATCTATCCATTTCTGCGCATTCTAAAATTTTCCTTATTACATTCTCATCTGACAGAATCTCATCATTTTTCCATTTCTGTGCAAAAAGAAAAAAAAGGGGGGGAATTGATACATTGATCGATGAGAAGGGGATTCTTCACTACCAGAATGAGGAGAAAAAAACCATTATAAAAGAGTATTATGAGAAATTGTATGATAAGGAGGAAATTTTGGAAAATAAAATACAACAATATTTGGAACAATCTGAACTCCTGATACAGTTAAAGATATGTTGAATGAACGGATTACCATGATGGAATTAACAGAAGCAATTAAGAGAAAAAATAATAATATAACACCAGGGTCTGAGGGCTACCGGCAGAATTTTATAAACAACTAGAAGAGGTATTAAGCCCAGTGACGTTGGAAATTTATAGTGAAGTATTACTAGAAGCAAAAATACCAAATTCATGGATGGAAGCAAATATTACTCTTATACTGAAAGATGATTCAGATGTAACACAGATGAACAATTTTAGGCCAATATCTTTATTGAATGCGGACTAAAAAATATATGCTTCAATAATAGCCAAGAGACTAAAAAAATGCTTGAATGAATTTATACATCTAGATCAGAATGGATTTCTGCCAAAGAGACAGATTAGAAATAACATGAGAATGATTCTAAACACATTGGAGTACTATGAAATACACCCTGGAAAACAAATGGCGTTGATGTTTTTAGATGCACAGAAAGCATTTGATAATGTCAGTTGGCAATTCATGCTAGCACAACTAAAATATATGGACTTTGGGGAGAGATTTATTAATATTATTAAAGCAATACACAATAAACAATCAGCCAAGATAATAGTAAATAGAGACATGACAGAGAACTTTGATATTAAGAAAGGCACTAGACAGGGATGTCCACTGTCCCTTTTGCTATTTATATTGACTTTGGAAGTGTTAACCAGGAACATTCGGCAAGATGAAGAGATAAAAGGAATGGAAATAAAAAAAGAGAAATACAAACTACAGGCATTTGCAGATGACTTGGTCTTTATACTAGAAGACCCCTTAGAAACTGGACCGAAGCTAATTAGAAAAATAGAAGAATATGGGGAAGTAGCAGGATTGAAAATAAATAGAGATAAGACAAGGATCTTAGTTAAGAATCTTACAGATACACAAAAAAGAGTGTTGATGGAAAGAATTAATATACAGATAGTTAAAAGGGGCGTTGGTTTTACCTGATACGCCTCTTTTCGTAGGGTGGAGCTAACATCCAAGAATGGGATGACACCGTCCCTTCAGCCAATGAGGACTGAGTCTATCAAATTGATATCTTCGTCCTCCATCTCCAATTCCCCCTCTTTGACGAAGACCGATGGACAGACTTGGCTTGTAGCTCCCAAGGTCAACACATAATTTAGAAGATAACAATTTGATGTCCCGAAGCCCAGACCAGACTACTTTGGGCGGGATTGGATGTTAGCTCCACCCTATGAGAAGAGGCGTATCAGGTAAGACTAATGCCCCTTCTCCATAGCGGGTGGAGCTAACATCCAAGAATGGGACATACCAAAGCAGTCTGTCCGTTGGGAGGGATAAGTCTGGCTGGCTTCCCCAGTCTGCGGCACAACATGTTGAAGAATTCTGCGACCAAATGCCGCCTCAGCCGACGCAAAAAGGTCAATTTTGTAGTGGCGGATAAAGGGAGTTGGTGAAACCCAATTGGCCGCCCAGCAGACCTCTTCGATGGACGCTTGCGTGGATCACGCCGTCGTCGCCGCTGCACTGCGGGTTGAGTGCGCTGTCACTCTGGTCAGCCGTGGCAAGGACTGCAGGTCGTAAGCCCTCGCTACGGTGCTATGCAACCAATGCCCAACAGTGGAGGAGGACGCCTTTTGTCCCACGGAATTGGGCTGAAAGGAGATGAAAAGTGCCTCCGTTTTGTGCAGCGTGGATGTGCGCTTGATGTATATCTTTAGGGCCCTCCTAACATCAAGGGTGTGCCACTGTCTCTCTAATGAGTGAGAAGGACTGGGGAAGAAATTAGGAAGGACAATCTCCTTGGCTCTGTGAAAATAGGAATTTATTTTTGGCACAAACATAGGGTCCAGCCGGAGGATTACATGATCAGAATGAAATACACAGAGATCCTCCCTCACCGACAGGGCAGCGAGCTCTGAAATTCTCCTAGCGGAGGTAATCACCACCAGGAATGCCACCTTACAGGTAAGGTAACGGAGCGAAGCGGTTCTCAAGGGCTCGTAAGGGGCCCCTGTCAGGGAAAGGAGTACCTTCGAAAAGTCCCAGGTCGGGTACCGATGAATGATGGGTGGGCACAGATTTACGGCCCCTTTCAAGAACCTGCGCAAAAGGGAATGTTGCGATAAGGACTGCAGAGAGCCGCAGGACAAAACAGAAGAGTGCAGCCACCTGTCGCCGAATTGTGTTGGGCAAAAGCCCTTTGTTCAGCCTGTGCTGTAAAAATTCAAGGATCTTGGCAATAGACAGATCCACAGGAGAATATCCCGCAGTACAGCACCAGGAACAAAAAATTTTCCAGCTGGCCGAATAAATTCTTTCGGTGGACGGCCTCCTGGAGGCCTGGAAGGTCCTAATGACACTGTCCGACATATTGCGGCGCTTTAGAGTGCACCGCTCAAGCGCCAGGCGGTCAGATGGTACCACTGGGGATCCGGGATGACCAACCACCCCTGGCTGACCGACGACCCTGTCGGCAGGATTCTCCAGGGCTGGCAGACTGACAGTGATTTCAGGTCCACAAACCAGGCCCTCCTGGGCCAGTGGGGGGCGAGGAGCAGTACTTTGGCCCTCTCCTCCAAGATCTTCCTGATGACCTTGGGGAGGAGAGGCAGGGGGGAAATGCGTACAGTAGGCCGGGCGGCCAGTCACAACGGAGAGCATTTGTGCCTTCCGCGCCCCACGTCTTGAATCGAGTGAAGAATCTGGGCAATTTGGCGTTCTCCGGGGTGGCGAATAGGTCCACCACCGGCAGACTGAACCGGCTTACCAAGGCTTGGAAGATGGAAGGATGAAGACTTCACTCTGCCTGGTCTATCGTGGTGCAGCTGAGCAATCCGCTGTCACGTTGGTCACTCCGGAGATGTGCTCTGCCGAGAGGGACAGAAGGTGGCGTTCTGCCCAGAGACCCAGAGTTCTGGCCTCATCCATGAGATGACGGGACATGGTACCCCCCTGCCAGTTTATGTGGGCCTTTGCAGCCACATTGTCTGTAAGCACCAGTACGTGCTGTCCGGCCGTCAGATGTTTTAACTGTTTGAGCGCCAGGTAGACTGCACATAGCTCTAGTCTGTTTATTGTCAGGCCAAAGCCATTTTAGTTGGGGTCTTTGGCCTGCCACACTTTATACTATTTTAATATGTATTCTTTGCTGTGGGAATTTGGGAGGGGGAATTGCATGAGGGCTGTCTGTATGTAGCCATAACAAATTCCTTCTAGATAGTCAAGGTCATCCTTTGTCTTCGCACTCCTGCACCTGCACGGAAGGAGATGGGTGGATGCTGCCAAGTTGGCAGTTGAAGATTGGTTAACGTGATGGACTTGGGGGTGTAGGGACAAGGGCTTGAACTTTTAACTGGGTGGAGAAACCCGGGGGACTTCAGATTCGGGTTTCTCCCAGATGTGCCAACATGGCTCTGTTAATAAATTGGAACTTTGAGGAATACTTTGCCTCGGACTCTGAGTTAGTTTTGGATGCTATTTGGAACCCTGACACCCACCTCACAGGACTGTGGTTGTGGAGGAGGAGGAGGAGGAGGAGGGCATAATAGCCATATAACCAATTATAATAGTTTCTTCTTTCTGTATAGCTTGGTAGGGTAACGCCTCAGGAAGGGCTGGGGTTGCAAAAGGAATAAAAGTAATACCTCGGGCGTAGCCCGGGGTTCAGAATTTGCCATGCTAATGCTCTGAACCTTTGCGCAAAGAAACCTGTGTTCTCCAACCCTTTGTGGTCTTGTGTCCTGAATTGGTAACAGGATCTGCTGCAACATTTCTGGCGAGCCAGCCAGGAGGCAAGGAGTCGTTGGGACTCTCTGGAGGGCCCACCCTGCCGCCGGTGGCTGTTGAGTTTAGGGAAACCTCCCAGGCGCCATCGGACCCCTTCGTTCCGAGGGACTTTCCAGTGACCAGGAGCCACGGTGACAGCGGTTGCCCCTCCAAGAACCACTGGTGAAGGGAAAGGAGACCAGGAAACAACCAGGCCGGCCGAAGGACGGAGGGAAAGACCTGCAGGCAAGTATTGGGGACTCCCTCCCTGTAAGCAGGGACGGAGGAGAGGACTGATCACCCTCTCTTTACAGGTGGGAGGTTTGTGGTGTATGGCTGAAGTGTAAGTCTACTGCGGTTCCCAAAGGTGACTGTGAGTGTCCAGCGCCCTGGGCCAGTAGTGAGTGAGTGGCGTTCGCAGTTCCCATCGGAGACCATGCCCATCCGGCTCCATGGGTCGTATGTGATTGAGTGAAAATCCTTGGTGTTTCTTGGGATGGAAGGACCCCTTACCTTCCTCCTGCAACCCCCTCTCCTTAACTGTCTTGTCTGGTGCCCAGGGAGGATAATGGGTGGGGGTGGAAGTGTGCCCTTGACTCCACTGGAGTGTATGTTGAAGCATTTTAGTACTGCGTATGAGACTCAGGATTATGGTATTAAGTGGAGTAGGCGAAAGTTGAGGAACTTCTGTGAGATAGACTGGCCAGATTTCAAGGTGGGGTGGCCCGATAAGGGAACGTTAGACCCCTCAGTTACCTTACAAGTACACCAGAGGGTATTCCATCCCACATTAGGACACCCAGACCAAGCCTCCTACATAGACGTGTGGCTAGGCTTGATACAACGACCCCCGCCCTGGATCCAAAACTGTCAGACAGAGCAATGTAGACTTTTGGTGTCACGTACATTACCAAGGAGGAAAGGGAAAAGGACTATGACAGTGCTGCCTAGTATTCCGGAAGAATTACAGCATCCACCGCCATATGTACCTATGCATAGCTTAAGGGGGGGTTCCCTAGCTCTGGCCTCCCCTGATGGGGATGACCCGTCTACCTCCTCAGGGGCATCATGGCGTTTGGGCATGATCTCTCCTATGCTGAAAAGTTCGGCAGACCGAAAGAGCCGAGGCCCAGCCATAACTCAACAGGGGAGGCAGGAGCAAGCCGCCCAAGTAGGCCCGTCTTTAACCGAGACAGGCATGGAGTCTGGGGTGGGAGAAGGGTTAGATGAGGCCATGGGGGGGGTTATCGGTCGAAGATAAGGAAGAAGAGGGTCCCGTAGCTGATCGTACTAGGGCTAAAACTGATCAGATGACCCTGACTGCCCCTCTCAGGCAGATAGATCAGCTGGTCGTTAACAAAGATGACCCGGCTGACACAGCAACTGCCCCCTTATTCCAACATGTGCCTTTCACAACCTCAGACCTTCTCAATTGGAAATTTCATTATGGCCCCTTCAGTGAAAAGCCTAATGAAGTGGCAGACCTTGTGAAAACTATTGTAGATACCCACAACCCTACATGACTAGATCTCCAACAGTTGATGAGCACCTTGTTTAATCTGGAAGAAAGGGAGAAGATCAGAAACGCTGTATCTAAAATTGTGAAGCCAGATTTGGCCCCACATGGCAATCTGGAAGAGTATGTTGAACTGCGTTTCCCCTCAAAGGACCCCATGTGGAGCCTTATCATCACTTGTGGGACCTACAGGATTACCAAAACCTAACTGTGCGAGCAGTACGCGCAGCAGGAAAACCAGCTGTTAACATGTCTAAACCTTCCCTAGTCATACAGGAAGCCACAGAAAGTCCAGAAGCGTTTTACACCCGGCTGCTTGAGGCTTATCAAATGTATACCCCTATTGACCCAACACAGCCCGCAAATGCTCGGATGCTTGCAATGGCTTTTATATCTCAGAGTGCCCCGGACATTCGAAGGAAGTTACAGAGATTGGAGGTAGCCCTGGGAAAGCCCATGAGTGAATTGATGGAAGTGGCCAGGAAGACCTTTGTGAACAGGGACAAAGAGGAAGAGAGGAAAAAGGATCAAAAGATGCATAAGAAAGCCGAGCTGCTAGCTGCTGCCATGATGGGGGTACCTAGAGCAAGGGGAGGCCTAAGAGGCAGAGGAAGGGGCGTCCGGTTGAGAAGAAACCAGTGTGCCATTTGCCGAAAGGAGGGACACTGGAAGGGTGAGTGCCCGGCGAGAGAGAGGGAAGAAGGAAGACCGGTACCCCGTTATAGAGGGGACCGTGGAAGAGGCCAGGGAGGGAGTGGATATCCCAGAACCCCCCTCATAGGCCTGGCCGAAGTGGAAGAATGGGACTGAGGCCGACCGGGTTCAGCCCGCCTCCCAGAACCCGTGGTCAGTCTAACAGTAGGAGGCAAATCTATCCCTTTCCTTGTAGATACTGGGGCCACCCGCTCTGTGTTAACCCAACCTCTGAGCCAGGCCTCCCCGTATACTATTAATATTCAAGGAGCAACAGGAAAAGTATTGCAGAGACCGTTTCTGGAACCCCTGGCCTGTACTACAGGAGGGAAAACCATAACTCACCAGTTCGTGTACATGCCTGACTGTCCAATCCCCCTGCTTGGCAGAGATCTGTTGTGTAAGTTGAGAGCTCAGATCTCCTTCGAGGAAGATGGCTCAATGGAAATGGAGTTAGGAAAAGTAAAGATGGAGGTCCCCCGAGAAGAGGGGTGGAGAATGATGGTGGTGCAAGAAGTGGAGGAGGATACCAAATGGAGGGAATTTGATGTCCCTAATGTGTGGGCAGAGGATAATCCTCCTGGATTTGCCAGCCACCATCCCCCGATCATAGTAGAGGAGATCCGGCAAAGACGCCTGTGAGGATCAGACAGCGTAGTTACCCCCGTGCGATTGTGCAAGCGATCCAGGAGGTAATAGATTTATACCTAACTCACAAAATCTTGGTCCCCGTAGAATCAAAATGGAATACCCCGATTTTGCCAATCCCTAAAGGGGAGGGCAGGTACAGGCCAGTGCAGGACCTGAGAGTTGTCAATAACGCCATGGTCACAATACATCCCGTGGTACCAAACCCCTACGTCCTGTTGGGATTAATCCCCCGGCTGGCAAAATGGTTCTCTGTAATTGATTTGAAGGATGCTTTCTTTACTATACCAATTCATAAGAAGAGCCAACACTTGTTCGCTTTTGAATGGGAAATCCCGGTGACTGGGAGGAAGCAACAATATGCCTGGACAAGGCTACCTCAAGGTTTCAAGAACTCCCCAACCCTTTTCGGAGCTGCATTAGCTAAGGATCTGGAGGTTCTGGACATCCCCTACCCAGATGTCGTGTTACAGTATGTAGATGACTTGCTTGTCACGGGCCATATAGAGGATAAGTGCTGGCAAAATACCGATAGACTGCTAGGAGATATAAGGCATCCAGGAAAAAGGCACAACTAGTATCTATGAAGGTCCGGTATTTGGGGTACGACATAGAGAAGGGGAAAAGGACTTTGGTGGCATGAAAGGAAGGAAGCCATCTGTCAGCTACCAGTGCCCAGGAACAGAAGAGAGCTACGGGGATTTTTGGGTGCAGCTGGCTTCTGTCGCATTTGGATTCCTAATTTTAGCTTGATAGCTAAACCCCTGTACGAGGCCACTAGAGGAAGTGAAAAGGAACCTCTCCGCTGGGAAAAAGAGGAAGCGAAAAGTTTCACAACTTTAAAAGAGGCACTTTTACAAGCACCCAGTTTAGGACTGCCCGATTTGGAGAAGCCGTTTCAACTGTTTGTAGATACAAAGCAGAATGTAGCGGTGGGGGTTCTTACCCAAAAGATGGGGACTTGGTATCGGCCGGTTGCCTATCTATCAAAACAACTGGATACGGTGGCAAGAGGTTGGCCTGCCTGTCTTAAGGCTATAGCAGGCACCGCATTGTTAACACAGGAAGCAAATAAATTAACCTTTGGACAGGAGTTGTGCATTTACACTCCGCACGCTCTTAAAGCAGTTCTGGAAGCAAAGGGCCATTTGTGGTTAACCAACCCCAGAATGTTAAAGTACGAGGGCTTGATTGTCCATAACCCCATGATTACATTAATACAGTCAAATGCACTAAACCCAGCTACATTACTGCCTGAACCGGATTTAGAAACTAACCACAGTTGCATTCAGACCATTGAGGACACATATGCAAGCCGCCCCAATATGACGGATGTTCCGCTTTCCGACCCAGCATTATAAACCGATGGCACCAGTTTTGTGGACAATGGGACCAGGAAAGCGGGATATGCTGTTGTAACTCTGGATGATGTATGGGAAGCTGAGCCCCTCCCTGCAGGCACTAGTGCACAGCTGGCTGAGTTACACGCTTTAACCAGAGCTCTAGAACTTGGGAGGGGACTACGTATAAATATATATACTGACTCAAAGTATGCCTTCAAGTATGTTCAAGTGCATGGTGCACTGTATAAGGAAAGGGGCCTGATCACAGCGGGAGGGAAAGACATTAAATATGGATCCCAAATATTGAGACTGTTGGACAGTGTGTGGGCACCAAAGGAAGTTGCTGTGATGCATTGTAAAGAACATCAGAAAGAAGTCTCAGACATTCAACAAGGAAATAACAAAGCAGACAGAGAGGCACGTGCAGCAGCACACAAGGCACTCAAAGTGCAAGCTAACTGCTTAACAATATGGGTCCCAGAGGAACACGTGAGACCAAGCTACACCCGTGAGGAGCTAGGTCAGGCAGAGGCCCTGGAAGCTATAAAGGAGGATGGTTGGTGGATCCTGCCTGACAAACGTGTTTTTGTACCAAAACATATGGCATGGGATGCAGTCCAGCAGGTTCATAAACAGCTCCACCTAGGAAAGACAGCCTTGGCTAATGCCTTACAAAGGGAAGTTTATATTGATAAAATACATAGTATTGCAGCTAATGTTTGTGCGAGGTGTGAAACTTGTGCAGTCAATAACCCTAGACAAGGGCCACAAATACCTCTAGGACACCAACCAAGAGGAACATATCCCTTTGATTCCCTAATGATAGATTTTACTGACATGCCTAGGTCAGGCCCTTATAGAGCCATGTTGGTCATAGTATGTACCTATACTGGATGGCCAGAATGCATGCCAACAAGGACTAAAAAGGCAACTGAGGTAGGGAAAGCTTTACTCCAGCTCATAATTCCCCAGTATGGGCTCCCATCTAGGATCTCTTCAGATAATGGTCCTGAGTTTATTCACAAGGCCACCCAGAAGGTAGCGGCAATGCTAGGGATTACATGGAGACTTCATTGCAGTTTTCACGCTCCTTCTGGTGGAATTGTTGAGAGAATGAACAGGTCTATCAAGGATAAGCTAGCAAAAATATGTCAGGAGACCCACCTTAAGTGGCCGGACGCTTTAAGCATGGCCCTGGTTTCAGTAAGGTGTGCCCCTCAGAAGAACTTGCTCATCTTTCCTTTTGAGTTGTTATATGGGAGGGTTCCTAATTTGGTTCGACCCAATGGCCAAGTTACAACACAGGTGACGGACACCGTCAAGTTAAAACAATTGGCTGCTCTCAATATGGTAGTCCAGAGGTTGCAACAATATGTGTTGACCTGCAGGCCTCATATTTTGGTCACTTCAACACATAATATTCACCCAGGTCAGGAGGTATGGGTGAAGGATTGGAAAAGAGAGGTTTTAAGCCCGCCCGACCACTAAAACTAACTCTCCATCGGGCCAACAGGAAACTCTCCCCTTCTGGTGATACACCGGAAGCTGTCCCTCTACGAACGGGAGAGGAGGAAGAAACCCCTGCAGGTGTTACTCCGGAGGCTAACATACATCGCACAGGCAACGAAAGGAAACTCCCCTGGAAGCTGCGGTCACATACTAAATAGTGATATAGTATTGTATGGGGTGTAAGATATGGAAAAGGGGGGCTGCAGAGGGAGAACAAAATAACTTTAGAAGCAGCATGGAGCCTAGCAGGTGGTTGAGGGAAACTGCGTGCATTCGAAGGGGGCTCATGCCAGCAATTTGGGTGGTGATCATGCTATTAATGGTCAGTGTGGTCATTAACACCATGTATTTGTACAAGATATTGCTTGCAGAGAGGAATGGGAGGAATGAGGGGACGGTAATTGATAACTTTGAACCTTCTGACCCCACTCCGACAGAAGTGGAATATGGGGAGGATGGTATACTGGACCTCGAGGGAACCTCCAACCCTATCCTTGGCGGAAATACCTCAGCGGGGTTGCCTAGGGTGTCCCACCCGGAAACGCCCCCTAGCCAAAGGATAGGGAACCCTGGGAGGCCATGTGCACGGAGACCCTATAGAACATCTCCTCCTCCGCCAGTGACCAAGGCACTAACCATGCCACCTAGTCCCTTCCCCAAATGCAATAAGTGCTTTATCACTTTACCCTCAGGAAGACACTTTACATATAGTATTACCCCGCCCCCTGATTGCTCCTCACGTAATCTGCCCCCTTGCGAGCATGAGGAGTCACGATATTGGCAATGTATATATAATGGCACAGTAAAGTGTCACGTTCTGAGACCCCCATGGATTCCCAACACCCTCCGGGAACGGAACCGGGCAAGGGTATCACGTAGTGTCCAACCGTCTGTGGGGCAAGGGCAGTGCACCCAGTGTATGACCACTGCCGAGCAGCGACAGGCGTTTCGCTATCAGGTAGGAAGACCTACAACATGCACACAGTTTGACCTCACTACTTGTGCCTATGGAGAGGGCCAGGGAAAACAGACTTATAAAAGGTGCAATGGGACAGAAGGAAGCTTGTGCTATACTGAAACGTATCGCACCACTAGGGCATCTACTGCAAAACCACCTGATCCCTCCCCGAATCGTTCCATATGTCCCAACAATTGTACCCAGCGTGTAAAAACGGTGTTAAAAGGGAGAACAATCAACACTACACTGGTATATCATACCCACTATCGGTGTGCGGGGAAGCATACTCCCTGCTGTTACAAAGGAACATGGTACCCCATATGTGAGTCCAAGGGGGAGTGCTATGACCCACAGGTCAATCCGGCCCAAACATGGCTGGTAGCTAGGAGCCAAGGGTCTAGTAATGGACCGGTGATAGCCCAAACTCTAATACTGTCAGCCACCAGTCCTGGAACTATACAGTTTGATATTTGCAAGGTGGCACAATGGCCAACCTCATGTGGAGGTGATGTAACATGGCACAGACACTATGCTTTAGTGGATGTATATGTGTGCCCATATATGCATCCGGTAGGAAGTGGAAAATGGGATTGTGCAAACACCGAGGAAAGGTTTTGCCCCTACTGGAATTGTGTTGCGTGGGCCACATATAACTCCAATAAAGGAAAAGGGACGAATCTCCAAATAGCAAGAGTACCAGCTCTCACAACATGTCAATCATACCAATGCAATCTTGTAAACATCACTATCCCCAACCCACAGGGGTGGATATCCCAATATGGAACCACAATGGGCATAAGGTTGTGGGCATCTGGCACGGACCCTGGAGGCATCATCCATTTGTCCCTCGAAACTAGGTATCACCCCACTCAGAAGTACTCTAGATATTTTTCAGAATTCTGGGAGGAGGTGGACATTGAATTCCAACCTTCTCAACAGGCCCGAAATCTGTTCCTAGAATTAGCCTCCACAATTGCCCATACTATGAATGTCTCAGGTTGTTATGTGTGTGGGGGAACAGGTATCGGGGACCAATGGCCTTGGGAGGCCCAGGAATGGGACTATGATATCCCCTATAATCTTTCAATAATGCCAAAGCATCAACCAGAATCAAGGTGGGAGTTAAAGACTGCAATTGCAGCTCAGTGGTGTCTGACCAATTCTCAAGGGAATGGACCATTGGTGGGTGACACTAGTTGTTTGGAAACTCAGGAATGGAATAGGACCACCACAGAGTGGGATTACTGGCCAAACAACACAAACACCTTTTGGTCTAATTTCTCTCTAGACAATATTACTGAGGCCCCTCCCGGTGTTCATTGGATTTGTGGAAGAATAGCCTATAGTGCCCTCCCTGTGGAATGGAGAGGGGCATGCACATTAGGCATCGTAAGTCCGGCCTTTTTCATGCTGCCCCTCAACCAGCCACAGGTATTGGAAGCTGATCATTGGGCAGGACGACAACTAAAAGCAGATTTTAAAATAGGAAATTGGCACGATGATGAATGGCCCCCTGAACGTATAATTCATTATTATGATCCTGCATCCTGGGCACAGGATGGCAGTTATGGGTACCGTACTCCTATCTACATGATAAACAGAATCATACGATTACAGGCTGTTGTAGAGCTGATTGCCAATGAAACAGCTCAAGCATTGCGGACATTGGCATTACAGCAGAGAAAATTCAGGGATGCAATCTACCAGAACAGGCTAGCTTTAGATTATCTGTTAGTCGCTGAAGGAGGGGTGTGTACAAAGTTTAATTTTACAAATTGTTGTTTGGAATTTGACGATGTTGGGGAAATAATCGAAAGGAGTGCCCGTCACATTGAAGCAGTGGCTCATGTCCCAGTTCAAAAGTGGAAAGGGTTCGAGTTGGATTAGATTTTCGGAACCTGGTTCCCCCGGCTCCCCGGACTCCAGGCTATAGTGGCCCTTATTGGATTAATAGCGGCTGGATGTGTTATCCTGCCGTGTGTTCTCCCAGGATCGCGTATTCACATCGAGACCCTCTACGTTCCTTCCAAAGCCGTGGTAGAAGCCGAAGAGGCCGCCGAGAGGGAACGCCAGTTGGGGGTTCGGCGCAAACAGCCGACCCCTGAGCGCCTTTCTCAGCAAGAGTGGACCTCTCAAGGCGCAGCCGGGGGGCTGAGCTCTCCCACAGAGTGGCTGTGGGAACCACACCTGGGCATGGGATCAGCCTCGGCCCACGAGTGGAGACAGCAGAAACTTACGCCGACCGGATGCTCCGAAGGTGAGAGATCCCAGCCACTGTCACGCAGCCAATCGCTGATGGAACTCCCTGACCAGTTCGGACGACTTAGCTTAAGTTGGACCAACCCCCCTTCGGGACCCGAGGCCGCAAGATGGAACTTGGCCCAGCCAACGTTCTCCTTCCCAAAGAGGAACCCACTGGCTCCTTTGAGCGGAGACTCGGCCTCATTCCACACTGCGATGAACGAGACCCCTGTGAGTCTCTCCACTGAGGCGAGGCCTACGAGGGCAACCCTCCGCCCCGAAGCGCAGATGACCCAACAGCCCAGGCTCGGGAGCCCGCTGGTCTGGCAGCAGGGCACGGGGGGATTGCCGACCCCAGGCCAGCTGCCAAACCTCGGCCTCGCACAGTCAAGGCACACCCCAGCAGGGTGGGCTTTCTTCCCAGGCATGGGATGGGCACAGTGCCAATGGGCTCCGGGGACCCAGCAGCCACCGAACCCCTCGCCGATGTTCGGTGCGATGCAGCCTCCTGCAATGTCCGTCCCAGCCACGCAAGCCCAGTTGCAGCAGCAGGGGCACCTCCCCCGCCGACGGCGCCACACCGGGGCTAGCCCAGCCATTACAACCGGGGGGCCCGCAACTGGGAGGCCCCCAACCGCAAGCGATTGTCCCACCGGCCACACAAGTGCAAGCCGCCACCCAGCTGGCCCCAGCGCAGCCCCCTCGGTTCTGGGCCACGTTCGATGGGGATCCCAGGAAGCTGGCCTATTTCCTATATCGGGTGTGGGTATACATTGATCAGTTTGGGACCCAATTTCAGTCGGACCGAGAACTGATCGACGTGATAACCGAGGGGATGAACGAGGGTGAAGCAGCAGAGTGGGTGGCAGAACTCCACGATGAAGCGGCCCCAGAACTTGATGACGCTGACGAGTTTGTCCGGCAGATGCGGGTCCATTTCAACAACGTGGCTCAGAAGGTGGAAGCTGAGGAGCAGATTAAGGGGCTGAAGCAGGCAGGCCGCCCAGGGAAGGTGCGGGACTGGTCCGACCGGCTCTTGGTGCACACGTTTAAAGAGGCCCTAGACCCAGAACTGAGAAAGTCCTGTAGCATCCGGGGGGTCCTGGACAGGATCCAGGACTGGTACAACATGGCCGTGGTCCTGGATCAAGTGACCCGGGGCCCCAAGAAGCCCCCAGCCAAGAGGCAAGCCAGGAGACCTTTGGGCCGCCGATCCCAAACGAAGCAAGCCACGACTCCGGCCCTGAAACAACGAGAGCAGTAAAGTGCTACAGGTGCGGCCAACCCAGCCATCGAGCTTCAGAATGCTTAGCGCCGGCCCCAGTCCCACAACCGAGGACCCGGCCAGCTGCGGGAATCCAGAAGAAGCCAAAATTCTTGGGTCCTTTCCCAATAGTCAAAATTATCAACCCAGTCACAGTTCAGCTTGAATTGCCTAGAATATTGGGGAAAATTCACCCTGTGTTTCATTGCAGCTTGCTAAAACCCGTGATTGGATCAAACATAAGACCACAAACCCAACCACCACTTCCTCCTGTAGTCATACAAGGAGAAACACACTATGAGGTGAAAAAAATTCTAGACTCCATTGTTTAGGGGTCAATTACAATATCTAATCCATTGGAAGGGGTACCCTTTGTCAGAAGCTACCTGGGTAAAAAGTTGGAATGTGAAAGCTGGCAAGCTAGTAAAACAATTCCACGACAAATGTCCAGACAAGCCAAAGGGTCCCCCTGGGGGGCGGGGTTAAGGATGCTCTATTAACCCCCTATGTTATTTCTTTCCTCTTCTTGTAGGACACGGTCTATTCCTGAGGGGAGGCCGCCTGTCAGGCCGAAGCCATTTTAGTTGGGGTCTTTGGCCTGCCACACTTTATACTATTTTAATATGTATTCTTTGCTGTGGGAATTTGGGAGGGGGAATTGCATGAGGGCTGTCTGTATGTAGCCATAACAAATTCCTTCTAGATAGTCAAGGTCATCCTTTGTCTTCGCACTCCTGCACCTGCACGGAAGGAGATGGGTGGATGCTGCCAAGTTGGCAGTTGAAGATTGGTTAACGTGATGGACTTGGGGGGTATGGGGACAAGGGCCTGAACTTTCAACTGGGTGGAGAAACCCTGGAGTTTCAGATTCGGGTTTCTCCCAGATGTGCCAACATGGCTCTGTTAATAAATTGGAACTTTGAGAAATACTTTGCCTTGCACTCTGATTTAAGTTCGGATGCTATTTGGAACCCTGACACTTATGTTGTACTGCGCCTCTGTCAGGGACCATTTGCCCTGAACTACAGCAGATTGGGCGTGAGCCCCCCAACCACACAGACTGGCGTCCATGGTGATGGTGAGTCTGCGGGGTTCCAGGAAATAGCAACCCTTCACGATGGCCGGTGAAGTCCACCAACGGAGTGAGCGTCGGACATTTGATGGTACCAGGACCTTGGATGCTAATGTGCTGCGTCCCGACCTCTGAAAGGGCAAGAGAAACCATTGCAATTCCCCGGAGTGCAGGTGTGCCCAGGAGGTAATATGTATCGCCGAAATCATTTTGCCCAGGAGCATGGAAAGCAGCCTCAGAGGAACCCTGTGCTGTAGCAGGACCTGTTGAGAGTTAGGGTTCCAAAATACTATCCTGACGCTCCTGGGAAAGGTACACCGTGCACTCCAGAGAATCTACAATGGCTCCCAAATGGGTCAGCCTGGTGGTAGGGGACAGTTGACTTTTGTCAAAGTTTATCGAGAACCCGTGGTGTCTGAGGGTGTTAACCGTTACCTGGACATCTTGCACCACCTGGTGCCTGGACGATGACTGTATACGTATGTTGTCCAGGTAACATTGGACACGCACGGGTATCAATCTCAGATGTGCAGCAAGCGCTGCCAGCACCTTGGTGAATACCCTCGGCTCTGAAGAGAGGCCAAATGGGAGGGCTCTATACTCATAATGAGAACCTGCATAGCAAAATCTTAAAAATTGACGATGGGAAGGCCAAATTGGTATTGCAGGTAGGCCTCGGTGAGATCGATCGAAGAAAGGAAGTCCCCCTTCCGAATGTCACTCAAGATAGATTGAAGTGAGTGCATCTTGAATCGCTTAAAGACGATATAGCGATTTAAACATTTTAGGTCGAGAATAGCTCTCCACATGCCCAAGGATTTGGGGACTACAAACAATATGGAGTAGAACCCCTGCCCTAGCTGGTCCTCAGGCACCTGCTGTATGGCTCGAATGTCCAGCAGGTGCTGGATGGCTGCTTGCATGAGGACCCTCTTATCTGGATTGGAAGACATAGGGCATCTAAGGAAAAACCTTGGTGGGGGGGGGTGGAGAGAAATTCAAGGGTATAGCCATATAACCAATGATAATAGTTTCTTCTTTCTGTATAGCTTGATAGGATAACGCCCCAGGAAGGGCTGGGGTTGCTAAATGAATAAAAGTAATACCTCGGGCGTGGCCCGGGGTTCAGACTTTTTTTCCATGCTAATGCTCTGAACCTTTGCGCAAATAAACCTGTGTTCTCCAACCCTTCGTGGTCTTGTGTCCTGAATTGGTAACAGGATTTGCTGCAACATTTCTGTTAATAAACTGGAACTTTGAGGAATACTTTGCCTCGGACTCTGATTTAAGTTCGGATGCTATTTGGAACCCTGACACTAACCCGAATCTCCCTTAAAACTCACCCAGCTAGCCCAAATCCTCGGGGCACTGTTCGGGGTCCTGAGCCCCAACGCCGACCCGGCAATGGGCAGCGTAAAGACTCAGGGAACATGGAGGAAGAGAAGCATGCCACGGGGAAGCAAGTAGGGGACGGATCACGTATTCACATCGAGACCCTCTACTTTCCTTCCAAAGCCGTGGTGGAAGCCGAAGAGGCCGCGGAGAGGGAATGCCAGTGGGGGGCTCGGCGCAAGCAACCAACCCCTGAGCACCCCTCTCAGCCAGAGTGGACCTGGGGGGCTGAGCCCTCCCACAGAGCAGATGTGGGAGTCACACTGGGGCGCAGGATCAGCCTTGGCCCATGAGTGGAGACAGCAGAAACTTACGCCGACTGGACGCTCCGAAGCTGAGGGATCCCAGCCACTGTCGCACAGCCAATCGCTGATGGAACTCCCCGACCAGTTCGGACTAAGCGTAAGTTGGACCAACCCCCCTTCGGGACCCGAGGCCGCAAGATGGAACTTGGCCCAGCCAACGTTCTCCTTCCCAAAGAGGAACCCACTGGCTCCTTTGAGCGGAGACTCGGCCTCATTCCACACTGCAATGAGCGAGACCCCGGCGAGTCTCTCCACCGGGGCGAAGCCAACGTAGGCAACCCTCCGCCCCGAAGCGCAGGTGACCCAACGGCCCGGGCTCAGGAGCCCGCTGGCCCGGCAGCAGGGTACGTGGGGATTGCCGACCCCAGGCCAGCCGCCGAACTTCGACCTCGCACAGCCGAGGCAAGCCACAGCAGGGGGGGCTTTCTTCCCAGGCATGGGATGGGCACAGTGCCAATGGCTCCGGGGACCCAGCCGCC
>QLTV01003765.1:47159-74041 GCA_003457575.1 Thermophis baileyi | reverse complement strand
GGTGCGGTCCCGTGTCAAGCCCACCATGGCCACGCCCCCCCCGTGCCCTCCCAGGCCAAACCCAATCCTGATGCGGCCCTCAATGAAATTGAGTTTGACACCCCTGGTCTAGATGTTGGAGTTTTTGTGAAATAATCCTAATCCATGTTGATTTGTAATTATCTTCTATAAGGAAAGAGCTCACAATTGGGGAAAACAACAGTAATTTCAGACAGTGTGCTATGATGCAAGTCAATGCATCTGTTTTGATCTTAGAAATCCCTGCCTCCCTCCTTAGTACTACATTTGGAATGCAGAGGGATATTTGGAATATAGTTCTTAGAAATTTGGATGAACCCTTTCAAAAAGGGTAAAGGAGGAATAATTCTGGGCACCAGAAATATGTGCAAGCCAAGCCTTAGCTGAAAATACTTTCAGTCCTGTTGATATTCTGGTGAAATAGAAGTTATTGGATTGTGACCACTGGTTTTTGCTTTTTTAGCATTTTGTATGTCATAGTTTTGAAGTGCATTGTGTTTAGTGGAGCTGTGAAAAACCATGCCTAAATATTTAAAGATTTTTACTTGTTCAATATTCTGGCTATTTATCCTCCAGGCATGCTCTTTAGATCTCTTTGCAAAAATCAAAATTTTAGTTTTGCTATGGCTGATTTCTATAGTAATATTTTCGCCAGTGTTGAACAAATGAAAACCTCTCCCCTGCCCTATGCAGCAGAAGATGGGACAAGTCCCCACCACCACCGCCAGTCTGTTGTCTCAAGAAAGTATAATTCCACCTACAACTAGCTGCTTTTTTACAATATTTTTCTACAAACTTCAATGGATGGAGAAAACAGATCCATTCAGTAATAAAGCATCACAAACACATCAGGACTACCCACTTTGGGACTGCAGCTGCACTAAATGTATTTTGATCTTAAACATCTAAATAGAAACTGTTCTGCTTTAAGAATATGTGTCACTATATACAAATCTAAAGGCACAGTTAATTCTATACACAAATGAGTTCATATAGACAACTTAAATACTTATACACACATTTATATCTAAATAATTAACATGTTTTTGAAACCTGTAATTCAGTGCTTCTCAAACTTTTTCTTTCATTATCCAAAACTGCTTATCAGAAAGTTCTTTTTGTCCAACATATGTAAAGCACTTTAAGTAAATTGAAATGTCCCTGTTGTGATTGAGTAATGGATTTCTGTGTAAGTATCCAAAGCAAAACAACTTTTACCCAGATTTGAGAAGCACTGCTGTAATTGTTATATCTAAATTCAGCATTCAAATTTACATACAGAAACTGAATCCAGATCAGGCAAGACTGTCACACCAAGTGCAAAATCTTCACTTTTTTCAGACTTAGGCAGGATATCTGAAAGATTTAAGGAATTAGCAAATTAGCTAATTATCCCAATAAAAATAATCCAAACCAGTTGTATTTACAAGATGTGGAACTTCAATTTAAGGTTAAGTCCCATATTTTCATGACACATATACAATATCCTAGTTGCCTAAAACAGCGGTCCCTAACCTTCTGGCTTGATGGCCCAGCAGGGGGTGGGGGGGTAGAGGGGATACTTCCTTGTGAGTGGTAGGCAGGCGGTGCAAGCGCTGCAGTTCCATTTGGTTGTGGGCCACGGCCTGGAGATTGGGGACCCCTGGCCTAAAAAAGAGGTGAATATAGCTTGGCTGAAAGTTGCAAACCTACTCCCATCTTTTCAGTTTCAGCTCTCTTTATGTGAAAGTAGGCACATTTGAAGAATATGACTAAGACTGCAAAACACATCCACTTAGACTACCTTCACTATTTAAAATATTAAGAAAAAATGAAAATTACCTTTAATTTTCCTGGCTTCTTTAATGATTTTCTGGAGTTTATTCATTTCTGCATCATATTCTGCATAATTAATATTCCTAGCTTCAACTTTAGGAGCTTGAAATAAAGAAGGATCAGTACCAAGGTAAGAACATTGTAGATAGCCGCTATCACTCAGTGTAACAATCACACCTTTCAAATTTCTGCAAAGGAAAAAAAATAGATTATTATATTGTAACAATAAAAGACAACTCTTATTATTCAGTTAAGAAATACTTATTTTCTTAAAACAGTATAAACATACAAAGAAGACATATTGAAATAAATTTAAAATGCTTCCCCACAATTATTATCCAGTTATTTGGATGCTTTAGGAAAGAAATCTGTATCATGTTTGAATATTTTTCTGCTTTTGGCAACTCATTTTGATGTATTAATAAATACCCCTTTCTCAAATTAAAAATATATTGTGGTAATAACTACAATATATAAATTTTAATAATGTTACAACTCTTAATAAGAAAGCTGGAGACCCTCATCTTTGATCTGCAACTACTGTTTGATTAATTCTGAATATTTTTCTAGGGGGCTAATGGCTATTATAGTTTTTTCCAAGAAAATTCATTTGCAAAAAGGAGTGAAACTCATTTCACTTCAACTACTAATTATGATTTTAAATAGTTAACATCCACATTTTTTATTTCCTATTTCCAGTTTGAAGTATTGAATTAAAAAGATTTTGGCACCAAATATTATCAACAACTAAACATTTCTAAACACTTCTGTCAGGTCCTATCTTGTTTCGAGACCATCTAACTATCACTCCAGTCAATTAACATCCTTGCTTCAGCTACTGAAAATAATAGTGAAGGGATAAACTTTACATCACATAAAAGATTTAAGATCTTCTGACTTTAAAAAAAAAACAACTTGCTGCTAATTTATCTGTGTGAAAGCTAGGAAAGAAAGGTATTTGTTCCCTCAAGAGGGTTTAAAAAAAATGAAAATTCACCTGAAGTTGTATTTGTTTGTGTGAGTGAAATAAACATACTTGTAGTCCCTATTCAGTTATGAGACAGACAGCAATCAAAAGGTGTAACATAAAGAGGACCATTATAAAAAATTGACAACTCACAATGAATTCACAGTAGGAAAAAAAAAGTCACATGATCGATATACCTACACATTGTCCCTTAGATAGATATTCTAAGTTAATATTTTTCAACCAAGGAATATACTTTTTCAAAGATGCTACCATCCATGCTGTACTTTAAATAAAACTGTAAATATATAAAAGCAAATGTAGACTATATTCAGTACATCAAAAATTAGATAACAATTACTTTTCCACGATGATAGTAAAATGAATCCATTCAAAAAGTGTGTTATTTGAGCGTGGGCACTGATGTGTTCAGCTAGATAACTAATAAAAAAATCTTTTCCAAAGCATGCAACAATATTTGGTTAACAATGTTGGTTAACACTAAGATGTTGGAGTGACTGAAGAGATACATGTTCAACTCCATCCTCAGCTATGGAAGCTCACATGGGCTCATTACTCTCAATCCTACCAGCCTCCAGAATTATTGCTATAAGAAAAATATCAGAAAAAGGAATGTAATGTGTACTACTTTTAACTCTTTGAAAAATAGAATAGAATAAAATAAAATATAACAAAATAGAATAAAATGTAACAAAAATATGTTATGGTTATCAGTATTATTAACATCAAAACATACATTGTAATAAAATTGTTTCAATAAATTAATTGAACTGAAAGAAATTCAGTTATACATAAATTATACATGACATGTATAATTCAAATAGTAACAAATTTATTATGGTATAAACTTTCTCTGATTAGAATTCATCTGAACAAGCAGCACAGCTGACAACAACAAGCCAATCAAGGACAATTAAATTAAAATCAAAATTTATTCTAGAAAATATACACACAGACACACACAATTCTAAGCTAAAATTATGCTAAGACTACTTACAGTAATTTCCCCAGTCGTGCTGCCACAGGAATATGAGGAAGCTGAGTTGCCCATTTTAGAGTCACGCCTTGATAAATATGTAGGATGCTGTTGTGATTTCCAATCAGTGTGTTTATGGCAGTCGCAGACACTACAACATATGTAAGGAGTTTGGAAAAGATATTATGTTCATATTCCTCTTAACTATTTTTCTTCTTTTAAGAGACATTCTTATAGGTTACACCAGTATATGTGAAATAAATGTACAAATAAGGATAACTCCTAGAAATGTCAACACTACATTTTTGCAAGTAAGATCAAATTTTGTGAGGCTATTGTAGTCTCAGATAATAAACTAGAAAGGAATAGTAAAATATGTGTGTAACAAAAAGTTTGGAGCAATGAGATATGGTACAATTTTTGTAATAAAAAAGTATAATTTCTCAGTTTCAATTTAACAATTTAAACCCTGCCCCCCCTCACAGAATGGATAAAATATATTACTAAAATAAATGTAGAACATCATAAACAAATACAACCCCACCTTATTTATAATAACCCTTTAAAAATGGCCCACTTGGATTCACCGGTTGGCGTCGCAGCAGTATGGATATGAGATAGCGGAGCTTTACGGAGCTTTGCAAAACCCAGCCGATACCTGCCTGCCAGGAGACTCTACGGGGCCAAAGCCACACTGAAGGGGTGGTGAAGAAAGGAGGGATGCTTTGTAGATCGCGAGGAAACAGCAGTTTCCTCGTTTGATTCAAAGAAACGGCAGCAGGACAACTGCAGATCGGCAGCAGAGACGACAGCCATTTTGGCAAGACCAAAGCTGTGACAACCGCGACAAGAAGATTATGAGCTGGAGCGGTTTGTGGACAGAGGATTGAAACTGGGTGAGATGACTTTCAAATTCTATACTAGAGACTTAAACCCAAATGAAAGCATTTTTTTAAAAAAAAAGATTCTCCAAAACTATGAAGCAGCGATTTAATACATGGAGAAAGATTATGCCCAAAAGTGAAATAAACTTTTGATTCTGAATCTTTAAAATATAGAAAGCATAGACTGGAACTGGTAGTACTATGTAAAATGACTTAAATTGTGGATAACACTGTTTGATTATTGGAAGAAATCATAAAAAGAAATCGGTTTTCCCCCCCCTCGAATTTCTTTTCTGACAGTCAGCTGTTTAATGTTGGAACCTTGAGCAGGGGTACCACCTACTGGCGAAAGAAGATATTATACTAGAACACACTGGAAAATGAACTTGACAATCAGTGATAATATAAGAAAAATAAAGAGAACAGAGGAAATAGTGAAAGGCAAACAACACCTGGAAGGCCTTTTTATTTTAGTTTCATATTTACTGGTGTTCTAGTGGCTTGGAAGTGCTGAGTGAGCCTTTTGAAGATTTCTAAGGCAAGGTGGATTACAAACTAACAAGACGCATCTTTGAAATTGAATATTTGACTGTGCGTTAAAGACATTTGGGGAAATTTGGTGGGCCAATTTGGATTATTAAGACTATTTAATAGAACACTCTACGAGGCGAAAAGAAAAGAAAAATTTAAAAAGACTTAAAAATTTGGGAAATTTAGAGGGTGTAAAGTGGAAAACCCCGAGGACTATAAATTTAGGGGATTTTTGAGGAACAATTTCGGGACTGTGTAAATTCTATTAACATTGGTGTTTTTGGTGGTTTTGGGATATTGGGATATTGGAATTTTGGTGGAATATTGAATTATTATTAACTCGTTAAATGAGAATAAGATGTTTCAACAGGAGAAAACAAATATGGTTTATAAAGAAATATTATTGATGTTTCAATGCATTCAGGAAGATATGATGAGGAATCATAGGAAGATGATGGAATTGATGCGGGAGAAAGATGTGAGACTTAAAAAACTCAGCAAATGATAATAAAATATGAACAAAAAATTCAGAAAATAGAGGAGAAATCAGAAGGAGCTGAGGAAAAAATAGAAGAGATAAAGCCAAAAATGACACAAGTGGAAAAAGATATGGAAGAGATATCAATAACACTTAAAACAGACAGATTACACTCTAAGAGCTCAAAATATAGAAGAGAATAAAGAGAAAGTTCTCTTAAAATGATGAAAGAACTACGGATGGGTACTCTAGAGCAGGGGTCCCCAACCTTTTGGACCTCAGGGACCACTACATTCATAATTTTAAATCCCGCGGACCATTAATACGAATCCAGCGCACCGCCTGCTGAAGCGCCTGGACTCCCTGTGAAGGGATGGGGTCCTTCAGGCATTCTCTCCCCCTCTCTCTTTCTCTCTCTCTCCCTCTCCCCCCTCTCTTTCTCTCTCTCTCCCCCTCTTTGTCTGTCTGTCTCTCATCTCTCTCTCCCCCCTCTCTTTCTCTCTCTCCCTCTCTCTTTTTCTCTCCCCCTCTTTCTCTCCCCCCTCTCTCTCTCACTCTCTCTGTCATCTCTCTCTCTTTCTCTCATATATCTCTCTCTCCCCCCCTCTCTTTCTCTGCATCTCTCGTCCCTCCCTCATCTCTCACTCTTATCTCTGTTCTCTCATCTCTCTCCCCCTCTCGTTCTTTCTCTCTCTCATCTCTCTCTCCCCCTCTCTGTCTCTCTCTCATCTTTCTCTCTCTCTGACATCTCTTTCTCTTTCTCTCTCTCCTCCCTTTCTCTTTCATCTCTCTCCCCACTCTACCTCTCTCTCTCCCCCTTTCTCTCTCCTCCCTCTCTTTCTCCTCTCTTCTCCCTCTCTCATCTCTCTCCCCCTCTCTGTCTCTCTCATCTCTTTCTCTCTCTCTGACATCTCTCTCTCTTTCTGTCTCTCCCCCTCTCTCTCATCTCTCTCCCCCACTTTGTCTGTCTCTCTCATCTCTCTCCCCCCTCTCTACCTCTCCCCTCTCTCTCATCTCTCTCTCTCTCTGACATCTCTCTCCCCCTCTCTCTCTGTCCTCTCTCCCTCTCTCTCATCTCTCTCCCCGTCTGTCTCTCTCTCTCATCTCTTTCTCTGACATCTCTCTCTCCCTCTCTTTCTCTCTTCCCCCTTTCTCTCTCCTCCCTCTCTCCCCCTCTCTCTCTGTCATCTCTCTTTCTCTCTCATCTCTCTTTCTCTCTCTGTCTGTCTGTCTCTCATTCTGATTCTCCGCGCTCTCTGGGTCTCGCGGGCGCTCCTTTGGCCTTTATTGGTCCTGGATGCACCTCGGTCGCTTGGGGAGATGCCCCGACACTTGCCCGACCAGGCTGTAGCCGATGCTCCGTGTCGTAATGGGCTCCAGGAGGAGAAGGGGATGCCGTCTCCCCCATTGTGAAGCGAGCTAAATTTAACTGCACTGCAAAAGCAGCAGGCAGGCCATGGAGGCACCAACAGCAGCGGCGGAGAGAAACAGCCAGGCCGGGCCAGTGTCTCGGGGCTGAGAGGAAGTCACGCGTCTCCCTGAGAGACCAAGGTGCGTGGAGCACCAACAAGGCCCGGAAGAAATGCCAGTGAGACCCAGCAAGAGATGAAGCTTCTCTCCCGCTCTGGAATTTGTAGCAAATCTCCATCCCCCCACCCTTCCCTTCTCAGGCCAGGCGAGGAATGACTGGGAGGGGAAGACGAGGGGTGGGCCAGCCACTGGTGGGTTCAGACGACAGGAAGCCACAGCAGGGGGAAGAATGAGCCACAGGTTGCCGACACCCATTGCTTCGGCCTGCCTGTGCCGCTGCCCCCCTTGTACTATTACCTCGTTCCAGCCGGCGAGGGCTGCGCTGCAAAATTGCAAGTTTCACGTAGCTCCCTCTACGGCGGAGATTTCCAACCCCACCATGAGCTGCCTGGCCGGTCCCATATTCCAGAGCTCTAGTCACAGGACTGGGCATTAGTCATCCTGGAGCAGCTCCTCCACCCCGGTGCGCTGTGGACGACCAAAATTTTCTCACGGACCACCAGTGGTCCACGGACCACCGGTTGGTGACCTGTGCTCTAGAGATTCAACAACAAGAGATAGATGTTGTGGCAGATAAAATATTAAGATTAAATAAATGTGATGTAAGGAGCTACAAGATCCCAAGGGAGAAACATGAAAGATTTACCAAAAAAACAATAAGAGTTGAAATTCTAAAAAGGGCAAGAGATGATGGATAGATATAGATTACTGCCTAACAGGGTGGCTATTTTATTAAGAGGTAGAAAAAAGAAGTAGAAATTAGAAATTGAGAAAATAGGATTATGTATACTGATATAGAATAGAATACATCATAACTACTATGTATACACAAATATTGGAAGTTGAAAGAGTATGATTATGTATATCTAAAAAAAATATTACTATTATTATTACTGTGTGTAAAACATATTGACCCAGACAATACTTTGTTCACCAAGCACCTATAGATGTTAAAGAAAAAACTATAAATAAAATTATTTTTAAAAAATGGCCTGCTTTAGTATTCCATTTTAACAATTTACTTAATTGCTATAGGTGACCAGGAATTTTGTACATGCAAGTAAATAATAAAGGCAGGATGGATAGGGTAGGATAGGGTAAGATAGAATAAGATGGGATGGGATGGGATGGGATGGGGTAGGGATAGAGATGAGATAGGTATAAGAGATAAGAGATAGAATGATGTATAAGCCATCCTTTTTCCTTCTGGCTGTTATTTATGCTACTCAAAGAGAAAAGAATTCCTCCATTAACCTATTGGAGACACAAAGGAATGGAAGAAGGGCTGACATACAATCATATACTACTTACTTTGTGCTTATCATGGAAATGAAAACAACTAATATTTTACAAGAGTATCTTAACCATTCTCCCAGAAAAAACAAATTCCACAGTGTACATTCCATTCCTCTGGACAGAGGTGTTAATTTGGTTCATAAATGTTAAATTTAGAATGACATCACTGAATCTATTTTAAGAATCTGATGTTCACATGTAGACATCCATCCATTTTAATAAAATAACAGCAAGGCGTACTACTATAGTTCAAAGTTAACACATTTATAGATTATAATGTAATGAATTTACAGAATATTTATACGTACTCAGAAAGCACTGAAAGTTAAAGGTATTGTTACAGACAAATAATATTTATTTGTCTGATTTATTTATTTATTTATTTATTTATATTATTAATAATATTGTATAATCTTGGTTGACATGCTAGAATTAAAACTTGTAAAACTGCTTTATAACAATGCTAATCATTGCTTTTATTCACAAACCTGAATATGGAAGAAAGCAACTTGGGCTGTGGTCAAGCTTTTTAATGAACCGAATTTGTCCATTATCCTTAAAGCAAAAAAAATTTCTCTCCCCAAGAACAAATATGCTGGAAACAAGCTGATTAAATGAAACAACACATATGTCCAGGACTTGCTCCCCAATGTTTGAAATCCAGTCCACCTTAAACAGATGAAGAGACAAGATACAGCACTGTGGAGCATATGTTAACAGCAGCTTTAAACTCACTTGAATTAAAATTATTTTTCAACCTGAGATAAATGCCACACAGCAGAGCCATAAATAACATACACTAATTTCATCATATTTCCTTGTTTAAGAAAAGGAATAAGCTTCATAAACCAGAAGATTGGTTTCACATCATTAGGTAAATGAGAGACTAATCTGTTCCTAGTCTATAAAATTGCCTATTGTAAGAAATATTTTTAAAATATTGCATTTTAGTTTTGTTTGATTTCTCCTTTTAATTACTCTCTAGTTTCAATCAGATAAGCCCTGCTTCCAAAGCAAAAAAGTATGTGGTAAAATACATGCCAGGATGAGA
The DNA here is from genome assembly GCA_003457575.1 of Thermophis baileyi. Taxonomy (NCBI): domain Eukaryota; kingdom Metazoa; phylum Chordata; class Lepidosauria; order Squamata; family Dipsadidae; genus Thermophis; species Thermophis baileyi. Next base: position 64,474 of record QLTV01003765.1, on the reverse strand, counting down.
TTAAATTATACAAAAGACACCCACCTTATACATATAACATGAAATAAAACTTTTCCTTACTTTTTCCATAGTATTCAACATTTCAACAGGTCCTTTTAAAATTATGTCAACTATAAAAATGTAGCCACTTGTTTTCCCCTGCTGATATGGAGGATCTCTTTTTAGGAAAACCAGCATAAACCCCATGACAGAATTGAAGATTGTGACTATATAAATTAATTTACAGTACAATCCTATACACATCTGTGTACAAAAAAACTATATAAAGCTCAATGGGACCCAGGAAAGGGTTAGAGTTAAAATTAGGCTATGTAGTTAGGTGTAGTTGTAAGTAATATGACTGATTATTTATACCTGAAAAGGCAATAAGCTACTTGCAACTCTCCAGCTTGTTACACTGCACAACACTACAAATCTTTCCTGCACTCCAATACTGCATTACAAAAAATTGGCAGTAAAACAATTGGTGCTATATTTGCATTTTTGTTGAAATTAAAAGCCGGTGAAATGTGTGTGTGTGTATGTGTGTACATGTACCGTGTTTCCCTGAAAATAATATATGTCCCCATAATAAGGCCAATCAGGCTTTTAGGCGCATGCGCTAGAATAAGCCCCCCCCCGAAAATAAGCCCCCCCCAATACTTAGATGCATGTGCAACTGCCGCACAAACAATACAATGTGAGGAGGCGAGGCCGAAGAGGAGGGAAATGGAGGGGGAACATGCCCCACGCGCCCCACACGCACCTGCCATCCACAAACCCTAGCTCTCACGCCCTTTCTTAGTGGCGGCCACAAAAAGAGCAGCCGCAAAAAAACTCTTGCCAGTCCTAGCCCTGTCGACCTGGGACTGGGGGGAGGGGGACTGGCGCCAGAGCTCCGAGCAGTGGCAGGTGTGGGCTATTTGCGCAGCCATGAAGCGGGATCGGCGTGGCCGGTTCTTGCCCACAGCATTGCCAGCGAGGTTCGGGTCAGAGCCGCTGCCCCCTGAGATGAGCAGGCCAGATTCGGTGAGCCAGACGCACCGCTGCCACTCGGGAGAAGAAGAGAGAGAGGAGGCGCTGTGACAGAGCCCATTTCTCACGTTCTTCTCCTCCCGGGTGGCGGCAGCACGTTCAGCTCCCCGAATTTGGCCTGCCAATCTCGGCCGGCTCGGTGGCTTTTATTATTTATTCGGAATCAAGCCAGCTTCTCAGCATAGCCCAGCGCCGAATCCCAGCTCCTTTTCAGGGCAGGCAGGACGCTTGAGGGACGCACATCAGTTGCTTTTCCTGGGGGGGGAAGAGGGGGGGGCAGAGCCACAAACCCAGTGGCGTCCTCCGAGCAGAAGGAGACGAATTTCACCAAGGCTGGGCTGCATTGTCTGCCAAAGCAGCAGGGTTGTGTAATGCTCCAGTTGGAAAGGAAGTCGGGGGGCGTGAAAGGGTGGCTGCGGGGGGAAGAGAGATAGCCGTGCACTCTCTTCCCGGCGGAGTTTCCTTGTGTGTGTGTGTGTGTGTGTGTGTGTGTGTGTGTGTGTGTGCATGTGTGTGAGAGAGCGAGTGGGTTGGGGTTGCCTTCGGTTTCGGTCTGGCCTCGCAGGCTCCGTTAATTCCAAAGATTCTGGAACTCGTGCGGCCCGACAGGAAACTCTGCCGCAGACAAAATGACCCTCCCCGCGTGCGCCCCTTTCCCCATCTGCGGCTTTCCCCCGGACTTAGTTAGTTGGGCGCTGGTTGTTTGCCAAAGGCAAAGTGGGGTCTGTCCGTCGCTCTGACTGGCAGGCGAAAAAGTCTTCCTGGAGGCGCTTGGCTGTTTAAATAAATCACTGGGAAGAGAGTGCACGGCTATCTTTCTTTTCCCCTCTCTGCCACCACCCTTTCACGCCCCTCCCAACTTCCTTTCCAATTGGAGCATTACACAACCCTGCCGCTTTGGCAGACAGCCCAGCCTTGGTGAAATTCGTCTCCTTCTGATCGGAGGACGCCGCTGGGTTTGCGGCTCCCCCCCCACTTCCCCCCCAAGGAAAAGCAACTGATGCGCGTCCCCTGAGTGTCCCGCCTGCCCTCTCCTTCTGCTCGGCGGATGCCGCTGGGTTTGCAGCTCCCTCCCACTTATCCCCCCCAAGGAAAAGCAACTGATGCGCGTCCCCTGAGTGTCCCGCCTGCCCTGAAAAGGAGCCAAGATTTGGCGCTGGGCTACGCTGAGAGGCTGGCTTGATTCCGAATAAATAATAAAAGCCACCGAGCCAGCTGAGATCGGCAGGCCAGATTCATGGAGCTGAACGTGCTGCCGCCGCCCGGGAGGAAAAGAACGTGAGAAATGGGCTCTCTCACAACGTCTCCTCTCTCTCTTCTTCTCCCGAGCAGCAGCGGTGCATCCGGCTCACCGAATCTGGGTTGCTGATCTCGGGCTTCCAGCTCCTGCCATGCCCGGAGAGGGGGGGAGAAGAGACGGCAAGGGGAGCCCTGTCTCGCTCCATGCGTCTCGCTTCTCCGCCGCCGCACTCCTCCCCACCTGCCACCCCCACCTGCCACTCCCCCTCGCCAGCCAAGATCAGCAGGCCAGATTCGGGGAGCTGAACGTGCTGCTGCTGCCTGGGAGGACAAGAATGTGAGAAATGGGCTCTCTCGCCACGCCTCCTCTCTCTCTTCTTCTCCCATGCAGCAGCGGTGCATCCGGCTCACCGAATCTGGCCTGCTGATCTTGGGCGGCAGCAGTTCTGACCCGATCCTCGCTGGCAATGCTGCAGGCAAGAACCGGCCATGCCAATCCCGCTTCATGGCTGCACAGATAGCCTGCATCTGCCACTGCTCGGAGCTCCGGCGCCAGTTCCCCTCCCCCCAGTCCCAGGTCGACAGGGCTAGGACTGGCAAGAGTTTTTTTTGCGGCCGCTCTTTTTGCGGCGGCCACTAAGAGAAGGGGCACATGAGCTAAGGTTTCTAGGAGCGGCATCCGTGAGGCCGTTCCGCGTGGATGGCAGGTGCGTGTGGGGCATGTTCTCCCCCTTGCTCCCCCCGCCTCGCCTCACCTCGGGAAGCAACAAAAATGCTGCCACGATTGCTGGAGGCGGTGGCCTGAGCAGCACCAGCGAAGCAGCTGGTTGGCGCTCCGGCACCAGTCCCCCTGCTGTGGGCCAAGGTTTAGGGGCCTCTTGCACCCCCAAAATAATAAGACACCCCCCCCCCGATAATGCCATATTTCGGGGGTGAAAAGAAAATAAGACCCTGTCTTATTTTTGGGGAAACACGGTATATGTATATATCTATGTGTGTGTGTTATATTTTATATTTTTAAATGTATTTTATATATTTATAAATTATATACACATGTATAAAATTATACACACATATATAAAAAAATTAATTTTATATAAACACACACACAAATTACAGCCATAAGCAGGTTATCATGTGACCGATTCTATTTTATGATCTTTTGTGTGGCACTTGTTCAGTGAATGCAGCAGTCATTAAATGAACCCAGTTTGCTATGGGCCAGGTTTGCTGTAAACTGGAAATAAGCTACTGTTTTCAGCAAGACCATCATAAATTGTGATAATGTGACCTTGGGATGCTGCAAAAGCTTCGAAATAGGACCCAGTTGCAGAACCAGATGGGAGGGAAGCCATCAGAATTTTGGAACCGGGTTGTAAGTAACTTTGGGGGTCTGTCATAACTTTGAACGATCGATAAGCAACCAGTAGCAAGTTGAAGACTACCTGTATATACTGTATACTGAATCTTTGTTATCTTAAGATAGTTGTTTTGCATTAACTCCTGTAAAAGAAAAATCAGTTCAAAATCAGAAAAATTGGTTCTACTCTTCATATAATATTCATGCCCCTCCTGCTCTCATGGTTATTTTTTTTTTTTAATTAAGTAGCATACTGATCTATACAGCTAAATTTACCACAAGTTTTTTTCCAGATCCAATTTTTTGTTGCTCAGTTTCTTGTGTTTCAGCATCTTTTGCTAATGCAAGTACTTGATACCTGTAGTTTAAACAAAAAATAAGTAAATATATAAATATATTTTCACAAGAAAAAATGTTATACTAGAATATATACAAAAAGAACACTACATAATATTGCTTCCCTTGTTTGTATTTGCAAATTCCAACCTTAATCGTAGCCAAGGATTATCTGTCTAAAGACAAGTACCTGTAGGAGTTCTGTGAATGCACTGATGAACATTGGAATAATTATAATGAAGCAACCAATACTCTATGGAATTTGTGTATTATGTACAAATGACTAATTAGTAGATCTTTTCACAAATAATTAAAAAGTTGCCTAGAAGAAACTGCAAGTCAACAGAAGTCAACTAAAAGATATTAGTTGTTCAGAGGCATCCAGATAATAATTCCTTGGAAATGTGAATATCCATTTCATTGCTTTGTAAAGCCTAGGAGCAAGAAGATTTGGCACAAGGTCAGAGACTCTTGAAGTATGCTGATCTACAAACTCATGGCACAGACTAAAAATAATAATAATCAGTTGGGAAAAACCAACAAAAAAACCTATTTGTCATATGTATACAAAATTATAGATTTCCAAGGTTCAAAAACAATGAGCTTCTGTTTTGACTTTAATGTTCACATTCTTCTATGAACAGGAATAATATGCATGGTTTCCCTGTTGAAGAAAGGCTTTTGCACAAAGAAAGCAATTCCAAAAGCCATTTAGCATTATCCCTTGGGTTCCTATGAAATAAAGATTTGAACACCAAAGGAGCACTTGAGTTTGCTGCCAATGTATCTGGTTTCACCAAGAAAATAAACCAGAACCTCAGGATCACTGCTGGCATGAGAATAAGTGACAACTGAATGGAGCTCATGCACATGTTCTTAGCAGCATTCTTCAATTTTTAAACTCTGATCATATAATCATCTATTTATACTTAATGTGGAAAACCTTCCTGGAAAAACTCAAAAGATATCAAATCTACCTAACAATCTGATTACATAGTCAAAATCTGGAACACAGGGCTTGAATATGAATTCACTACAATAACAGAATAAGATAACATATTTATTTCTACTAATAATATAACTCACAAGATATTATTAGTAGAATAATGCAGAACAGATATGCTTATGCAGCATTCACACTTGGAATTACAGTAAAACTACAACTGCAGCCAGTAAAACTGCAACTATCAGCTGTAATTCTATAAGCCTCTAAAATAACTGAGTCTGAAGAAATCATTTAGACCAAACCATTGCTAATTAATGTATTCCCAACAAATGTTTTACTAGTCTCTTGAACAACACATCCATTCTGAATAACTGATTACATTATCATACTACTCTTACTGTTAAGGATACATTTTCTAATATTCAACTGAATAATTCTTCTAGAACTTAAATCCATTCTTTCATGTCCAATAGTCAGCAATGATAGAGAACATTGCTTAATCTATCTATATCACACCATTTCTGTTATTTAAAGAAGGCTGACATTTTCCACTTTTACAAGTATATATATTCTCAATTCCTTCATCTTTTAAGATTAGCAGAGCTTCAATGACTCTTACTTTAAGTTTAGCATCCCTAAATTTAGTAACTAAACTTTAAATTTAGTATCACTAAAAAGTATTAGAAATACAAATTAAGCACCTGTATGAAATGAAATGAAATGAAATGAGTAAAGAGCTACCAACAATATGCCCAATAATATTGAAACGGCAACCCACTTGTACATAAACAGAGAGCAAACTCCACTCCCTCCTAGCACTGATGTTACCTATTTGGATATTGAAATATCTGTAAGAAAACAACCACGCTCAAAGAAAACCAAGGATCCCACAGGCACAACTCTTTTTAAAGCAAAGCAGCAAGTATTTCTCATTTATGCTTTTTTGTTTTAGATTTTTGAGTGAAGAAATTTGCATTTTGGACTGTTATTTTTAGCTTATTTATTAACCTACAGAAGTACAAAGATGGCCTTGAAGAATATATGCAACAGTCATTACCAACTTAACTATGGAAGGGAAGAAGGAATGAGGAAGAAGATTGTCCAGCCTTTTTTTTTTTTTTTAGAATTGAAGTGGGGGGGGAGGGTTTTCTGGTTATTGGTTATTATGCCATGTAACCAAGTATAATCCTTTTTACTTTCATAATTTGGTCTATCTCAAAGAGATGACAACCATTTAGATCAGGGGTGTCAAACTCAATTTCATTGAGGACCACATCAGGGTTGTAGTTGATCTCAGGGGGCTGGGTGAGCATGGCCGGGGTGGGAGTGGCCAGCTTCCCTGCCTCCCTTTCTCATTCCCATCTTCCTTCCTTCCTTCCTTCCTTCCTTCCTTCCTTCCTTCCTTCCTTCCTTCCTTCCTTCCTTCCTTCCTTCCTTCCTTCCTTCCTTCCTCCTCCCTCCCTCTCATTCCCATCTCCTTCCTTCCTTCTCTCTTCCCCTTCTCTTCCCTTTCCTGGGGGAAGGCAACTCCCCCCCATTTTTAAATGTGGCCCTTATTAAGAGCCGGGGATGCCCGCTCAGATACCTGCTGCTTGTTTTTTCCCAAAAGAATCGCCGACCCAGGGTTGGCATCGTAACTTTTTAAGGATTTGAAAAGCTGTTCTTTTAATTTTGGGGTCTCGCTTTTTGGGACAACCCCACCCCTCCTCCCTGAGCCACACTGCAAAGTGAGGAAAAAGAGGAAGAAAAACCTCGCAACTTTAAAAACCCAGGGAGACACCGCCCCCACCCTCCTCCTCCCTCACGCAGCTGCTTCTGCAGAGGCCGGTGGGCTCGGCACCAATCACTGCTGGAGCCCATGGGAGGTTTGGAACTAAAGAAGGCAAGCAATCGAGCAGGGAAGCCAGAACGGGAAAGATCAACTGCCAGCTGGAGCAATGAAAGCCTCGGGGATTTAGCTTTCGGCTCCCCTTTTTCTTCCTTCCTTTCCCACGAACAGCAGGAACTGCGCTTGGTTTGTGGGGACTGAGGTTTACTTTCCCTTTCTGCCTTTGCCCGTTTCCCAGCCAAGGAATGCTGCTTCTTTTGCTGCCTCCCCCCAAAAAATCCTAACTTTCTCCAGCTCTCTCTACTTCCTTCCTCCCCCCTCCCCTTTTTTTCTTCCTCCCTCCCCTCCTCCCTTCCCTGCCTCCATCCTTCTCATTCCCATCTCATTCCTTCCTCTGTGCTCAGGAAGGGATGAGGGGAGGGGGAGAGATTGGCAGCATTGCCAGTAGCCATGCTTACTGCGGCTGTGGCTTTCCCACATGTGGCAGGGCAGAGGCGGTCCCAGTGAAAGGGAAGCCGCATGGGCTGCAAAGAGGCCACGGAGGTGCTAGTGATGGGCGTGGCGCTCATCTATAACTGGATGGCGGCCATCCGGCCCAGAACACTGTGAGCCTTAGATCCGCCGGGCCGCGCTAGAGCCAGCTAGGGGCTGCCCCCATTGCCTTGGCCCCACCCCCTGGGCGTGCGCACAGGAGGCGATGAGCGCCCAGGGGGTGGGGCCAAGGAGGCGGGGCGGTTCCTCGCCGGCTCCAGGATGGCCCTGTGGATCTAAGGCTGACTGCGTTCTGGTCCAGATGGCCGCCATCCAGTTATAGATGAGCGCCACACCCATCACTAGCACCTCCATGGCCTCCTCGTCAGCCCGGCCATCAAGTTATAGATCAGCTCCTGGCCGGCCAGGGCTGGGGCTGAGGCACCAGGAGCTGGTCCATCTCTGTCTCCAGGGTAGCCCCACGGGCCAGATCTGGCTCGCAGATCATATCGCGAGCCAGTCTGGCTCGCAGGCCTTGAGTTTGACACCCCTGATCATTTTGATTTCTATTTTTATCTTCTAGAATTCCCAAAGGTGCTTTTTCAAGAAACAACTGGACTTTCTGAAGAAGCTTCTTGGATGAGAAGAAAAATGTTTTCAAAAAAAAAATCAGAAAGTCAGTTGCCTCTTGAAAAAGCACCTTTGGATCAACCATGACCTGGATGACTGAGAATCTCCATAGACATCTTCTAGGATTATAGTTATTTTGTCTAATTTGTAAATTTGGATAAACTTTCATCTTTTTAGTCTTCAGTGAAAATAGTGAAAAATTCGGGGCTCAGGACTAAACTTTGTAAAATTTCACTCAATGCCTGGGCCAGTTTGATGAACAAACATTGGTGGTTTCTCATTTCTTAGCATGATCTTTTTGAAGTACAATTTTCACACCCTCTATGTATTTGTTATGCCCTCTAGATCACCTTTAAGTAACTTAGTATCAGACTATCACAAGGCACCTTATCAAATGCTTGGCTAATATAAATATAATGTTTAATCAGTGTCATTTATGCTTTAATTACTTTTTATAAGATTATTGCCATGTCCATTATATAGGGCTATGTTTGAAAAGCACTAAGATATCCAGAATTTAGTAAACTGAGTAGCTATGGATTACTAGAAGGATTAATATAATGCCTCTTAATGTAACTCAGAGAACACTAAGGATCCCACATAAAAAAAACCTTCTATTTTGAGAGCTGTGTTGATTGCTCATAGGTTTCAGAATGCATTTCAAAGTGCTGGTTATCACCTGTAACACCCTTCATGGTTTAGGGTTTGGATATTTTCAGGATGACTTACTTTCAATAACATGCATAATATACATACTGAATCTTGGTAAGGTATTGTAGGGAGGGCTCTTTATAGGCCTCTCAATCTGAAACTGCCATCTACAGAGCCAAGGAATTATGTTTTTTTGTTATAAAATCACACCTTAGGAATAGTATCACAGATGACCACTCCCTCCTGATTTTTATATCTTAAGACTTGGCTATTTCACTATGCCTCAGGGGAATGGCTCTATGACTACTACTCTACATAAGTAATTATTTTTACTTTGGAATGTTTGATTCCTGATGTATATATGGTGGTATTAAAATGTATGATCTTGGTTTTATTATGTATTTATTTCAATAATTATGAATATGAGTTATACACCACTCAGAGTCAGTTGATTGGAGGATCCCTTAGTATTACACCTACATAATTCCTACAAACTACTACATAAATTACCTGATCCATAAAATGTGATAGAGTAAATCTGATAAGAAAGTAAAACCATAGTGATTTCTGATAACTAACACATTGCTTTCAAGAGCTACATCTTTTTAATCTGTTCTAATATTGGTGTCAGCCTGAATTCTCTATAATTCTCTTTTTTCTTTTCATGACTATAGGGATCTTTGCCCTCCTCCAGACATCTTGTATTTCACCAATTTCTTCATGATTTCTCAAAAATATATAAACTAAACATCAGCAAATTCCTTCAGTATCCAAAGATGCAATTCATCTGGTTCTGCAGAATTACATTGAAAATAAATACATACTCCTTGCTCTATCTATCTCAATTTCAATCTCTAGACTTAACCCTTCACTCTGCAATTTAGAAAAACTTTATTCTCTAAAGGAAGGATTGGCAGCAAGCTAGGTATAGCTGGCAATAGAAAAGGAGAGAACTATATTGAAATAATATTTCAAGAGTGTTTTGCTTATAGCCCTCTTTATTCACTAGAATAAGATGACCTCTGGATCTCTGGAAACCTCTATAGTGGAGAAAGGAAAATGTAGGAGCTGTGCCTTCTACATATTCTGTAGACATATTCTTTCCATTAAAAATTCTTTTATCTTCAGAAGGTTTCTAAAAGGCATTCTGTGAAAATGCAAAATGATATCTGTGATGCAAAGAAACTACAAAGAACCCATAAAATTTAATGTGGCTTTCAGGCATTAAGAAATACTGAGAGTAGCAGGATATTTCATGGTACTCAGTACTGTTAGAATATTTGGATATAACCTCTGGCATAAATTATATAATAACTAGATGGAGCATTAATTAAGTCATGGCTTGGATTTTCATAGATGTAAATCATTCTTAAATATTTATATAAATATATGTTAAAGAGCAGGTATTATGTCTAAACGCACCTGTAACTCTCAACTTGTCGACAGGAAGAGACGGTAATGAATGAATCTGTTCTAGAACTATATGTCAGTGGACCAGGAAGAAGAAAGCCAGGAAGGAAACGTCCAAATGAATAGCTTTCTTGTTCAAACAACATAAGCATTCCATCTACAGACTGTACACAGATCAAATCTTGACCTACATAAAAAGAAGCAAAACAAAGCGGTGATCATGTTTTAATACCTTTATCTCTAAAAAGTTGCTGAAACTCTATATGATCCTATGAGCACATGCTTCTGTGTTGAAAGCACGTTGTGAAATTATTTATACATCTCTCAATGAAGATTGATATAACCAAGAAATAAAATTATTTGTCAAGTTCTTCAGTCTAGAAAATAAGATAAAGAGTAAAGAAATTTAAATGGTTATAGTTATGCTTCTAGTTCTTCACCTTAGATTATGGTATCTCTCCAGAAGTTTTTTTTAAAAAACAAAATATCTACCAAAATGTCAAGGAATGTTTTTAAAAGCTTGTAGTAACAAATGACTATATTTCATCCTACAAAGATACATCACTTTATACAAACCATAGACAGTCCTCAACTTAAAACTGTAATTGAGCTTATGGTCATAAGTCACAACACTTGTAAAGCAGGTCATCATGCAACCAAACCAATTTTACAACTTTTTTGCAGAAGTTGTTAAGCAAATATTGTTGAATGTTGAATGTTGAATGATCATTAAGCAGATGCCATGGACATTAAATGAACGACATGGTTGCTAAACAAACCCATTGTTTCAAGTGGGGCACTTTTTCTGAAAACCAGAAATAAATGCCACTTTTTGACAAAAATGTCATAAACTGTCGTCACATGATTGCAGGATAATGAAAACAGTCATAAATGCAGACCAGTTGCCAAGTGCATGAAATGTGATCACATGACCTTGCGGGAGACCAAGCCATCAGAACTTCTGAACTGGGTCATAAATATCTTTTGGTCATAATTTTGGTCATTATGCAAGGACTACCTCTATATAGGCAGTGTAGCTTTTTGCTCTGCCTACAGGTTTCAGAATGGGCTGCTGCAGCCCCACATAGTCATTCACCCTTATGACTGACCACGGGGACACTGCAGTATCCCCCTCACCTTTCCCCCCATTCGGCCTGTCCTGCCAGGCCTTGAGCTTCTTTCCCATCCAGCCATCTGGAGAAATTAGAGCGACCACAGTATGGGTAAAACAGTTGCACCTTGCAGACCTTGAGCTTCCTTCTCACCATCCACTCATTCATCCAAGGGAGTTCAGGCCAGCTCAACATTCACCCAGAGGAGCTCAAGGGTTAGGCCAGTCCATGCAAATAAACTGCAGCTTGCAGGCCTTGAACCTCCTCCTTATCCATCCACTCATCCACGCAGGGGAGATCAGGCCAACTGCAGTGTGTGAAAAGCAGCTGCAGTTTGCATGCTTGAGCTTTCTTCCCATCCATCCAGGGCAATTCAGACTGGTGGCAAAATGTGTAAAGTGGTGTGCTGCCCTCACTCACCCACACATCAGGGTTGGTGTAGAGAGCTTTATTCAGTCTGTTCCCTCAACAGTTCCATTTCAGGTTTTCAGCTAACCCCCAGCTGCAAGCTTAGCACAGTAATTGGCTCGTGACCAAATAGATAACCAAAAGCAAAACAAACTTATAGCCAAACCAAAACAGTCTTGAAAATAAAGGTTTTCCCTGGATAGGTTCCAAAAACGAACAGCTCAAAATCTCCTCTGAGGTTAGGGGCCTCCACTGACGTTTGTCAACAAGTCCGGTGGTCCGAGTTTCAGGGCTTGCAAGGAAAAGTCACAGGAATAGTCCAAGCCAGGAGTTTGGGGGGTCATTTTCATCGAAGCCGGCCACGAACAAGCTCCAGACTAACCTTCCAGGCACTGGCCAATTAGCCCAACCGACAGATAACTGGCTGCTCCAAACACGAACATAAACACTCTCTGGAACTGAATTAAATCCACGAGCTGCAGAGCTCCAGAAACACAAACAACCATCTGGCCACGACCCACACACGTTGCTTCCAGCAACGCCTCCCTCTGCCTGCCGTGCTAAATAACCCCTTCCAGTGCAATCCATTAAGAGGGGCGGGGCCTTTCCCCCATCAATCTGGCAGACCTCCGCCTCTCTGCCCTGCGTGCTCTAGCATCTACCAAGGCCGGCAGCTCCTCCCCCTCTTCCTCAATGGCCTGTGAGCTCTCTCCAACCGAGGCATGTTCAGCTGACAGTTTAGGGTCAGCAATACTGGACGTGCCAGGAATGCTCTCATTCCTCCCCGAGGCCTCTGAGGAAGGCGTGGATGAGCCATCATCCACAGGAAACATCACAAGTGGCTTCAGCTTGTAATCCTTTTGCCAGAAAATGCCTGGCAGCTCAGCTTTCCTCCAGTGGCAGCCTTGTGGCAGTGTCATGCTATTCTGTAAGGACAATTCTATAGAAAGCTCTCTTTTTAAGGAGATTTTTTGTTGTTTTATTTATTTATTTATTTAAAACAGAGCATCCTTAAAAAAAAGAACCCCCTACAAGATCACAAGAGTAACACTTGCAGAATAGCACAATGCTTCCATGAGGCTGTCTCTGTAGGAAAGCGGCGTTGGTTCTTACCTGATACGCCCTTTTTCCGAGGATCGAAGGAAGAGTCCAGGATAGGTTGTTCTAGCTCCATAGCTCTATGGACTGGGTTGAATTTTCTGAGGATCCGCCTCCCTGGTGGCGTTCCTCAGTTGTTACAACAAGTCCGAAGCGAATGGCACAAACTCCCAGTAGAATCCACCAATCGTGGCCAGAGAAGGCCCTGCAAAACCTGCAGAAATACGAATCACCAACTTCCCCCTAGCGGCCGGCCAGAACCAGACCCAAGGGTGGGACTGGACTCTTCCTTCGATCCTTGGAAAAAGGGCGTATCAGGTAAGAACCAATGCCCCTTTTCCCTCACATCGAAGGAAGAGTCCAGGATGGGACATACCAAAGGTAAGGAGTCCAGTAGGGCGGGCAAATACTTATTCACGGCCCCTTGGCGCCTCGTGCACCCACTGCAGCACCCACCGGCCGAACGCCGCATCAGCAGAGGCAAACGAGTCAATCCGGTAGTGACGTATGAAGGGAGAAACCGATGTCCAGGTCGCCGCCCGGCAGATCTCTTTGACCGTTGCCTGCGTAGTCCAGGCAGTCGTGGTAGCCGCACTCCTGGTGGAGTGCACCATCACACCTTGAGGCACGGGAAGAGACTGCGACTCGTACACCTTAGCAATGCAGGCCCGAAGCCACCTACCAACCGTGGAAGGCGAAACCTTGTGGCCAAGCGATGAAGGTCGAAAAGACACAAACAAGGCCTCCGTCTTCCTGAGGGGGGCGGTTCTGCAGATGTAGATGTGAAGAGCCCTCCGCACATCCAGAGTATGCCACCGGATCTCCAACTCGTGGCGCAGTTCCGGACAGAAGTTTGGTAAAATCAACTCCTGGGCGCAATGGAAGACGGAGTTGACCTTGGGCAGGAACACAGGATCCAGCCGCAGAACCACCCTGTCCGCATGGAAGACGCAAAGGTCCTTGCGCATCGACAATGCCGCCAGCTCCGAGATTCGTCGCACAGACGTGATGGCCACCAAGAACGCCACCTTCCATGATAAAAGTCGTAGGCAAGCCTCCCGCAAGGGTTCAAACGGAGGCTTGGTCAGGGCCTGCAACACTAGAGTCAAATCCCAGGTGGGATAACGGTGAATGGGCGGAGGCCGAAGATTAGCGGCCCCCCGCAAAAAAAGGCAGACCCTAGGATGATGGGCCAGGAAAGCCCGGTCCCCAGAGTCCCAAACAGAGGCCAAGGCAGCAACCTGTTGCCGTAATGTGCTGGGAGAAAGGCCTTTTGCGAGACCACCTTGAAGGAAGTCTAGGACCTGTTCAACTGCCAACCCCCCGAGGGTCCAACAGGCGCTCACCACACTAAGCACAAAAGGTCCTCCAGGTCACCTCATAAATACGCGTGGTGGAAGGTCGCCTGGCCACCTGCATCGTCCGGATGACATCTGTGGAAAACCGCTCCTGGACTAGAAGGCACCGCTCAACCTCCAGATGGCTAGCTGGAACCACTGGGGGTCTGGATGGTAAACAGGACCCTGGTTGAGGGAGACCCAATCCAGAGGGATTCTCCAAGGCGGGGCAATCGACAGGCCGACCAGGTCAGCAAACCACGGACGCCTGGGCCAGTGGGGAGCCACCAACAGCAATTCTGCTCGTTCCTGCAGCACCTTCCTGATTACGGCCAGAATCAGGGGCAAGGGAGGGAAGGCATAAAGAAGACCCCCAGGCCAGGGGCTCCTGAACGCATCCACCCCTTCCGCCCCCTGGGACGGGAACCTGCAGAAGTAACGGGGAAGGTGCGCATTGTCCGGGGTGGCAAACAGGTCCACCAGAGGCCTGCCGAATCTGTGACAGGTCCTCGAACAGACCAGGCGCCAACCTCCACTCCGATTGGTCCACCTGGGCCCAACTCAGCCAGTCCGCTGTTACGTTGGAAGACCCCGCTATGTGTTCTGCTCTCAATGACAACAGGTGATCCTCTGCCCACCGGCACAACGTGTCCAACTCCTCCATGAGCGGCCTCGAAAGAGTCCCCCCCTGACTATTTACGTGGGCCTTTGTGGCAATGTTGTCCGTCAGGAGGACATGCTGACCCTGCAACTCCCTCTGAAAGGACTTGAGGGCCAACCGTGCTGCCCTGAGCTCCAGCCAGTTGATGTTGTGCTGGAGCTCTGATGGAGACCACCTGCCCTGTGCGACCTTGGAGTCGAAGTGGGCACCCCAGCCAAAGAGGCTGGCGTCTGAGGTCACCGACAGTCTCACCGGGTCACGGAAGTGGCAGCCCTTCTCTATGGCTCCTGATACCCACCAACTGAAGGACCGTAGTACTTCTGCTGGGATTCGAATCCTGGCGAGTGACGCGCTGCAACCAGCCCGCTGATGAGGGAGCAGCAGCCATTGGAGAGGCCTGACGTAGAAATGGGCCCAGGGGACGATGTCCAGGCAGGAGATCATTTTCCCTAATAGCTGTGACAGGAGCACAATTGGAGCCTCCCTGGCCGTGCGCAACTGGCCCACCAAGGATCGGATGCTGTCCTGTCGCTCCTGGGAAAGAAAAACCTGACCTGAGACAGTGTCAATCAGAGCCCCTAGATGGACAAGTCTCGTGGTAGGGACCAGATGACATTTAGATAGGTTCACAGAGAAACCATGGTCCCTCAGGGCCTGGATTGAAGTAGCCAGATCTCTCTCCGCCAGCTGCCGGGAGGAAGCCTGGATCAGCAGGTTCGTCCAAGTAACACTGGATCCTGATAGGGATCGACCTGAGAGAAGCTGCTAGCGCTGCCATTACCTTGGTAAAGGTCCTCAGGGCCGAGGCCAGCCCAAAGGGGAGCGCTGCGTACTAATAATGGCGCTCAGCGTAGCAGAATCTCAAGTAACGCCAATGACTTGGACGAATAGGGACATGGAGGTAGGCCTCCATGAGGTCTACAGAAGTCAAGAAGTCCCCCTCCCGGATCCTGGCTAAGATGGAACGGAGGGAGTGCATCTTAAACCTCCTGTAAACCAGATAGTGATTTAGTCCCTTTAGATCATCTTCCTCCTCCTGTAAACTAAATATTGGTTCAGCCCCTTAAGGTTGAGAATTGCCCTCCACTCCCCCGAGGATTTGGGCACTAGAAACAAAATTGAATAGAAGCCCTGACCCCGCTGTTCCGGTGGTACTGGCTGGATTGCCCGATTCCATGAGCCCCTGGCGAACCGGGTCTCCGGAAATGGGACAGCGGAGAAAAAACCTCGGGGGGGGGAGAGAAATTCCAGGGAGAGCCCTGATCCAATGGTCTCCCTGACCCAGGCATCGGAAGTTGTTTCCCCCCAGCGAGCTGCAAAAAGGCCAAGCCTCCCCCCAATGGGGGAATCAGATTCCAGGCTACTTCTGCCGGCGAAAAGGCTTGTTGCCACTACCTTGGCCCTGACGCCTGTGCTGTTGCTGCGGCCTGCCCCTGTCGCTAAAGGCCGGGCAGTCCGACTGAAATTTGGATCTGTGTGGATAGGGCCTAATCTGATGGGAGTAGCTCACCCCAGCTCCCCCCTGGCTGAAGGAGGGCCGTCTGGAGTAGGGCCCAGGCCTGAAGGAAGAATGCCTGCTCTGGGAGGGGAGGATCCTCCTCTTATCCCTGATCTCTATGAGGAATGGGTCCAGGGCACGGCCAAAAGATTTCCCCCTTCGAAGGGGCCAGATGCCAGCTTCCAGCAGTTCTTATTATCCATGCGCCAATGGCACGACCAGAGTAACCACCACACAGTGACCGACGACGCTATGGATCTGGCCGAAAATTTGGCCGCCGCTAAGGTGGCGTCAGCTGTAAACTCAGATGCGGCAATAATCTTTGAGAGGTCTTGATGACTACGGAGATCCTCCAAAGGAACTCTGTCCTGCAGCTGGCGAAGCCACCTCAGCAACACTCTACTGAAAAAGGAGGCCATGGTAGCGGCCTGAATAGCCCAAGCATCAGCTTGATGAGCCCTGCGCAGGGCCATTTCCTCCCGCCGCTCATCGGCCTTCAAAGCGTCGTCCGCATCTGGAGGGAGAATGGAATTCAAGGTTAAGGAGGCCACTGGTGCATCAACCTCTGGCAACTGGATGAGCTGGAGCAGGTCTGGTTCCACAGCAAAACATATTCTCCGGGCCACTGGGCCGCTGTGTACTGGCAGGTGATGCCCACTGGCGCTTTATAACGTCCAGGAACATGGCGAGGATCGGCACAGCATCAGGTGCCACTTCCTGCTCTGAAAAAAGAAAATCCTCCTGCCCCCCAGAACCCTGGGGTTGCAGTAGGTCATTAGGCTGGCTCCAGGCTGTAATCAACGCCTCCTTGAGAGAGGGGTCCGTCCCACAACCTTTGAAGGTTGCGGTGGTGAGGCCCCTCCTCAAGAAGCCATCCCTGGATCCAGCAGATTTAAAAAACTTTCGTCCAGTCTCCAACCTTCCCTTTGTGGGGAAGGTTGTTGAGAAAGTGGTGGCGCTCCAACTCCAACGGCTATTGGATGAAACGGATTATCTGGATCCTTTCCAATCGGGTTTCAGGCCTGGTTATAGTACGGAAACTGCTTTGATCGCACGGATGGATGATCTCTGGCGAGCCAGAGATGGGGGTTTTTCCTCCATCCGGGTGCTGCGTGACCTCTCAGCTGCTTTCGATACCGTCGACCACGGTATCCTTCTGTGCCGATTAAGGGAGCTGGGAGTGGGTGGCACCGTTTTGCGGTGGTTCTCCTCCTATCTCTCTGATCGTTCACAGTCGGTGTTGGCAGGGGGGCAGAGGTCGACCCCTAGGCCCCTTGAGTGCGGGGTGCCTCAGGGTTCGGTCCTCTCTCCCCTTT
>QLTV01003765.1:17333-29698 GCA_003457575.1 Thermophis baileyi | reverse complement strand
GGCGGCATCCGGGCGGGTGGGCGAAGTCTCCCGCTTCTGTCGTTACCAGCTGTCTGGCGACCCGCAGGCAAGCCCAAACCGGGAGCATTTCACCCCTGGTGCCACGCCCCCTTTATCACCTCATCCTGCGTGGGGAGAGGGTAGGGAGGGGGTCGCGGTGGTAGTGGGGGGGGGTCGCGGGGGGGTCGCGGCATTAGAAAGGTTGAGAACCACTGTACTAGAGCAATGCATACTATAAAATATAAAAATTTCATCTCGATTTTATCCCAATAAAACATATATGTATTAATGTTATTATGGTTAAATGTGTTGTATGAAGAAAACAGAAGGCAAACTATTGTAGAAAAAAGGCATTTTACTGAAACATTGTCAATACCATTACATTAATAATGGGTCCTCAATTTCCAATAAATTGAGGACCCAAATAAGATTCTAGACATCTCAGGTCACCATCTTCCTGTAATTTTTAAAACTTTTACTTTTACATGTTTTTACAAATATTTCAGAACAGTACTTGCTAAGTATATTACAGGTAGTCCTCAACTTATAACTTGCCCATTACAGTCATAAGTGGTTATGCCATTAAGCTAGATGGCCTTGCTTAAGGGCCTCCATCTCCTGCTCTCCCTGATGCAGCCCTTAAACAAACACATGGGTTCTTAAGCACAGCACAGAGTACCTCAGGGGTGAGGAAGGTCCTGGGAGGACTAGTGCAGGGCCAGGCCCATCTGCCCCAGGCCTCCCAAAGCTTTCCTATCCCCTAAGGCACCCCATTCTCCACCCCTTGTCCCTCAGAGTCTCCACATATCTTGGCCTGCTCCCAGCCTGCCGTTCAGTCATCCAAAGGAACCTAAAACCAGACAACAGAAGCTACTGGCATGCAAAGGGCTGTATACAGTTTTTAGTTCTCAGCTTCCATCCCACCCAGCCACCAAAGGGAGCCTAAGGAGGGGGAAAACATGTAGAAAGTTTCAGAGATGAAAAAAATTATATATATTGAATCCTAATATTAATAAAATATTTTGACTCTTCAAATTTAACAGATTTAAAGCACATCTTCCCCTAGGTTTAAAATACATTAATAACATGTGAACAAAAATAAATAATTCCACCATTTACTCATACATATTCTTTTTCACACAAAATTGAATCGTATACAGAAGCAGCAACAGAATGAGGCAGGGAAAAAATGGCAATTCTGTTGTTGCTGGACAAGAAAATTAGTAGGGGAGTTCAGATGTAGGATCCAAAGCCATGGCCAACTGCATAGGTTCCCTGAGCCACAGGTTTAGCACCAATGTTCCTCTGTTTATTCTATATTAGTGAAAATAGTCTGGGACCAATAACTTACCTTTTATACCTCCAAATGGTCCATGTGTCATATTATATGCTGTTCGATAAAGATTGTGTTCATACATACGTTTTAGCTGGTATTGGTTGCCATGTTCTGTATTTCCTAAGCTTCCTATTAAATAAAAGAAAGAGCTGCCTTAAGCTTGCAATATTTTCTCTGGAAAATGTTGTTATGAAAGATGCTGTAGTATACTTATGTTACACTTGAATACAGTTGTCAGAATTCAGGTTTCATTGATTATTACCCCCCCCCCAAAAATTCTTTTGACTATACCACAAAACTGAGGGAAAAATTAACCACTTATTAAAAGTAAGTGCAGTACATTTTTCTCACAAACTTGAAGTTTTCAGTTTATTCTCTGTTGATTCTGATATCAAATGGAGAATACAAAAATCTCCATCATACTGATGAAGGAATGACATCATAAAATCTCCCTAAATTTTGGTGAACTGTTAACTCATCATCATCCATAACTTGCTATATAGGCTCAATCGAGCTTGGTATCTAACAAGTAAAGAGCTGCAAGCTACCTATTTCTTTAGAGGACAAAGAGAAAGGCTTGAAATCCACTTTTTGTACTACTAGGGAGTTTTTAAAATATGAAGGTTCAAAACATTATTCAGGGGTGAAATTCAGCAGGTTCTGGAGAACCGGTAGCGGACATTTTGAGTAGTTCGGGGAACCGGCAAATACCACCTCTGGCTGGCCCCCGAGTGGGGTGGGAATGGAGATTTTGCAATATCCTTCCCCCAGGAGTGGGGAGGGAATGGGGATTTTGCAGTATCCTTCCCCTGGAGTGGGGTGGGAATGGAGCTTTTGCAATATCTTTCACCCAGGAGTGGGGAGGGAATGGGGATTTTGCAGTATCCTTCCCCTGGAGTGGGGTGGGAATGGAGATTTTGCAATATCCTTCACCCAGGAGTGGGGAGGGAATGGGGATTTTACAGTATCCTTCCCCTGCCATGCCCACCAAGCCATGCCCACAGAACTGGTAGGGAAAAATTTTGAATTTCACCCCTGATGTTATTCCTCTACAGATCATCACATAGAAAAATCTATTTATGTGGTCATTAAAGGTTGACAGCAATTTGATGGCACAATTAAACCATCACATTATTAGCCTACAGTCCTTCCAAGAGGGTGGTTTATCTTCTTTCTGTATGTATGACCTAACCCAGGGGTCAGCAACCTTAAAAACTCAAAGAGCCATTTGGACCCGTTTCCCAGAGAAAACAAAACACCCGGACCCACAAAACCTGGGTGGGCGTGGCCAACTCAACGTCACTCTCACCAAGTCACATGACTCCCCCCCCCAGCTGCGCCTACCCAGGTTTTGTGGCTCTATGTTTTCTTTTCTATGAGAAACAGGTGTCTCTCTCTCTTTTCCCTCTCTCTTTCTCTCTCTCCATCTCTCTTTCTCCCTCTCCAATCTCTCTCCCTCCCGCTCATCTTTCTTTCACTCTTTCCCTCTCCCCATCTCTATCTCTATCTCTCTCTCCCTTCCTCCCCACCCATCTCTCTCTCCCTCCCTCATCTCTCTTTCTCCATCTCTCTCCCCTTCTCTCTCTGTGTGCTCAGGAACGATCGCCACCCCCAGCAAAGGCTTCTCTTTAGGCGACCCTCCTCCCCCTCTCGCGACTCCCTGGCTGGCTGTGGCGCGCGCGTGGAGACCCTCAAGCGAGCGCCAAAGCGCAGCAAAGGTGCACGCGGAGGATGGGCGGTTGCTCACTTAAGGAGGGTCTTTGGACGCGGCTTCTCTCCTGCCCTAAGGATCCGGCCATTGCCTTGCTGTGTCCTGTCCTGTCCCGTCTCCCCCCCCCCCCGCAGCTCTTCGGCCGAGAGGAGGGCGTGAGCTCCAGCCCAAAGCGGCAGGAAGCGAAGGCTGCCTTACGCGCAAATGTAGCATGAAGGCAGCTACAGGGCCGCTTCTCTGATGTCCTAAGGATCCGGCCATCACCTTGCCGTGCCCCCCCTCCCCGCATGAGAGGAGAAGGAGGGGGAGGAGGGTCGCCGGAACAAAGGCAGCCTTCGCTTCCTGCCGCTTCAGGCTGGAGCTTACGCCCACCCCGCTCAGCCGAAGAGCTGCAGGGGGGGGGACATGGCAAGGCAATGGCCAGAGCCTTAGGGCAGGAGAGAAGCCGCGTTCAAAGACCCTCCTTAAGCAAGCAGCCGCCCGCCCTCCGCACGCACTTTTACTGCGCTTTGGCACTCGCTTGAGGGACTCCCCACGCATGCGCACCCTCCCGGCCCCACCACAGCCAGCCAGGGAGTCGCGAGAGGGGGAGGAGGGTCGCCCGAAGGAAAGTCTCCGCCGGGGGGTGGCTATGTTCCTCAACCAGTGCCGGAGAATCAGCCCCGCCCGCTTCTCCATTCCCACCGTCGCCCTTACCTTCTCAGGCCAGGTGAGGGAGGGGAGGGCGAGGCCAGCCAGTGATGGGACAGGAAGCCATAGCAGGGGGCCCAAAGAGCCGCATGCGGCTCCGAAGCCGTAGGTTGCCGATCACTGACCTAACCCATTTACTGCTGAT
This sequence comes from Thermophis baileyi, assembly GCA_003457575.1. Taxonomy (NCBI): domain Eukaryota; kingdom Metazoa; phylum Chordata; class Lepidosauria; order Squamata; family Dipsadidae; genus Thermophis; species Thermophis baileyi. Next base: position 25,816 of record QLTV01003765.1, on the reverse strand, counting down.
GATTAAAACAATTGCAGCACACTGAGCTAACCTTGGCTCTGATATAATTGCTCATAAACATCTTCAATCAACTAAGAAAAAGTGTTGAAATGCAAGTTTATATATTACAGTATGTTTCTATAAATACACTTTCAATAAGAACTTATATCTCCTGATGTTGTGCTTTATAAGTATGCATGTCATTTCAAAAGCTCCACTTAATGATTGCATCAGAGCAGGCAAGATGCCTGTTAAGCAAGGCAACCACATGGTCACCTTGTTAAATGACAATCATAACAGGCGACCGTAATGCTAGGCTCCATTATGGTCATAGGTCGACAACTACCTGTGCTGTGTTAGAAACTTCCTTTTCATTGCCACAAATTAAGGGGAAAACCTTTCTAGAAGTACTAGTATTACTTGACCTTTCTAATATTCACTTTTCCAATACTGTCAGGATATATATATATAGAAAATTTTTCAAGAGTATCTTCTTTTTTATAATATGAAATAGATTTAGTATCATTAAATCTGTAGGAAGAAAATGCTATATTTTATAAGTGGAAAATAGGGAAAGTAAGTTGATTTGATTTCTTTTTTACCTGAGACACCGTAGACACATAATTTTTTGCAATGCAATACAGCCAGATGAAGCAATTCCGTGCCACTAGCAGAAAGGACAAGGATGAAATGTGTTTAAAAAACACTTCTTGAATAAACACAAATAAATCATATTAAATACTAACAGCATGTAACATATAAACTGTTTTGTACTTAATACTTCAACAATTTTTTTCAATAGCTGTATACTGATGTATACTTATCAAACATATCTTAAATCCAAACAGACACTATGTGGCAGCTTAAAGTTCCCTAATTCACAGACATCTCCGTAATTCATATGGTTATAAGAGGGGCAGGAGATACAGCATAATTGGACTTTGCAAGACACTATCAATATAAGGACTATCAAAACAAATTAGTTTTAGCCTTTCTGTGGAATTGATTACTGATTTGGTCTATCTGGTGAGCTAATTTAAATCTTGCAAGTCTGACTGATTTTGTATGTATTTTGTATTTCATATGCAACCTCTCTAAATCACATAGATTCTAGAGATAGTCAAATTTCATAGATGGGAGGGAGGGAGGGAGGGATGGACAGACAGAGGGATAATCCACAAACCCGGGCACCTCTACAGCATTCTAATAACCATTAATTAGAATACAACGATGAATCCTTATATAGCTGAATTTATCAGCTGCCCAACTCCAATGGATTCTTTCTTTTCCTTTATTTTATAACCATAACAAACATATGCAGCAAGTGAGGTGCAGATGAGATAGGTATTGAAAACCAATTTAATTAAGATTATGGGAGGTTGTCCCTGAAATTAACAGTTTTCAACAATTACTGACCAGTCTCCAACTTTCCTTTTGGGGAAAAGGTTATTGAAAACATGGTCAGCTGCAACTGATGATAATTCTGGAGAAAATGGATTATCTAAACCCGTTTCAGTCAAGTTTCATGCTGAGATTTAGTATAGTTGATGATCTGAGGCAAAGCTTGGAGATAGTGCAACTATCCTTGTGCCACTTGATTTCTTGGTAGTTGTCAATACCACTGAAGAGTATTGCAAGCCAGCAATACTGGTTGGGAATTGAGTGTGCTTTACAATGGTTCTCTTTCCTTCTCCTGGACCAACTCCAGTCAATGTTATCTGGGGTTATGTTGGGAGTATGTAACTTCCTAGGCCCCTCCTTTGAGGGTGCCACAGGATTGTTTCTCTCTCCTTTTCAATATCTACATGAAACCACTGGATCAGGTCATCTGCCAGTTTGGAATTAGGTCTTATTAGTATATTGATGATAGCAATTTATATCTTTTGACTTCAGGTCAGCCAAGAAAACATGCAGACACATAGAAAAGAAGCACCATCAAATGTCCCTAAAAAGTAGCACCATCAAATGCTACTGTGATAGAGGAGAGGCGTTTCGTGGACCGCGAGGAATTGGCAATTTCCTCGCTGGAACAGAAACAGCTCTCCTGATCGGCAGCGGGGGTGGTGGCCATTTTCTTGTGGCCGCCTTGAAGCTGGGACAACCGGACCCAACAATTGAGCTGGAGCGGTGTTTGGACGAAGTGCTGGAACTGGGTGAGATAATTGCCAATTCACACTTAAAGAAAAACTTGAAATCAGAGTTCTAAAAAGAATTCCTGAGCTTAGATTAGTGGCTATTTGGCACTTGGAAAAAAAACACACACGTGGAAAAAAAAGCAGGGACTGTAATACAAAAGCCCAAGAAGAAGTCCTATACTTGGAAAATTGGGGAAAGCTAAAGCATTTTAAAAGAAAAAAAGTGATTTTCGGGAGAAAAGCGGCGTAGGTCTTACCTGATATGCCTCTTCTCAGAGTAGTGGATATAGCATCCAGGAATGGGTTAAATCCGTCTGCTCTCTGATTGGACTGAGTCTGTCAAAGCTGTTCAGGTCCCGCCCTTGTCACTATGCTTGACACCTTGAAACGAAGACGCAAAGCGACAGATTCCGTTGTGCCATATTCAATGAAAAACCTTCCTCATTCAGACCGAAGCCAACAGTAGGCGTTGACTACTCCGGGTGGGGCTGGATGCTGTATCCACTACTCAGAGAAGAGGCGTATCAGGTAAGACCAGCGCCCCTTCTCCCTCATGGTGGACCCTGGACCGAGTCTATAATGGCCCCCAGATGTAGGAGTCTAGTAGATGGTGTCAAGTGGCTCTTCTCCTGATTAATGGAGAACCTGTGGTGCTCCAGTACTTGAATGGTAGTCTCCAAGTCCCTCTGGGCCTGAAGATAGGACAAAGATTGAATTAATATATTGTCCAGATAGCACTGGACACGCATGGGTAAAGCCCTCAGTGTGGCCGCAAGGGCCACCATTAATTTTGTAAATACTCTAGGGGCCGATGATAGCCCAAAGGGCATAGCCCGATATTGATAATGAGCTCCATTAAACTGGAATCTCAAGAATTGCCTATGATGCGGAATAATTGGCACATGAAGATATTCCTCTGTGAGGTCAATAGAAGTGAGGAAGTCGCCCTTCCTAACGCCCTCCAAGATGGTTGATAGTGAGTGCATTTTAAACCGTCTAGAGATGACATAACGGTTAAGCCCTTTTAGATCCAGAATCGCCCTCCATCCCCCCCGAGGACTTGGGAACCACGAACAATATCCAGTAGAATCCTTGCCTGTGTTGATCCTCAGGGATGGCCCCGATGGCATGGATATCCAGCAAATGCTGAACAGCTGTCTCCATGAGGATCCTCTTGGCCGGTACCCTAGAAACCGGACACCGGATACAAAACCTCGGGGGAATGGAGCGGAATTCTAGAGAGAGACCGGATCGAATCGTCTCTCGAACCCAAGCGTCCGAAGTGGACTCCCCCCATCGGTCCGCAAAATAGGCCAGCCGGCCCCCGATGGGGTGCTCGGGAATGCACTCACTGGGGATGTCGGAACGAACGACTCCCTCCTACCCGAAAGGGCCGCCTACCTCTAAAGGAACGACCCCTGTCCGCTCTATCGTTACGTGGCTTTTGTCTTTGGCCAGAACTCCCATAGGCCCTCTGGGAAATGGAACCCATACCTGAGGGCCGATAAGACGAGCGGCGGAAGTATGGCGCTGGCCTAGCTTCATCCTGCCGGTAGATCGATGGGAGAATCTTCCGGTGATCTTTAGATTCCGTCAACAGTGGCTCCAGACAGTCGCCAAACGGTCCCCGGCGAAGGACGCTGTCGCCAACCGCCACTTCTGTCGTGAGTCTGCCTGCCAAGATTTGAGCAACAGCATCCGCCATGCTGCCACCGAGGCTCCAATTGATTTAGAAGCAAAGCGGGCGGCGTTCAACGTGGCATCTGCCGTCAATTGGGCCGCCGCGATCAACTTGTTAATGTCTTGTTTCAGACGCACATCAGAGGAAGGTGTAGCCTCTTGCAGCTGACGGAGCCAAATTAACGATGTGCGAGAAAAGAAAGACGCTGTGGTAGATGCGCGAACCGCCTATGCCGCAGCTTGGTGCACACGTTGTAAGGATTGTTCAGACCTGCGGTCCTCCAGTCGCAAGGCTTCAGCATGATCACCAGGCATGGAGGAAGAATTGTGCAGAGCGACTACCGGGGGGGTCGATAGTTGGTACCAGAATAGCCTTAGCCAGATCGGGAGCCACATTGTACAGTTTTCTCTCCGAGGCCGATGGGTTGGGCCCCAATCCCGGAGCCGACCACTGCCGAGTAATCGACGAAGAGTTTTGGAGATGGCACCACATCCTCCTCTGGAGTGTGCTCCAAAAATAATGGATCGGTAAGATCATGTGTCGCTTGTTGTTCTGGCTCCGATGATACAGGAGCCAAACTGGCCGCTATCTTTGCTTTGTGCAGGAGAGACCGAAACAAGTGAATGGGGAACAGGCCCATCATGGAAGGTTGTTCCAACGGCCTGGTGTCATCCTCCGAGAGTTCGAGTTCCGAATCCCCTGCTCCTTCAGAAACCTGAGACTGATCATCCTGTGAAGAATGATCCGACCCCTGCTCATAGTCATCAGTGTGGTAGACTGGTTGATGTGACTGCGAGTAGTGTTTGTGACCATAGTGACTACCTTTGTCGCAATGGCAGTCGATCCGGGACTAGTGAATGCCCTCGGCAATGCCCTGGCGTATTGCCTCTTGCGCAATAGCCCACAGATTGTCAGGCAAGACTGGCCGGCTCTCCTCCAGAGGTCTAAGACCAGCCGCCGTCGAAGTGAAGGTTGCCTCCGGTGTGGGCTGCTGACGGGCCACGGGAGCAGATGAACCCTCAGAGAGGGGAAGGAAAGCTGAATCGGTCCCCCATAGCTCCACATTAGAGCTAGGCACGATTGAGTCTAGGTGGGTATCACCCACCCCCGGTAACGTGGGAACAGTGCCAGCCGATGCAGCTGATGGAGAAGGCCCTGCGCGTGCATGCTCGCGCTGTGCTGCCTGATCGCAGTCTATCCAGCACCTTATGGCGACGGCGCTCTGCTGTATTACGCGCCTTGGAAGAAGTGGAAGTCTCTCCCCGTGCCTCACGTGAGGAGCGTTCAGACTCCCCAGACTTGTGGCGGTCTTTGTGACTCTTACCAGAGCCAGCTTTGGAAGAAGGTGGTGCCCTGGACGCCATAATATTGTCAACATAATATGATGTAAGCCGCCCAGAGTCCTTCGGGAGTTGGGCGGCATATAAATTTTATAAAATAAATAAATAAAATAAAACAGGCTAAGCAGATGTCTGACGCCTGGCTAGTCAGTGGTCAGCTGACTGGACTGCCCAAGGTAATCATGCTGCTTCAGCAAGGCCAAGGAATAAGTTAAGCTGTGCTCTGGTGGAGCGTGGCCACGTGACAGTTCAGGCCGGTGAGGTGGGCTTAGCACTGCAATTAGCCCCTTCAATCTGACCGGTTAGCCGTGCCCTGGTGAGGCATGGCAATATCGTACAGCTGTGCCCTTGTGGGGCGTGGTGCAGCCTGTCCCCCTTTGCCGTGCCTTTGTGGGGCGTGGCAAGCTGCCAATCTAGAAAGCGCAATAGCTCCACTGACCCTCGAGTAATTGGCAGTGAAAAACCCTTAGGGGCGGCTATCCAGGAGGGCTGTCACCCCCTCCCTTGAGGCAGTCGTATTGGCCTTAAGTGAAAAAAGGGAGGAAATCACTCCCTGCAGCCTTTGAGGGTATCTTAACAAGGAGGGGCCACCACGCCCTCCTCCAGTCAGTTCACACAGTTCGTGCTTTTAAGATGTTGGTATGCGCCCTCCTGGGTCGCTAGCACGCAATGGGGCAGTTGCGATCTCCAAAAATTAACTGTTCAGCGAAGCCGGCACAAAAGGAAAATAAATGTCCGTTTAAAACTCAAGCCGCGTTTTCGCTCCTAAAGAGCATTTAAAATGGCCACCGGCACTTTAAAATGGCTGCCGCAACTACCGATCCTTACAGCCTTTCGAGATGAGTTCTTCTGACAGCGCAGACGGCTGTCAAAAGGGGCCAAAGCCCTTCTGCCTCTCCCCCAGGCCAATTGGACGATCCGATGATCAAACTATAGCCGGCTGAAATTTCGAACCTAAACTAAATCCGCGATCGTCTCTCCAAGAGGCAGTGATGACAGGCTGCCTGAAGAAGGCAGAGCCTGCTCTCAAACCCGAAGGAACAAGGCAACTTACAGTTTGCAGATAGCAATGTCATTCACAGCTAATCAAACCAATTCAACTCAGGGTTACCAAGGTGGAATAACAACCAAGAATAGGTTAATGGCAAAGGAGGAAAGATTGGCACAACCGTCCTCGCTGAGCGACTGAGTGAAAAAGCTGTCAAGCATAGTGACAAGGGCGGGACCTGAACAGCTTTGACAGACTCAGTCCAATCAGAGAGCAGACAGATTTAACCCATTCCTGGATGCTATATCCACCATGAGGGAGAATAGCATTTTATATGTGTACCTTAAACTCCCTGGATACTCGGACAGTCAGCTGGTTTTAATAGACTATTTTGTATGGAACAGAAACGTAGTGTGTTTCCCCGAAAATAAGACCCTGTCTTATATTTTTTTGAACCCTGAAATAAGCGCTTGGCCTTATTGCCATGCAGTCAAAAGCCCAATTGGGCTTATTATTAGGGGATGTCTTATTTTGGGGGAAACAGGGTATTAGAAGGGAGAAATAATAATGGGGAAAATATTAGTAAATTTATACAATAAGGTAGACCAGTAAAAGGGAATGGAAAATAGATAATGTAATAATATTATTAATTTTGATAGTTGTTTAATAGTGTGGAATTTAAAATATTATTGTAAATTGTAAGAGAGAAGAATTATAGGGCGCATTGTGATGATATTTATGTGAAAGAATTGAACAAGAAAAGATAAAGAATTATGCAAAGAGAATAATACTGTTGAAATTGGATTAACAAAGCCATGGTGAAAAGCGATTATTTTGTAAGATGCTTGAATAGAATTTGTCTAAGATAAAATTCAGTAGATGGGAATGTGAAAACAGGTAATTTAATAACATTATTAATTTTGATAACAATGTAAATTACGATGAACATTTAAAATGTTAATGATTGGGAAAGGGAAATTTGAGAGATGCTTCTGGAAATGAAGAAATATGGTAAATAACAAGTGTAATTGCAAGAGAGGAGAAATATAGGGCGTACAATGATGTTATTTATGTGTAAAAATTGAATAAGAAATGATAAAAAAATTATGGAAAGAAAATAATATGGCAGAAGCTGGAATGATAAGGATATGGTAAAAATGATTAATTTGTGATATAGGATTATATAAAAGAGATGAATATTGAAAAAGTGGGAAGGTTAAAATATATTAAAATTATGATTATGTATAAGATGTATAAGATGTGACCCGGTCGACACTCTGTTCATAAAATATGTATGATGAAAAAAGGAAAAATTGTAATAAAACTTGTTTTAAAAAAATGCTACTGTGATAGATAGAAAAACACCCCAAACCTCCCTAGGAAAAAAAAGGTGAGTGTTGGTGATAGGAGATTCAATTCTCAAGGGAACAGAACCTGCCGTCTGAAGACCAGACAGTCAATCCAGAGAGGTATGTTGTCTCCCTGGAGATAAAATCAAAGATGTGGCTGAGAACCTAACCAAAATAATAAAACCCACAGACTACTACCCCTTTCTACTACTACATGTAGGGACAAATGACACAAAAAAGGACTTGAAAACAATATTGAGTGATTATGAGAACCTAGGCAAGAAACTCAAGGACTTAGGTGTACAAATAGTTTTTTCATCTGTATTGCCAACGAAAGGACAACCACTGGCTAAACGGTTGGTGTTGCCAAAAAAACTTTGGATTCCTGGACCATGGTCTGTACTACCTTCAAGATGGGCTTTTGGCAAGGGATGGGTTACACCTCACAAAGACTGGGAAGAATGTTTTCGGAAAATGACTGGCTCAACTTATCAGGACGGCTTTAAACTAAAATTGAGGGGGGAGGGTGACCAGTCTTTAGTATCTCCAGGACCTAATTCCAAGCAAAAGCCCCTAGAAAGCAAGACAAATAACGAAGTAAGGAGGGATGGGAAGGAAGACAAACTCAAACACCAAATAGGAGACATAGGAAGCATACCCAGAGTCAGGCATAAAGATCTCAAGTGCCTATATACAAATGCACAAAGTCTGGGGAACAAACAGGGTGAACTTGAACTATTAATACACGAAGGTAGATACGACATAGTGGGAATAACAGAAACTTGGTGGGACAAAACCCACGACTGGAACATACTGATAGAAGGATACAAACTCTTTAAAAAAACCAGACCACAAAAAAGAGGAGGTGGAGTTGCACTGTATGTTAAGGACCACTAAATTGCTACAGAGTTACATGTAACCAAAGAATAAAACCTCCTGGAATGCATATGGGTCCACATAAAAGAAAAAAAGAACGATATGGCCATAGGAGTATACTAGGAGTATAGGCCA
>QLTV01003764.1:6196217-6215996 GCA_003457575.1 Thermophis baileyi | reverse complement strand
GGGGGCCGGGGTCGGGGGGGCCGGGGGAGAGGGACAAGGAGAGGGAGAAGGAGAGGGAGAGAGAGAGAGGGAGGGAGAGAGATGCCCTTGTAAAATGGTTGAACAAAATATTTCTCAGCAGGAAGCTGGTAGAACATTAAAAAAACCAAAAGATGACTTGCCCAACCATCTAAGTAGGGTTTGGCCTTTAAATGCCAAGCATAAGAAAATATTCATTTCACAAAGGATAAAATAGTGACACTCAAGCACCTATCCCTACATTGAAAACCAGGAAAGACATCTCAAAAAGTAAGCTAGCTAACCTACACACCCACACACAATAGCCCAGATTATTTTATACTATAACTGTTTACCATTACCCACTTTAGCCCTCTAGTTACAATCTAACTACACTGATTTCAAAATCAAAGGGCACGTCCAAAATAAATGGCTGAATTACATCCACCTAAATAATTTCACACTTTTTAATTTTCTAGGGATGCATCTGGGAACTGCACAGAGGCTCTGGATGACAGAATTTCATTTTGCAACATGCCACGATCATAATCAATAATTCATCTAGATATGAAAATTAAGAGGAGCAAGTGGCGTGGCAGTCATTAAGTAAAATGTCAATTAGCATAATGTGGTTCAGGGCTCCAATGCTAAATCTCAGCTATTTAGATAGATGTAAGAAAGTATTTTCAGTTGTGGTCCCAATTTTATGAATCCTCCTGAGGGCTAAAATGGTTTCTAACCTACAAGAATTCTAAAACACACCAAAGCAATCATGTTTCAATGGGCATTGGCCATTATATTAACTCACGGGTGTCAAACTTGATCGCGTCACGTGACGTATCGTGACTTTTTTGCCTTTGCGGAGCCGGGGTGGGCGAAGCCTGCGCATGACGCATCCGGCCCACGGGTCACCAGTTTGACAGGCCTGTATTAACTGAACAGGGACTTTCATGTATTTGTTTTTATTATTTATTTTTATTATGCATATATGTTTTAGTGCATTTCTTTGTGGACAGTTGTACCCACCCATTTTACATTGATGATGAGCTATAAATATTGTAAAATTGAATGAATAAATAAATAAAACAGGGAAAATGTATCAAACCTGTTCTGCCATATAACCCATTCACAGCTTCTTGGTTAATGAAGTAAATGTTTATAATGTACTATTAGAACAAGCACAAAAAACACTGATAAACACTAGTATTGATAAACGCAACTGACCAATGGTAATTTACAAATAAAATATTTCACTTTAATGAATATTTTTCTCAAAGTTCAGGCACCAGAAAATGACTCCTTCCCCAATAAAGGGAAATATTCCTTTAAAATAAATATGCATGTTTTCAAAGGTCATGAAATTGTAAATAGTTCAGTTGTGGCTATGTTGTGCATTTGAAATGTGCAATACAGATTTTTTTTATTTATTTCCAGAATTTTTTTTTTTTTTGCCAATAAACCTTTTAAATGTTTAGATATTAAATAACTAGAAAAATAAAAAAAGTATTTAAACTGAGCAGGAAAAAATAAATCACCTTTGCTATTTTGCTCTCTAATTTTGTTCAATGTCCCCTGAAGAAAAAAATAAATAAATATATGTCACTTTTTTGCATGCAAGAAAATACATGGTCCAAAGTATACAATATTTCTAACATGCTAAGTATTTATGTTATCTTACAGCAATGAACAAGCCCTTGGAAGTTAAAGACAGTGATTCTCAGATCTCACACTAATCATGGAGCAGAGTAGCATCTCTTTGCCTATATAACACGGTTAACTAGTGTTACAGTGCTCGACCGCAACCCTTACTAATGGCGAAGTTAGGGTGGAAAGGCAAACACATTTCACATCTGTTACAACTAGAACAGCTTCAGGGTGTTCCGATAAAAAGACACAGGTTAGAGGGATGGACTGGGATATATGCCGTGTTTAATGGAGAAATACCATTTAAAAACTGAATCTCAGAACGATGTGTAAAAATGCTTAACGGCATAGAGGAAGGAGACGCCCTGTATCTTTTGCAACTTGTAAAAACCGATGCTACCTATGGACTGCAAACCAAGACTTCTTCCTAACTGCCACCATCTCCCTCCTGCTGATAGTTGCTCAATTATTTTTGCCACGAGGAATTGCGCATCAGCAATCAGAGATGTTGTCCCGCTTCATTATGCCATTGTATACCCATAGGTTCCACAATGCAAAGCCACAAGAAGTCTGTCCTTAAGGATTTCTTTCTTGGGATATTCAGGCAACTTCAGCATATTGATACTGAAACAGAAAAAAAAAAGAAGAATTCCCCATTAAAACATGCCATCTGAAAGGAGAAATTTGTTTTGCATGAGGTAATTAATGTGACACCACACTTTCAAATCAGCATCCAAATTCCTTCTCGCCTGAAATAAAGTATAAAAGAACGAATGCACTGCATTGCAGTCCCCTTTAGTATTCCAATGTTATCTAGCCAAACCAAACTAAAAAAAAAAAATTCTTTTACGAAATGAAAAAGCAACAGAGAGATTTTAAATGAAGGATCCTTTAGTGATTCTGTACTACTGCCCATTAATACTCCATTGCAAGAGGTACATTTTTTCCCAACAAAATGGAAGACATAATTTAAATACCTATATTTTTTGACAAGAATCAATTCTACATGAAAATGACCAGAAGCGACTGTTTTATTAAGTTATGCAAGAGGGTACCTAGGCAAATAAATTATTGACTGGGACCCCAAAGAAAAAGAATTTAAGGGAAACGTTCTCTCCTTAATGTATTTCAACATAACCTACCATGTACTTGATGTGGGTAGCAGATTTGGTGTATATGGCACAGCAGCAATCGTGAAATTTTGCAATCCACTTCCACCCATTATATGGGCAAAGCCACCATGGGGTACTCTAGAACTGAAAAACATTGATGATAAGAAGTTTAAGAAAAACTACAAGCATCCTTTAACACATGAACCCTGCAATGACTTTTTAGAGAAGATCTAGAACTGATAACAAGCTGAACTGATTTTTTTTTTTTTTAAATGCAACACTGGGCCAGTTTCCCCTCAAAGCTTTCACTGGAAGACCCACAGAATAGAGGTGTTACATACTTTCATCAGCTGTTCAGAGGGGAGAAGGGAAAAATATACAAGATTATTACTTCTATTATTATCCCTATGTTCTTTATTACATTTAGGTCAAATACAGAGATTTTTTTCCACTATAGCAATGACATTTTCAGTTCTAAATCATCTAAGCAGTACATCTACATTTTTATGCAACTAACATTTTCATTTTGGCAATGAAGCTATTGAAGTGTGTGAATGTGAAGCTAACCACTGCAAACCTACACTAAAAATGTGCTAGTATGCTGCAAGGTGAAACTGTAACTAAAAAGCCATATAATATACAAATTCTTTATGAATAACAGAAATAAATTGTTAACATTTCTACATTTCTGATATAAAAGAGTAAATGCTAAAAGTTCCAACTTCTTTCAAGTAATTACAGAACAAAAGTAATGGCTTTAGGGTAAAAAATGAAGTTGCCTTCCTTTTAATATTGTTTTGTGAAATGGTGTCCTTTGCTGAGCTGTATTTCAATACATAACCCCTCTAAATAACAATATTAGACACCTGCTTTTGCTTTGGAAATGTTTTATCTTAATTGGGCCAGAAATACCACAGCAAAGAAAAATCCTTCATTAAGTATTTTACAAGCTTCCATTAAAAAGGCTTAAAAGTAATAATGTCATGTTCATATTTCTTCAAAGTCCAGACAAATTTAGGTTTTTATTGTGAGCCAACCTAAATTTCTGCCTTCTTCCAGAGGAGGCATTCCTAGATTTCAGAAACAATTTTTAGTGGAGCATGAAGAATGAGAGAAAGGAGCCATAAAAATTGGATTTCCCATCTTGTGTAGCCATTGATAGAAACAACTCAACATGCCCACACTACTTTTCCAAAAGTCAGGTAATCACTTTCCCATTTCACATCACAAGAATTACAGCATAAAAAGCCATGTAATTAATGATCTTATTGATTTTCCAAAAGCTTTTCTTATCTCATCTATTCTGCTTTTAACGTTTCAGTTTTGTCAGAAGAAAGCAATGGCTTCATTATAATTGTAGTGCAAATATACTTTGTAAAGAATACCGGGGCAAAAAAACCCCACTCTATCAATGGTTTCAGTCTGTGGTAGGTACATTGCAAGGTAATTTTAATCTGAAGAGGAAGAGCACACTGCATTGGATTAATCCACACTGCATTAAATCTGGGCCAGCATCAGCATCCAATCTATTTTCCCTTGAGAGAAGGGAGAATTTTGCCTGTCTGTCATTTGTCAGAGCCCAACACAGTGCTCACAGACTCACTGGAGAAGAGCCTAATGCTGGGAAAGATTGAGGGCAAAAGAAGAAGGGGACGACAGAGAATGAGGTGGCTGGATGGAGTCACTGAAGCAGTAGGCGTGAGCTTAAATGGACTCCAGAGGATAGTAGAGAACAGGAAGGCCTGGAGGAACGTTGTCCATGGGGTCGCGATGGATCGGACACAACTTCGCAACTAACAACAACAACAAACACAGTGCTATTTGGTTTGGGATTCACTTCCAGACTGGCTCAAACTACCTGGCCCATCATGAGCAAACTCCACCACCAGAAGTAAGAGGTTCCTGATCACTTCTACTCAACAGGTCAGCCGAATTGCCTTCTGTATACTGACATATCCCGATCATTTTGTAAACTCTATGTCAAGATTGAATTTGCTTATGTTTCCTGTGAATATTATCCGCTTTTCAACTTGCCAAAGAATTGGGGGGAGGGAAGGGGAAGATGGAATGCAGAGGCTGCAGACTTCAACTGTGAAAGCCCAGGCCCCACCAAGGACACTTCTGCAGGTTATCGGCCAAGACATGAACTGTTCTCAAAACAATAATTGCACAATGTGACCTGTCCAGTGGGAGGAGGGGAGAACTCTATTCTTCAACTATCCAATATTGCGTGGGAAAAGTTAGAGCTGGTTTTGCTTTCTTCAGTCCCGAAATGATGTAGTTAATAAAGTTTTGCTTTTGGGATTTCAAAGTTCCTGAGAGTGTCTATGTTTGTTGGTTTCATTAGTCGGACTGATGACACTCTATGGAAAACAGGCCACAGCACTGGCCCAGATCTCAGATGCCAACTAAGCTCCATCAGAAGCAGAAATTCTAATGCCCAATGTGGTCTCTTCAAAAAATAAGTTTACTGAGCGCTGCTTTCAGCTGCTGCCTGCTGGCAGAAATTCCACAAAGGACATTTATTTTCTGCTGGGAGACACTCCTAAAGCATTGAAAGCCTATTATTATTTTCTTGACCCCTTGTTAGCATGTAAAAACAGCAACATGGAAGAAGGTTCAGTCAGCAAGCCTCTATCCACACTGCCTTGTTCTCATGTTTTTGTGTTCCTGGTGGGATCTGATGATCTGTACAATGGCTGAAAACAAAAACCTGAATTATAGCACCATATGATGATTCTATAATTATGTAATCATGCTTGCAACCTTTTATATTTGCTGAGGATATTCCTATTTCAAGCATCAGTCGCTTTCCCCAAGAATTGTAAAGTGCTTTAATTCATTAAGAATATATTTATCCAAACTTTTAAAGCTGTAACTTTTTCAGAAATTCCTCTCAAGAGCAAAATAAAATAGTACACAATTTATCTAAAGAAAGAACTAGCAACAATTAAATATAACTAGTTCTTGATTTACAACCATTCATTTAACAATCACTTTGAGTTACAATGGCACTGAAAAAAGTGACTGAGGACCAGTCCCCACACTTACAACTGTCACAGCAGCCCAATAGTCACATGATCCGAATTCGGGCCCTTTGCAACCGGCATATATTTGGCCTGGGGCTCCAATGGGGGAGTGTCACGCTGACGGTAGTAGATAAACAACAGAACCCACCCCACTCCCCTGCTCATCCTACTCCCCATCTTTTAGTTATAGCTGATAATTTGTATTTTTATAGTATTTTATTCTTATTAAATACACATTATTTTGTATAGTCTTATCTTTTTAACCTTGTAAGCTGCCCAGAGTCACTTCGTGGTGAGATGGCTGGCAAATAAATTTAATGAATAAATAAATAAATATATTTACAATATTTGTAGCGTCCTGGGGCCATATGATCACCATTTGCGACTTCCCAAGCTGGCTTTCGACAAGCAAAGTCAACAAGGGAAGTCAAATTCACTTAATGATCATGTGCTTCACTTAGCAACTTCGATGGTTCACTTAACTATTGCAAAAAAGGTCACAAGCTTGGGCAACTATCTCACTTAGCAACATAAATTCTGTTCTTAATTGCGGTCGTAAGTCAAGGACTACCTTTAATAAAAGCTAATAATGCTTTTCTTTTTCTTTAAAGCATTAACAAATCAAGTTCGTCTATAACAACAAAAACAATGTGTTTCACCAAGACTAAAGCTTTCTATTTTGTGCCATGCATCTCCTACACTCTCGGTCCATCTGCTGAACAGCTCAACTCAGGATTCTATAATGGCTATATAAATGCTTAAATATTACACACTGGCAAAATTAAATTATCAGGTGATGTCCCTCCTGGTACATTGCTACTTGAGAGTCTTATATAAATTTTCACTCTGGAAATCAGTACACTTATCCTCTCCCCCCGTATATACATACATTATCTAATGTTTAATAAATGGGCTAGAGAAAGCCAATGGCATGGGGAAATGAAAGCATCAATCAGTTTGTCTCTGCACCCATATCACAGAAATCTTTCCTCAGTCATTAACATTTCCAATTAAAAACACAACTGTGAAGTTAGTAAACAAACTGCAAGAGATGGGAATGAAAAAGCCAACAGGGTTTGCAAGAGAATAAAAACAAAGAAGAGATAGCATAACTGTTGCATAACTGTTACCTATAGGGCAGCTGCTCCATTTAAGTTCCATTCAGGTTGAGGGATCAAAATACCCCATCATAATCCAATCAATTAAAAAAAAAATCCAGTTGGTGAAACAAATTGGCCAAATCCAGATGGAACAAGCTGGTCAAAACAGGTTCCAAAAATTTGAACTATATCATATCAGAAACCTTTGCCACATCCAACAAAACAACTCCTTTCATTTTTTATGAATGTATAATTAAAATATCAATTAGTAATTAATATTAGCCAAAAATTATTCCATTTTATACAACTAGATGACATGGTATGTGTAGTTAAAAGTAACAATATCAGAAGTCTACATGATATTTTTGCAGCCAACTTTAACAGGGAAACCAAATGACAATAATCTTTAAAATCAGTTATATACATAAGAGTCTTTTAATTTGAAAAACCAACCCTTACTCAGAATAATAAAACAATAGTAATTCAAGGAAGCCTTCTTCATTTGTTCTAAACATAACAATATTTTATATCAGATAGGAATTAGCATAAATATATGGTTAAATAGTCGACCTTATGCAGAAGGATAAATATCACAAAAATGAATACAAAACATATACTCACATAAAATAGGAGAATATATATGAAAATTATTTTTAAGTCAACACAGCTATAGTTATAGATGAGACAGATATAAATATATAAAGAAAAATTCCTACATTTTCTCTCTTTCTCTAAGATATAGCTATATTATGATAGGGAGGTTTAATTTTCCTGATTTTTTAGCTTTATAATTGGGGATATACATTCACTTTAATTTCTCCATGGAATACAATGATCAATTTTTTAAAAAAATGATCTGATTTTTTTTTAAAAAAAGAAATACAATTGGTTACCGGTAGATATATCCAAAAATCACAAACTGCTACTGATCTAAAATTGATACCTGTAGGTAGTTGTAGCAATGAAAATGCCGCGTTCTTATCTGGAACAGCACATTTTCTGAATACTTTTCTACAATCAAGTAAAAACAAAATATATTCACCTGCCAGTGACAAACTGCAATAGTAGCACCCTTTCTTCTTGAGTCAATTCTTCTACAATGTCCCAAAACCACTAGATAAAAAAATAAATCAATTTGTTTTTGTTCAGTTTTCTTCAGCTAAAATTTAGCGGCTAGATGCAACTTAAAGTTGAATGCGTTTCAAATTATAAACACAAATCTTCAAAACAGAACTTAATACCTAGTTTGTCAATGTAACTCAATGGTGTTTATCCTATTCTTGAGGAGATTCTACTTTTTTACATGATGACATAATTAATTCAATTACAATACAACTGTATAACATATGCTACATAATTATATAACCTTTATATATTATAATTATATAGTGATCTTAATATAATTAAGACAACGTTCTTCAGGGGCATGAATGCAGCTTGGAGTGTTCCTAGACTTCTTCCATTATCATTGGAAGACCAGCACTCTCAATTTTTAGGAACTCTTAATCAGTTCAACTGCAATTCTTTCTGGGCAAGCAGAACTGGCAATTTCTTACTATAAGGCATGATAGTTTTGAACATAGTTTGAAAATGTCATGTAATCATATATAGCTTCTAAGTTACTTATTTTAGTAACCAGTACAATTATGTGATACCATATTTTTGTAAAGTAGCAGTGCAAATTCATTGTACTGCATATGACTTTTCAAATCCTGAACTACTTGCAAACGAAAATATGTAAGTGAGAGGGCTCTCTCTACTATAATGCTAAAATATTATTTGGGGGGCATCTTTATTCTTAATATTTGATTTTAATTGCCCATATTACACTAAGTAGGTAGCAATGTGGATATATGCACACATACACATACGTATTTCATTTTTTATTTTTTCACTGTGCTAATATGGGTTTCTTTCTATGTTTTACTTCTCTAAAACAGTTTTACTTCTCTAAAACAGTTTTACTTCTCTAAAACAGTTTTACTTCTCTAAAACAGTTTTGAAATCTGTCCTGCAAATTCTCATTAATAAGCAGATACAAATATAACTACATTATGACAATTGGTAAATTCAAACCAGTCTCACTATGCTTCATTTCCAAAAAAACTTAAACAGCCTGGAAAGACTGGTAATATATTAAAAACAGGGGAAAAAAGCAACTGGTTGCAATACATGGCAAT
This sequence comes from Thermophis baileyi, assembly GCA_003457575.1. Lineage (NCBI taxonomy): Eukaryota > Metazoa > Chordata > Lepidosauria > Squamata > Dipsadidae > Thermophis > Thermophis baileyi. The sequence goes on along the minus strand of QLTV01003764.1, from coordinate 6,206,934 downwards.
AGGACCTAGACTTATATACCGCTTCATAGTACTTTACAGCCCTCTCTAAACAATCTGGGTCCTCATTTTACCGACCTCAGAAGGATGGAAGGCTGAATCAACCTTGAGCCGGTCAGAATCGAACTCCTGGAGTGAGCAGAGTTGGCCTGCAATACTGCAATTTAACCACTGCACCATCATAGCTCTAGCAAACCGTCCCATGTATATATATATATATATACTCTACCTGAACAACTGGGTCATCTCTTTCATAGCCACTTGTATATTCTGTATTTTTAATCCAGTCATTCACATCAATTTCTGGCATGCCTGAAAGCAACAATTCCTTTTAAAAAAGGGAGAAACCAAATTTTGATTATGAATATAACAGGTTAAACTGGTCACATTTTTAATTGTAAAGTGATTGTTTGTTTTCCTGAAGAATATTCATTTTTGAAACGATATCACCTTCTATATTATGACACAGAATAATAGGATTTCTAAATCAACATGGGATCATTCAACAAACCGAGAACTATAGTACCAGCATGTGCCTGGTTCCTTGGCATTTAGATTATAAAATAAAATTAAGGCACATAAAATATTCTACCCACTTTCAACACAATAAAGTGGAACTGTTGTCCAAATTAATACGTTCAGTGTTCCAAAGTTGCTACATTCTGTACCACTAACTATAAAAATCATAGGGTGCTCAATCACATTATAATTTTACTTACCAATTCATATTCATCGAAGAGTTGTACCAAAGAAGGAGGGATGAACATATGGAAGCCTTGAAGAAAAGCATTTATCTGAGGCTGAATGGCTCTCGTCATTCGGAGCTCAGTAACAAGTTGGACATATTCAGCCTGAAAATTGTGAAAGTATTTTAAAAAATTACTATATTTAATCTAATTAAATCAAATTTTATCTTTGTCCTGGTTCCATTTACCTCCACATTGGGTGCCATCCTTTGGAACTGCCTTACCTACTCATACCCTTATATTAAACAGTTCTGGTAAAGGTTCAGTGTCTAAGAAAAAAATTATTAGAGAACATTCTTATAAATTTTGAAAGCCGTTGTGTAAGGACTTCTAATGGCCCTGAACAATGCAGGGCTATTTGCAATCCACAGTTCTATTGCAGATTATTCCTTGGCTGAAAGAAGCATTTCATTCATTTTTAGGAATGAATATACATAGAAAACTATTTTCTAATGTGCTGTAAGTCTTTAAAATATAAAAGTTATAAGAAGGAGAGATTTTCCTTGGGCACACTTTGTTCACACATCAATTTCACTTGTCAAAAGAAAAGTAAATGTCACATTCTTATTTATTTTTGCACTATATAGCTGTAACACTTTTAACGTTCATCCACATATATATTTTTTAAAATTCACATAAAATATTTATATAAAATGAAGTTAAATTAACACTTCTCTCCAGTGTGGCTTCTTGTAGAAAAGGAAGCTTATTCGTCAATTACACAATCATGTTTCTACAATTAGAATGATCACACTATATGATTTGTTTGATGTACAGAGTAAGATGGGGAAATCACAGCTCCCCAAATTTGTGCCAAGGACCCAAAAGTTTGCCAGGATGTCAAAATTTGCTAAAATTTGGCAGAGTAGTGATTTTACGCTGTACAATTTCTTCATCTTTCTGAAAATAATCACGTAAGCTTTCAAATATGTAAGTTAAATTCACCTTAACACACATTCAGGTAAAAAGAAAAAATTCTCCAAAAACAAACATCTCATTTTAATGCTATAGCACCATTGCCTGCAGTATTTAGAGGCAAAGAATAGCTTTTTTTAAAAAAAGGAAGGAAGTGCCCCCCACCCAAAAAAGTGGCACAGTAATTCTTGAACAGCAGAGAGGGAGGCAATTCAACGAGGCTGAACTATATACTGCCTCAATAATTTGAGGAATGTCTAGATTGAAAACTGTAACAGTAGACACTTTCTACAATTCAAACTACTAAGGAAAAGAAATCCTCAGATAAGTTTATATTAACTTACAAATATAATATAGTTGATTAAAAAGAAAATAAACTAAATTCTCTTGTGAATCATGTTTACTTGGATGGCAAACCTTTTCTGATGCATGCCTTAAAATCTATATGGATCAAGAGAGGCAATTAAGTGCCTTCCCGATATATTTAGTTTCAGGTCCCGACATCTCCAGTGATCTTTTGGGGGCAAGAGATTGTAAGAACTATAATTCAGCACCTGTGGATGTTATAAACTATCTATTCTGGTATTAATTATACTCATATCTTAAACCATAGAGTTGGCCAAGGCCTTTGAGGCCCTGGAGGCTAACCTCCTGCTCAGTGCAGGAATCTAAATTAAAGCATCCCAGACAGATGGCTGTCTAGCAATAAAATAAAGCCAAAATAGCATTTGGCTTTCTTTTTGCAGCCATATCATATTGTGGAATCATGTTCAGTTTGTAATCAAATGCTATTCCAAAATCTCTTCCACAAATACCATTACCAAGCCAAATGTAACACATTAACTGCTAATTGATTTTGCTTTCTGTCAAGCTGAGGAATTGATGCAATGATCCTCTTTTCTCCTCTACTTTCCCAAGGTCTTTTAGATGTCCCATCACATTTTTTGTATTTGTCTCTTTTAAATTTCATTTGTTGAGGTGAACAAAATGAAAGTAGCAAATAAAATGGAGGCTGAACCCTTTTCTTCCTTGTTATTTAAACATGGTTGGGGTCAAACACAGTTTCTTTATCTGCCTAATACTATGAGACTCAAACTGACCCTCCTTGCCCTCAGATGAAAACCCCTGTTATCACATCTAGACCAAAAACTAGAAGCCCCTCACCAACTTCCGGTACATTGCAAGAACAGCCCTAAGAAGGGACCTACAACTATCCATCTTCCATCAGCTGATGACCTCAACATTCCATCACATTTCATAATGGACTTGCTCAGCTCTGCTGCACACCTTAAAAGCCTACTTTGCCTAAGAATAGAAATAACTCCAGTTACATGGACAAGGATCTGCCTAGTTTCTCCAAACTGACCAGCAAATCAGATTGTTAGGATTTCCCACCTTGTAGTCCCCAATTTCTATAAAACTCTTTGCTTTCACATTGTTTTGGTCCCTTTTTCTTGCAAAGCAGGCACTCAACAATCTTAGCAATAAACATGGTTTCTGTTCCTTGGTGTTGTACTCTTGTACTTCTGAATTCTCCACGACAAATTGTTTTTCAACCCACTTCTCTAATCTATCAAGAACATTCTGCTTTTTATTTCTGTCTTCTAGGATACTTGTCATTCCACACAATGTTGTGCTATTAGTAAGTGTGGTGAATATACCCTCCACTTCTTCATTCAAATAATTGAACCTTGGTTAGTACAGGGTCCAGTATTGAAACTGAGGCACTCCACTTAATTCTTCACAACAGGAACAAATGATAAAGCATTTAAAATACATTGTCAAGCTTAATGATCATGCCATCCAGCCCATACTTCACTGGCTTGTTAGTCAGAACATTGTGGGGTATTTTTTCAAATGCATTGCTGAAACAAAGATATATAAATTCGATATTGAAAGATATTGAAATCAGTTATGTAGACTAGGTTATTGCAAGAGTCTCAAAAATATTTTCTTTGACTTATTAGTAATCAAATCTTGCAATCTATATGGCTCATTTCTCCACTGAGCAAAGTTACTTTTGCTGTTCTCAACATGAAAATAAACATTTAATAAGTGTTAAATATATTAAAAAGCAAGAGGGAATAAATCTAGAGTGATTCTTTTCCTGTATTTATCCCTACTTTCAATATGCTCTTCTTATCGCACACTCTTCTTATAAACTGTTTATGTGAATGCAGATATATTTATCTAGACCATCTGGATGTTCCTTACTTTCTCCATAAAGGTGTCTGAGCCATAAGGCAATAAGATCATTGTGATCCAAGTCAAGCACCTAGATTGGTAATACAATTCACAGTTTGGAGCTGCCAATCCACCTACCTGTTTTTGAACACTGAAGAATATCAAAATTAATGCTTGATTTTACACCATATGTGATTTGTTACCGTAGTTGTTTATGTCAATCATTTAATCATTTGTTCTCAATATTTATTGGAATTGTTCAGAACAGAAAGTTAAGTCTTAATAGAATTTTAACAGCTGCTATCAATTCTTCCTAACCAAAACAACTTCAATTGCCTCCACTCTTAAAAGTCTACCATTATATTTGTGTAAATAACCAGACCCACACTTGAAGAGTTCAATTAGCTAGTTAATTGCTCCAGCTATACACAGGAATCTTCTCTGACTGACAGTTTGCACCTGAAACTAGAAAAGGTTCAACCAAGGGGGATCAGACTTGTGCCCACATAGAGATTCTAGACTAAGTCCCCATTTGACTCCTCCCTCTGGGTCAGTCAGTTTCTCTCCTATATTATTCTTTTAAATATATAAATAATTATTTTTATAACAGTTTTATCAACTCAATTCATAAATATTTCATCTTTTTTGCAGTGATGTTTTAGGTATAAATGTTGTCTTTTTCCCTCTGTTTTTAAGTCAGCATTTGAGTTTTATTGTTGTTGATCTGAAAACCTGATATACATGTATATATATATACTCTACCACCAATACTAAAAAATATTTTAAGTAACTGGAAATACAACTTTATAACCATATAATTTCAAAGTATTTCTTAAGCTGCTAATTTAATTCCTAAAATTTTGCTTTCTTGTCTTATTTTCACTGCCAATCACTCTCATACCAATAGAGACAAGAAAGGATAGAGAGGACAACTTTTGTCCTCAATGTACTGCATTTTTTGATAAAAAAAAACTATTCACAGTTATCAGGCTTCTTATTCTTTTTACATACCGTGTATACATGTAAAAAAAATAGAGCCATGATTCATCTTTTTTAAAACTGAAAGCATGAAAGACCATTCCAAATTATCAGAATCGTTCTCTGAATCAAGAAAAATTATAGTCACATTCTGATTTGAAAAATCATGTTATTTTGTAACATCAGATATATCTGATTTTCTTATGTATCTTTTTGGAACAAATCCAGCCTCATCAGAGTATATCACCATTTTAAAAAACCATTTATGCTCTTTGTAAGCATTGCCATAAAAAGCTTATAATCTACATTCAATCAAGAAATAAGGCATATGACTCTGGATGGATCAAATAATTTCATTCTGTATAATCAAAAACATGAAAAGTTCTCTCTGACTCTCATTGCCTAATTGTTTAACCAAATTTTCTTGGAAGATTTCATAATATATTGCATAAATACTAACAGGTCCTAGAACATTATTCAGTTTCATTTTTTATTGCTTCTTTCAGTTATATGTTGATTAAGAGCTGCTTTTTGTTGATGTGTAAACTTTGTAAGCAATGTTTTGTTCAGATATTTTCAACCTTTCCCAGATGATACTTTACAATATAATCTAAAATAATAAATGTTCCATCATCTCCTTTGTTGTATAAACATGTCAGGTTTAATCCCAGATAGTTCTGAAGCTGTCATTTTATTATGTTCTCTAGAAACTTTTGTGAATGATGTACAATTCACTAGATCCATGATGGCGAACCTATGGCACGCGTGCCACAAGTGGCACACGGAGCCATATTGGTGGGCACGTGAGCTCAGGTCCAGTGCGCATGCGTGCACCGGCCAGCTGATATTTGGGCCTTCTGGGCCCACTGGGAGTCGAGAAACAGGCTTTCCCAACTTGAAACGGGCCATTTCTGGCCTCCGGAGGGCCTCCGGGGGGGGAAAGGCCGTTTTCGCCCTCCCCAGGCTCCTAGAAAGGCTCTGAAGCCTGGGGAGAGCAAAAAATCAGAACTTCCGGTCCAACTGGAAGTCGGCAAATGGAACGTTTCCGGCTTCCGGAGGGCCTCGGGGGGGGAGAGGCCGTTTTCGTCCTCCCCAGGCTCCTAGAAAGGCTCTGAAGCCTGGTGAGAACAAAAAACGGGCGTGCCATCGCGTGCCGGGGAGCGGGTCGGGGTCACGTGCGCATGCGTGGGGGGAGGCTCATGGAATTATGGGTGCGGGCACACGCAAACGCGGGCCCCCCATGCTCCCTCCCTTTTGGCACGCGAACCAAAAAAGGTTCGCCATCACTGCACTAGATCCTTTCTCTCTCCCCCCCCCGCCTTTTGATGACAGGCACAGCAACCCTTTCACTCCTTCAGTCATTTGATACCTCACATATTTTCCAGAAACTATCAAAAATAACACATAAAGGCATCCTCTCACACCTTAAGTGTAATTTATCTGGCCAAGCAAGCAGATGTTTCCTGAATAAAAGACCTCAAACTGCAGTCTTGCTCCCTTCATCGTGCTATTCAGAGTTGCCTGATAAACAGAGACTCTCTTCTCAGAGACAGTTAAACCAGAATAGGATTTTTCAAAAATCAACACCTACATCTCCTCTGATATAAGCAGAGCAATTGCCTATGTCTAATGAATATGTACTCTCATTCTATCTGCAAAGCTGTTTTCTGCTGCCAGTGAAAATTTACCAGGAGTAAGCAGGATTATGTGACATGAAAAAAATTCACTGTGCTTTTAAATATTCTTTCATAATGAAATCACTTGCTACATACATAAAATGGTAATACTGCTATTGTATAATCAGAAAATATGATTCATAGAATAACCTATGTATAAAGCCAATGCCAAAAACGTATTATTCAAGTTCTAAATGAAACAGAAAGAAGAGGAAGAAATAAAAGAATTCAGAAGAAGGTATTAATATGTTCAAGATGGCCTTTTCAATACATTCACAATATTCAACTGAGCTGTACTAGTAAGGGAAGATAAGAGTCTCTGCTTCTGTAGTCTAAAAGTAAATCTCCATAATTAACTTCTACAATTGTAATCGATCCTCCTTTTTTTCTGACAGATAGGATATGTAGGCAGTAGCACAAGAATAAATTTATTGCCACAAGTCACATTTAAATTTTATCCAAGGCTAGGAAAAGAATGTGAATTCAGAATTAGGAAATACTGTTGCACCATTTGAGGGTACACATGGATAATGTGTTTTGTGCAATAGCACAATAACGTTGATTTGAGAATGAGATAAAATAAGTTTAATTATTTTTCTCTGTTATTGGTATATAAAATATCCAGATCCTGTACAGGTAGTAGCCCATAAGCCTGACAAATATTGGAAAATTAGAGATGGGCATCTTAGTAATAGCTTATTTAAAATTCTAATTTTAGAAAAAGCAGTATGTGCCAATACGTTTTGATTTACTGCAGAATTAAATTATATTTCCGGGAAAAGGATTCAACATCTTTCCTCCAAAGCTCTTCCTTTGAGGAGGTCATAACAGACTACTCTGCAACTTCCACATTCCATCTTGGAGAAGCCTACAGCTTTCTGCACTGCTCAAAAATACTCACAAAATATTATTTCAGTTTCATTACATGGACATGCCACAAAATGGGAGGATTTAACCTGAGCATCAAATCTAATATTTTTGAGTCTCAAGTTAATTGAGAAAAACCATACTGCATGTATGGAATCATGTACCCTTTCTTTTTCAAGATCTCATCAATTCCATCCAATAACAACTTTCTTCGTCTCCCCTTCCTCTCAGCCCATTCACTTGTGCCTCCTCCTCCTTCTCCTCCTTACAATCTGATTCTCATTCATTCTCTCTATATAATAAACCTTCATTCATTTCTTTGGTATTCAGTGTAGATTCATTCAACAGTCATATCTTCTTGCCCTCTCCTTGCTTTACAACACACAAAACTTAAGGATACAATTCAGATGGCTACTTTTGTTTTTCCTGACATTCCCAACTCGCACTTCCAAGTGAAGCTGACCCAAGTTCCTATAATACTGTTGTTTTTACTTCTTTCAGCAAACATTTATCCCTTTCAAAACATTGCATGTCTACTCACAACATTCTACCAACATTTGCCAACATCTTAAAAGTTCACTTTCCTCATTTTAGTAAATATTTAGTAAAAATTCATCTACTTTTTCTAGTTTTTTTGTTAGTATGATTTGAGATTTTTCAACCAGGGTAAAAATTGCTAGCTCCCCATCATGAGGCAACAGCTACAATACTGAAGATGGAGCATCTCTACACAGATGTCAGCATTTTGCAGGAGAAACTGCATTTTATAGCTGTGTATTGCAATGAAAATGTTTGAAAATTATATTTCTCTAACCACATAAATCATTGAGTAACTTTTCTCTCAGAATCAAACTGGCACTAAAGATATTTCAAGGTTTCCTCAATAACTTAAACTAATAAAGAGAAGGAAAGTCAGGGGACATGAGATAAGGAAGAGGTGATTTTTCTTTTCAAATTCGTAGTTTAATGAAAACATGCAGGAATAAAGTCATGTCTACTCATCTTTCAATGTAGAATTCCAGTTTTTTTGCATATTTTAGTAATTACAAATAATTACTAGTATATAAGGACAACTGTGAATTCTAGTTGTGGCTGATGTTTTCTTTTATAATTTCTCAGAAACCTTCACATAAACAATGAGATGCAACTTCAGGGTGTACTTATTCTCCGATATGCCTATTCCAACACATTTCTTAAAACACCTGAATCTATACTTCTGCATCACCTGCAGAATATGGAACTAGCTCCCATAAATCACTCTCGCTAACCAAGATCAACTTACAAAATAAACAAATAATAAATGCTTGTGACATTATGAAAGTGCTAAAATTGAGGACACCAAGTGGTCACCAACTAACATGGCAGTTGGTTATTCTAACAAGATGCAGTATTACACAAAAGACTAAATGGAAAAGAAACATCAGATTGTGAAAGATCCCTTTGCAAATAATTCATAATAGTGCCAAATGTATTGCCCTAAAAACCTTACAGAAATAGAACTGTGTTAATTATATTTAATCTATACTATGCTAATCTAGACTGTTCAAAAACATACTAAAACCAAAACCATACCTTTTCTATACATCCTTAATAAAATAAAAATGAAATGTCTGTTTTATTATATGTTTCATTCATCAAGGGTAAGGTTGGATCCAGATTAGTCAATCTTAGATTAGACTCCCGGAAATCTACAGGAGTTTAAATTAGCTATTATGAACTTATTCCACATCATTGCATGGATTTAATCTAAGCAAAACTCATTCTAATTTTGACCCACTGAACTCATATTGTATTATATGCATCTTCCTGACAGACATACAACGAGATTTGGCAACCTGCAATAAATGTACATATGGATTTTTAGTTTTATATCTGATAAATGTCTATTGAAAATGGAATATGATCAACACTTTTCAGCAATGCCTTTGCCATTGAAATCAATAGAAATAAGATTATTATGCACTCAATCCTAGGAAGCAGACAATGGCAAACCACTTCTGAAATCTTGCCAAGAAAACTGTAGGAGATGTCCACGCAGTCACCAGAAGTCAACACTGACTTAAAGGTACAAATAAAAAAAAAACTACATTATAAAAGTTTCTAAAGGCTTTAAAACGGCTAACAATATTGCATGAAAATAAAAGTTGTATAAAGCAGTTCCATGTAAACAGAAATCTAGGGGTGAATTGCTTCTCAAAGCATAGATAAGAAAGGGGAATGGGAATACTGTTAAAGAAGTGGCACAGAAGGAGGCTACATATGTTTTATTATATTATTATACCACTTCTCCTTCAGAACTGGTGAAGGAATATGCCTGATGTTTCAAACAGACTCTGTATATAATAACAACTGATAGCCATGGCTGCTTATTTCTGATATAATTCCTCAATACACTAGTAAAAGCTGCCCATTAGACCCAATTTTGCAGTTAGGTGGGGGCTACCTTTCAGAATCACCCCAGACAAACATAATCCCAAATGACTCACTTTGTTCTCCTGTGTGACAATTATGCTTGCACCACCTGGCTTCAAAGGCACTTCTTCCATTGCTCCAAATACATCCGTTTCCACAGAGAAGGTCAGCTCTAACCCCAAGTCATTGATATCATTGTCTAGAATCCACTGCAAGTTCTTTGCATACTCTGGATCAATAGATGCCACATCCTGATAGTTTACAGGAATACCTTGGAGACAATGCAAACAAAATTCAGTTCGTCTAAGACCCGCTCTGCGGAAATGGTTTCATTCGTGGTCAATGTCTGCCCTCTACAGACTTTCTGAAATAACACAGGGCAAAAGAAGAAAGGGAACTGATACGGCTGCTTAAAACACAGATTACCTTCAGGAAAGTGATTTATTACAAGCTCTTCCCGTTGCCATGAAATTATTGTTAACTGGTTGACAACTAAAGCTACACTATATGTGCTACTGCTGTGGTTAAGAGCGAGAACACAGGAAAATGCCTCTTGCAATCTTTCCTAAAGGATTCACTAAAGATGCAGCTTTTGCAGCTAGCCTGTCAACTTCCAAGCCCATTTGGAATATGTCCATGACATTAGCTACCTAGCCCTAACTGCTGTAATATCTACATAAATATTTTTACATGATGTTCATCTATCGTGTTCGAAGAGGACCTTGACATCTAACAGGTTGTGGGCTGTCCATGATGTGTCCGCAGGTGGCTGGTAAGGCCTATACGGGCACGAAATGTTCTGCATTTTTACATGAAAAGCTTTTATAAAAGCACTACATTAATGCTAATTGGTATCATCAGATGCTTAGCTATCATTATAGTTATATGGGAAGCTTAAATCTATCTATCATCTATCTATCATCTATCTATCTATCATCTATC
>QLTV01003764.1:6172368-6191731 GCA_003457575.1 Thermophis baileyi | reverse complement strand
AAGAGCACAATTTTCTTATTAAGCCTTTGGTTTCCTTTCTCTTTTGATTCTTCTTGTGTATACTAAGTAAGAATCCTTGAAACTTGCTGAGTTGACATATAAGTTGATATAACACTCATATAAGTACAGCTACTTGTTGGGCATTAAACTGGAAGATGAACAAGTGAAGGAGACAATGATAGCATGGGCAAAAAATTTTGGTCATGCAATAGAATTAGATAAATGGCAGAAATTGTGGGACAGGAACTACAAATTAATGATGTCAACTGAATATAAAGAAAATCTGTATAAGATGTTTTATAGATGGCACTTTGCACCGGCGAGGTTGGCAAAGATGTTCAAAGATAAGTCAGCCAAATGTTGGAAGTGCCACCAGATACCTGGGTCCTATTATCATATGTGGTGGATATGTGTAGAAGCAAAAAAATACTAGACAAAAATACATACATGGCTGGAAAAGATGATAAAGCAGCACACTGATTTAAAACCAGAAATATTTTTGTTGGGGATGTTACATGAAACTTATAGTAAAGAGAATGCATACTTAATTATCCATGTATTAACTGCTGCTAGAATTGTATTTGCACAAAACTGGAAAAGTGAAGAGATCCCTACTGATGAGAATGTGATTAGGAAAATATTAGAATGTGCAGAAATGAATAGACTAATGCTTGCAATTAAGGAGAAAGAACAAACTGAATATTATACGATATGGGAATTATTTTATCGATGGCTAGAGAATAAAAATGGAAGTTGGAAATAAAAGGACATCAGTGAAGAGTAGAAAATACTTTAAGATAGAGATGTAAACAATATGATGATTGTTCCTAGTATGACTATTAGGATTATTATGCTTAATATTATTATTATATTCTTATTAGAAGATATGTTAAGGGGGAGAAATGAATAGGTTTACTATGTTCAATACTATAATTGTAAGATCAGAGAATTAATATCAATGTAATGAATACTGTTGTAAATTTTGATGGTTATTGCACAGAGATATTTGTACCCAGATGACACACTGTTTAAGGGAAGATGGAATGTTTATATTAAAAAAAATAAAAACTTTTATTAAAAAGAAAAAGAAAATTTAGAGCAAAAATATATTTCTAGCGAGAGTCAGTTTACTATTTTAGATGAACTGTATTATAGCCTAAAGAGAGACACCAACATACCATCAGCTGATTGAGTAAAAAGGGCATAATCTGGGTTAACAATCTCATTGGAAAGGATATCAAACCACTCACGTACCACACCTTGACCCTAGAAGCAAAAATATATATAGTATTACATATGCATAATTTGAAATGTGCTAAAGATGTTCATTATCAGTATAAAATGATTGTATTTCAGGTGATTGGCAACCAGCTCATATTTATGACCAGTTGTAATGACCCACGGACACATGACCACAATTTACGTTTTTTGCCAATTTCCAGCAAAAAAAAACACCACACATTCAAAAGAATGGATTTGCTTAACAACCACATGGTTCACTTAATGAATGCGGTGACTCAGTTCATTACTGTTGTAAAAACATTCATAAAATCGAGTCCAGTCACCTGATACCTTGACTTACAACTGCAACTGCTCATGACCAAAATTCTGGGCTCCATTGTGGTTGTAGGTTGATCTGTACTAGACCTTCGATCTAGAGCTAGCATGGAAATTATGAACTACTAACTCCTCTTAAGAAGTTATGGCTCAAACCTGATTAACAACTATCCAGAGCTTTGGAATAAGAAACAAGCACTAGCACCAGATAGAGCACTTTGTAAAGGAACAGTAGTAGGAGGTTAGAAGTAACACACAATTCTATCATTAATCTTTGCTTTCAGAAATATTTGTGTTTTGAAATATCTGCTTCAAGCTCATTTCAATAGCCAATGAGTATTTTCTCCTTCATTTAACCCAAATTTTATAACAATTTTTGAACAACTTCTAACCTAAGGAAACTATGCTCCTAAAAACTATATTTTATAGTTATTATTCTGTATGTAACATTACTCACCATGCCTTCTTCACCATGGAAACGTACAGCAATTCCTTGCTTCAACTTTACACAATTTGCTTTAGATACAACTTCACAGCTGCTCCTAAAAATAGAATCTAAATATGAAAAACATTAATTTTTCACTTTTGTTCAATAAGTAAGTATGCAATACAAAGAATATTATACACATGAACATCCCTACCTCTATGAACCAGCAGAATATCACTTTCACTGACAGGCCTATGAACCATGTCAGAATCCGGTTGTCCAGAATGCAAGTGTTCATAAAACCATTCACAGCGATCTTTAAATGGCTAAGGAGAATAGGCAAGAACAAATGTTTGATTTATGAGGCAGGGTAGAATTAGAAGTAGGAACACTAAGACATAGAAGATTATGAATTCCATTCAAAAATTCAGCATAATATTTGTTTCTTAGGAGAAGAAATTCTAACAGCATATTACAAACTGTTTTGAAAGAATCCCATCGTGTGGAAGGATATATTTCATAATGCCTAATGCTGCTTCATAAGATATAAAAGTCCAAAGCTATCTTGGACATAGGGAATTAGCAAAATGGTTCTGTTGATTCATCTCATTGATTAAACAGCAGGCAACTTTTTCAGAGGAAACTGAAAGAAACTGTGAGAATCAAAGGCTGCAAAGTGAGCTAGGCCGCATCATACAAATAGCTGTGCTTGGTTTAGGAAGGATGTCTTTGAGCAGGATTTTTTCTGCAATCTCAATCAGAGGGATTCCAAAGGCTGCAAAGTAGGGGGAGGGTGGTTGGGAGTAATTCCCAGTCTTGAGAATATAGATTGTCCTTCTCCTGCTTAAACTTTGCCTAGGTGACAAATCATCCCTTGTCATTTGGAAGAAAATAAATCTAGCCCAGCTACATTTTCTTCTTTAATATTTCTAATTTTGGCATTTCAACCTTCAACCAGAGGCAGCACATTTTGCTTACATCTTCTAACAATTTCAAACTAATAATCAAACTCATCAATCTCCTGCATCAGAGTTTAGAACATAAACTTGGATAATCTTCACAAAGGATTATCCAAGAACTCTACCTGATATTATTCCATCAGTAATTGAATTTTAGTTTCTTGCTAAACCATTCCTAACTGTGAAAACACTGCCACTTCTTTGATTTTCATGTCCTGAGAAATAAACAATGTGCTCTTCTGACTGAAAGCATCCGATTCCAGTCCATATCAACCCGCTGATAGCTGTCAGTGAGTAATAGATACATTTCATCTTTCATTGTGTTAAGTTTTCCCTTGCTCGTGCTTCTTGTATTCCATATTCCCACTTTGATTTTATCTTTGCAGCTTCAGATTTTCTTTCCTCAGCTAACAAACATTACAAAGGCTTTCATCTACCTGTGAAATAAATACCTCAGTAGCATGTTGAGTGCCATCATGTTGAGAGGCACATCATCCGGCACTATATCATCAATCATTTTATATTTTCTATACATGTGGTTTTCTTGACAAAAATACCGGAGTGGTTTACCACTGCCTTCTCAATTCAACTCAGTATGAATTGATGCCTTTGCCATTGTCATTAAAGTGATTGTCTGCTTCAAACATCTTTCTGTATAGCTGCTGCCCAATATTGGTGCTTGCTTCCTTTAGCTGGGCAGCTGGGATTACCTTTATACCTTCGGTCACCCTCCTAGGAATATACAGTCTTGGCATGAATATGGCATATACTGTACTAATGACATTCTTCATTCATCCCTCCCAGGAGAACCCCCACCACAATGAGGCTACAGAGCAGGACTTGGATAGGGAGGGGAATTTTAAATTAGGCTTTGAATATTTACCTGTGCTTTTATGATGTGCATAAATCTGGACATAAGTTCAGGACACTCAAGAAGGAAATGGAAGTGATCAAATATAATTTCAGGATTTCTGGAAAAACGAGCAAAATGGAACGTAACTCACTAATTCAGGAAGAATATGGACAAACTCAGGAGACATTAGCTGCTTTAAATGAGAGCAATTACAGTGAACTTCAATGTTTAAGTCTAAGAAGGAACATGCATGAAATAGAAAACCTGCGTCAAACTCAAAATTAAACAGCTAAATTGAAAAAGTTCTGTTGTAACATTCTAAGTTGACTCATTCTAATAGAGCAACATTTGGAATCGCTCAAGTTTTCCACCTACATAAAACAATAGCACCTCAGAACAAGCCTCTTATTTCCCAAAATTTTCCCTCATGAGCACAAGAAGTGATGGAACAGTAGTCCGTACTGGCTATTTTGCTACCTAATCTGCACTGGTTCGTTAGATTATTTTTACGATCCTTCTCGGAGTTATTTTAGAAGTTTTAAAAGAATAAAAATGTTTCCAGACTCTTACTAAGAATCAGATATGCATTCCAACCAGATACTACAACTACATTCACCGAGCTACGTGCAACTTATGAAGCATGTGAATTTCTGGCGACATACCGGTTTACAAAGCATTTAAGAACATTGTCGTGTCTGCAGACAAACTCTATGAAGCGAGGAGATGTCATTCTGCAACAAAAATCCAAACAGCTTAACAAAGTATCCAATGTAAAAATAATAATTCATTGCAATGTTTTCTTTCCAAGATATTAAAAAAACCTACTCTTGAAGCAGCTGCATTAAGATTACCCGCTCTATATTAAACATTTTGTCCATATAAGTTTTTAAAAGGATAATTTAAAAAATATGCACAAACTCTTAACTTAATAAAGTAAATGGGGGGGGGGAGTTACAAAAACACTCGGCTTTGGAAGTGTAAAAGCAGTTCCAGAGGATGGTTCAAACACCTTCAATGGTCTAATAATCTAATTTGAACACTTATTACACAACATGTTATTTTAAAATAGAGCTAGCACACAATTACATATATGTAGATATTATATATATTATACATATTATCACTGTGATAATACAAAGGCTGAGATGATATACTACACTTGCCCATAATTTGTTTGGTTTGATCCGCTGTGGTGTGTGAACCAAGTCAATATGATATACACAAAGTATAGTTAAACAACTGTGACTTATTGGCATGTGAACCTACCCAGAGTTAACTCCATGTTGGTCCTAAGAGTTCTTTGGAGGAACCCCAAACGAGTATAATCTTTATGGCATTCCTCCACTGGCAATGATGTTCAGAGAGTCTTATTAATGTGCATTCATTCTTCAAAGTTTTCCTATTTGAACTACCTCCTGATAATTATGTGCATTCTCAAATAAATAAATAAGAAACTGTAAATTCCTCTTCATATTAAAATTTACTTCTGATAATTCTCTTGAATTCTGCTGGGACCATATATGGGTTCTGGTCACAGGACAGAAATAGAGATCTCTGTATTCACAGATGCACAGGTCGGTGCAGGACCTTTAACTACAGGTCAGCGTTGAATTACAATGGCAATTGGAACCAGGACTACAGTTGCTAAGCATTGTGATAATAAAGTATGGCATAACATAATCGCATCATTTAGCAACAGCAATCCAGGCAGTCCCGGTTATCATTGTAACCCCAAGACACGTGGGTCATTAAGTGGGAAGCAGGGAAGAGAAATTCCCAGGTTTTGAATGATCTGGAAGAAGGAAATGAAAAGGTCTGAAACTTACCCCTGAGGCATCTGACAAGAGCAACACATATAAAATGCTTGAATGACAGCACTCAGCCGGTTTGCTGTCACAGAAATAACATCTTGGCAGTCCACGTAAGCTTCCTGGGCACTGCCAACTTCATACATTTTAGATTCCTCTCTTTCTGCAGAAAGTGCACTTGTTTCAGTTGAAGCAACTTCAAAGGTCGGTGCAGGAATGCTATCTTCTTGCTGATTGGGTCCTTTTGGCTTCAGCAGGATAGAAGAGATGTTGGTTTTATCCTTGATTAATTCTGCAGATATTAGGGCTAGCCATTCATCTAATGAATGCCAGAGTAATTCCAAAGGCTATCAAATATAAGATAAGGGCATAAATTTTAGGTGAATGTACAATCGTTTATTATATATGTATTTACTTATGTGAACACTGAAAATATTACAATTCTAATGTATTTTTCTTTTTTTTAATTAAACAAGTAGGGAAGCCATTTCTTCTGGCATATCTGTTCATAAGGAAAATAATCATTTCCTGATAATTGATAAATAATATTAAAATAAAATATTAAAAATAAATAAATGAGTGCCAGTATGGTGTAGTGGTTAAGTTGCTGTCCTAGAAACCAGGAGACTGTGAGTTCAAGTCCCACCTTATGCATGAAAACTGGCTGGGTGACTCTGGACCAGTCACTCTCGGCCAGGGTTCATATCAGGCATGTGACAATAATAGAGGTAAGGAGTAAAAACATAACTTCAGGAAGAAAGTATTTTAAACCCATTAGGTAATAAAGCCATAAATAAATGGAATAATTATTTAATTGCAAAAAGTGTCACAGCATCAGACAAATGAGAAATAGTTGTCATGCCTTTAGGTAAGAAAAAAAATGTATGTATATGTATTAGAAGATGATAGTCATGGAAATAATGTGCAAAGGAAAAATAATTAACTAGAATTATTTATTTATAAATATTAAGTCTTGCATCAAGACCTATATCTAAGATATCTACTGCCTCAAAATTCTAACCTTGCTTCCATAAGCCCAGGTATTGTGCCAGATAAATTTGGGTAGAAGTAATTAAACTAATCAACTAAAGAGATGCAATCTGCATAAACTTATTAACATCTTAAATAGGATGAACTTTAGATACATAAATAGAAAACAGTAATGATTACAGGGAGAGAGAAAAATCAAGGCGGGCCAACTTAAATAGGTATCAACCAAATTTATTTTTTTCTCATGTGGATAACCATACACATACATGATAAAATTTCTCTCCTTATTATCTATTTTTCTACTATCTAGTAGCATTACTTTTCTGACCTTGAACACTTGACTTCTTGGAGTTTTATTTCCATTGTAGCCCATATCGTTTCCATTATTGGTAGTGGATGGGCCAAGACGAAAGACATGGCAAAAAATCCTCACTATCCTCAACAGACTCTTCATTTGTGCCTCATAATTACTTGACAAACTAAAATAAAGCATATGCAATTGTTTTAATTAACAAAATGTACATAGGAAAATTATACTGCAGCAATGCAGGGGTGTCAAACTGGCGGCCCGCGGGCTGGATGTGTCACATGCAGGCCACACCCACCCCAGGACACTGTGAGTTTGACACCCATGCTCTGAGCAGTCATATAATAAAGACTGAAGGCTTGATTCTCCAAAGCCATTTACATTTTTAGCCATATCCAAACATCAAAATATAGATGAGTCATTTCACAAATCTTCTTACTTTTTGACAGAGACTTCAAATAATATAGATAAGCCATCCAATCAATTACTATGTCATATTCCAGTAGTTCTCAACTTTTTCTTCACCACAGATCCCCTTTAAATAACTTTTGTGGCCACGGAACATGGCCACAGCCCCCTAAGACTTAACTCAAGATTTAAATCATAACATTTCTTCAAGCATTCATGGACACCCTGTGACAACATTGGGGGGAGGGGGCAGGGTCTGTGGACCACAGGTTGAGAACCACTGTCATATTCTATTTGCAAGGAACAAGAGCTCAATGCAGAAAATGATGCTAGTTCTGTATCCGTCTCTTGTATCTCTGGTGGAACTAATCCAAGCATCTGAATGGCACATGTTGCTTATCCTTTATCAGCATAAATATCACTAAACGGTTTTCACATTCAACCCCTTATTTTAGCTTTACTTCCTTTTTTCTGTAAACAATACCCTTGTGACTGTTCAGAAAAATCCAGCTGCTTCACTATGATCTTTGAATCCATGTAAGATTCAAATCAGAATATCCCATCGCAGGAAGAGGAGAAGGAGAAATAACAATAACTATGTTACCTAAGCAATTTATGGCCATTTGTAGTAGCTACTTCAGCAAGACTCGTTAAGATTTTAAGGTACTGGTTTTCATTCTGCTGAGATAAGTGTTCTAGGACTTGGCGCAACTGGATATAAAAAGAGAAGCCATTAAGATGTATTATCACATTAGTTAACATAAGACTTACCATTTCTGCTACTAATAAGAGTTAGTTTATGTATGCATAGCTATACTGATATAAAACCCACCGAGTTTAAAGTTACTTTCTGCAGGTTATCAGGATAACACTATGAAAATGTATACTTATATTAGAATAAATTTCACTGAGATGCCTTTCCAGATAAACATATATAAAATCTGACTATAAGCATGATTCATTTAGAATTTCATAGAAGAAAAAATATATTTACTTAAAGGAAGCACCTACACATCAATTTGTAGTTTTAACACAAGAGGAAAACTGAATTTACCATGTTTTCTCTAAGATCTTCATTCTGTGTCATTTGAATAATTGTTTGAAAAAGTCTAGGATGATGTTGTATTAGAACTTCACAGGTCTCTCCATAACCACCCTGAAAGAAAACAATGTTTTCATATAAGCAGACATTTCTACACCTTCAGAAATTGTTTCTTAAATGCTGAAGATAACTGAGATATTTGATGGGATCACACACAGGTGCAAATTTAAAAGGACCCATTGCTAGGGAGGCAAGGCCATTTTATTTCAAAAACTCAGAACTCATTGTCATGAAAGTGTTTTAGCTCACATCTCAAAATAAAAAATATTTTTTTCAATTCTTAAATAAAGATACATTACTCTACACCACAATAATGAAGAGTAACGACTAGAAAAATATATTTTCCACAATTTTACAATATAAAAGAGAATACCAACATTCAAGTCAAATTACTGGAAGGAATGACTATGAATTTAGGCCTTTCCTTTGAAAAAACATAGATATGAATATGCCCAGGCCTGGGATCCCAAGTGTGTGAAGGGCCTCATTTCCTGGTTATGCTAATAATATATTAGGACTATAATATTTCTCAGCTTCTATATGTATTTAATTTTTCTTTTTTGTACTATGTTTTAATTGGCTTTATTAAATTTTATGATTATTTGCTGTCCAGACTTACTTGTTTGAAATGGGTGCCATACAAATTGAACGAATGAAGGAATGAATGAATGAGAGAACAAATAACCCAAAATATCTTATGGAATTTCATCCTTTTTTAATATTATTTTAATTGAATATCTAGCAGTTACTAGCATGTTTTTTGGAGGTGATATCTGAACTATGTCTTGTGGGCACCATGTTGGTGGCCTCTATAGCAATCGTTATTACATCATCTATCAGCACCTTCATAAAATGCTAAACACCTGTGTTCACATGATTAATGATTACAATGGCAATTAACAGGTACATTTAAATTGTCCATATAAAGTTGAAACCAATTTATACCTGTACACAAAGATCAAGTGGAGTGACTCCATGTTTATCTGGCAAGAATTTGGCTCCTCTCGTCAGAAGAATCTGTGCAGTGTCTCTTTGACCATGGCTATATAAAATATAGAAACCTGGTAAGAACTGGTTAATAGAAGTTTTGCTGTCACCCATTCTCTTCTACAACCCATAAAACATTTGATAAATAATATGCATCCTTGTAAGGAAGTCTGACTGAGAACTGATTAGGATATCCTTCACACAGAGGTTAGAAGAAAACATCTACTGTACTTGCATTACTGTTAAAATCACAGATGAACTTAATTGTATTACAATGATTACATAATCAATTTCATACAAATATTTAATGAAGCAAACAGAAAAGCAACTGTGAGGAAAGCATTTTCACTAAATTATTTGCATGGGCCTACTGTGAACAATTGATCTAATTTGGCACAAGACACTTTCTTAAGTCCAAGAGTGCAGTTAGGCCAAGACAGCTGACGCAGTTAATTAAGAACAAGGGTGAGAAGGGCAAAGCCAGCATTATACCCACTTCGCCAGTTGGCTGATTGCAATTTTAACACAGAATACATTTCATGTAACGTTTTAAACTGCAGAACAAGTCATACCTGCAAGCAAAGTAGAGAGAAGTTGCTCCTGAAACATTGGGCCTGTTAATATCTGCACCACTATCTAAAAGACACTGAACGGTCTTTGGGAAAGAAAATAATAATGATGAAATAAATTTACAAATATGATTTAAGCTTCAATCCTATGCCCACTCACTTTGAGCCAGCTTTACTAACCTCAATGGAACTTATTTCTGTTGCATGCAGACATCTATAAGATTATGTTTCTATAATACCAAAAACATGTTCTCCAACAAAAAAAGCCTTATGTTCTGAAATTAAAATTAAAACTTAATTTTTCTACCTTAGCTCTACATTTTAGACTTTCTTACCATATAATTGTCAGTCACTGAAAGCGAGTTGGGTGGCATATAAAATTAGTAATAAATAAAAATAATAATAATCTTCATTAAAATTGAGAGATCAGTTAGATTACCAAGAACTAAATAATATCTTCCCAATGAATTAATCCCCTTGTAAATAAGTATGTGTATACATACTGTAAAATATTTTAACTAAAGCTAAGAATGTTGTGTACAGGTTACATAAGCCTTATTAGTACAATGTACCAGATTTCAAGGATATGTTGTCTCTAAAGATGACAGACAGACATATAGACAGATGAGAGAGAGTGACAGAGAGAGGGGGAGACAAATGCATCACTGCCATCAACACCACCACAAATCATCAAAAAGTGCAACCAATGCTGTCACTGTTCCAGCCTAAAACCTGACTGAAACAGCTAAATGTGTAAAACAGGGCTGTCCAACCTTGGGTGGCTGTGGAATTCTGGATGTTGAAGTCCACAAGTCTGAAAGTTGTCAAGTTGGACACCCCTGGCCTAAAAGATCTAAGAGTTTTAATGTTATGCCGAACTGAAGAGTCCATCATTTTCAAAATCAGCAGTTATTTCTTAACAATATTACCTGCTGAGAGTCAATAAATAATCTTGGGATTTCCTAGGATCAGAGTCCTTGCATATAAAATGTTTACAGTCTAAAGCCAGAGCATCCAGGTTCAAGCTATCTTCCTCAACCTACCGTCTTGTGGCCATTTTGACAAGCAACATGAAGGGCTGTCTGCCCCATTGCATCTTCAACATCTACATTGGAAACGTGCTGAACAAGATCATGAAGCAGTTCCGTTCGCCCATTAACAGCAAGCCAATGGATCTGGGTCAAAAGATAACAGAGCACGCATTCAACAAGGAAATTTACAGCTTGCTCAAATGCATTTCATTGCCAAACAATGGTCTAATGCAGGGGTCTCCAACCTGGGCAACTTTACGACTTGTGGACTTCAACTCCCAGAATTCCTCAGACAGCTTTGCTGGTTGAGGAATTCTGGGAGTTGAAGTCCACAAGTCGTAAAGTTGCCAAGGTTGGAGACCCCTGGTCTAATGTTCATGGAAACAGAATACTTAAGATCTCTCCATTAACTTAGAAATTTTAGAAAAGTATATAGAAGTACAGCTAGTCCTTGACTTATGACCAGTCGCTTAACAAATGTTCAAAGTTACAACAGTCTAAAAAAAAAAAGTTAGTTACAACCCATCCTCAAAGTTACAACTGCCACAATACCACCCTAGTCACGTGATCTTTTGAGCACTTGGAAACCAGTTCACATTTATGACCGGTTGCAGGTCAGGTGGATGACAGGAATAAAATTATAGCACTTACTGCTGTCAGACCTTCATTGTTACAAATGTTGACATCAGCACTGTACTCCAGTAGCTTGCTCATACACTTTTTCTGGCTGCATAGAAAAATAAATTAAATATCAGTCATAGGTCCAATATCCTTTATAGTTGTATTCATTTATGAATGTATATACCCCCTCAATCCAACTGGATATTAGGAGGTTCATAACTTATCTAACAAAATGCAGTAAATATTAGTTATTAGTATTCAATAAAGAAGAGGAAACAACAGGCGCATCAAAGCACGTAAAGAAACTTTATTGAAAGAATCTCTAAAATAAGGGCTATTTGTGAAAATAAAATTGATCTATGACTGTCCCAAAGGTGCTTTTTCAGGAGGCAACTGGACTTTCTTGTTCTTTCTTTGAAGACATTTTACTTCTCATCCAAGAAGCTTCTTCAGCTCTGACAGGATAGTGGGGAATGGAAGGATATCCTGAGCTGAAGAAGCTTCTTAGATGAGAAGCGAAATGTCTTCAAAGAAAAAAACAAGAAAGACCAGTTGCCTCCTGAAAAAGCACCTTTGGGACAACCATGACCTGGATGACTGAGAATCTCTACAGACTTTTGATCTATAACTCTACAAAAAAATCTTGAAATCAGATTAGAAAAATGGGAAACCAAAGTATTCCATGGATATTTTGGAAAACTACTGAAGGGAAACCAAGCAACATCAGAACATGGCAGTGGCTTATGAACAATACATACAAAAAGGAAAGAGATGAAATGCAATTTGCTAACCAGGAGCAACCACTGCACACAAGTGGCATCAAGGCAAAAATACAAAAGACCTGTTTGGATAGTAAATATTGGCTTTTCTGAAATAAGGATGGAACAACTGGCCATATAATAAGTGGACTGCAAAAACATGGTATGATTAAATTAGGAAGATGTCACATCAACATTTATGTAAAACATATTTTTAAGTATTACTGGAAACATGAAATCACTGATAGTATCATTGAAAATGGCATAGCAAATATTTTATGGAATTTTAAAATCCAGACTGACACCATGAACGTAATACATCAGATATTACAAGGAATTGGAAAAGATTACAAAATACTGAGATTTGCAAATAAACATCACAAAATTTTGGAGGAAGCCAACAGTGGTAAACAATTGTTATTGGAACACTAAGTACAATACCACAAGGACTTAGAATTTAGATTGTCTAAATTTGAAACAATTTTCACTAGATTATTCACTAAATAATCAAATTGTTAGACCCCCTCATACATGCTACCTTTACAATTCCCAATACCCAAATGTTCCCTTGGCCACAGATCAAGCCATGAAGAAAAGTAAACAACATTGGCTATGACACACAACTACTAGGGCTGGAATAGTAATGCAGTAATAGAAACTATAAACCTGTATAATAGTATAAGATTACTTATTTAATTCCTTAATGTCTAATAAAAGGCATTCTTAATGTTGGAATTTCCCTCTGTATAATGTAGCATGCAAATATTCCTCCACCTCACACATGTAATGATCTGTACCTGTGGAACCTGAGTCACATTTTTTAAATAGAAAATTAATAGTCATTAGGTCTATACATTGCATTTTGTACTGAGCATTTGCTGCACATGTTCTGATGTGTACTTTCAAGGATAAAAATGTATTTCTCTTTCTTCTTCTTTTTAAAGACGAGCCAAGCCTAAAACTTAAATCAGAGTGGGCAACAGCCCCCTGAAATTACATAGACAAAATTATGCCCAGTTTGTGTCCGTGCATTTTTTAAAATAAATAAAATTGGAAAAGAGACAAGGAGACCTCTGGGAGGCAAATCACCTGTACTGCAGCCCCCACCTCCAAAATTTGTCCAAATCAAGTGATAGATACTTGATCATTTTGCTGCCATATTTAGTGATACAAATAAATTATTTAGGCCATTCAGGATATTTGGAATATTCTTAAGGGCAACGGCAATGCTTCACCAAACTTAGGGGGGAAAAAGAACACGGGCTGTGTAAACCTCTGTTCCACCTTTCTTCCTTTGATTTTAGCATTCAATCATGACATTGCTACAATTCTCCAATGAGGGGAGCAGGTTACAACTCTTCCCCTGGATTTAAATTTTGGATGAAGTCACACTAAGTTCCGTTTAGTTGAAAGCGCAGAGTCCAAAGATCATTGTCTCTTAGGGAGTTGCAACTCAAATCTTCAAAATGGACTAGCAGGTTGGTAGAAACTAACTATATAACTATATTTAAAATTACTTGATAACACTGTAACCATGTTCTCAGTTCAGTTGGACTGAAAATGAAATACTGAGCTAAACATGTTATTATAAAGTTGATTATATTTAAACATACCCTATACCCTATTCCTACTTTCAGAAAAAAAAGAATGAAATTAGATGTAATTAAAATTAAAGCTAAGAAACATCTCTATATTATTTGAACATTTTTAATGCAGATTGTCAGTTTCCTTGGATTTAAACAGAATATCATTTTGCATGCATACCTTTAAATCTCAAAATAGGGAACAAAATTTGGCAATATTTGCATCGATCACATCCAGAAGATGAACAAAAATATAACTTCTTATATTTCTTAAGTATTACTCTGCAGCCTGAACAATCCTCAAATCTGACTAATATTAACATCACTATATTTCAACAAAGATTCTGTTAGGCCTCTTAAAAAGGCTCACTAAAAGATCAAAGACTATACATTGCTTAGCTATTTTTGTTACAGCTACTATTCAAATAGCTAACAGTGATTACTAGAACTTACCCATTCCGGGCAGCTAAATGAAGTGGAGTGCACCCAGAAATATCCTGGTAATTAGGATTTGCACCTTTTTTTAGCAACAGAATTAGACATTCAACTGATCCACAGCTATGGGAGAAAGTTTAGAAACATCTTAACAACAACAAACAAACAAAAAACAGTAGAAAAGGATAATTTTCACAAATAAAGAAACAACATGATGATATCACATTAAATTTGAAAGTTATGACTTTCATTTCAACTTATCATTTCAAAAAAAAATTGAGCTGAAAATTAAGATGATCAACCAGGATTAAAAAAAATGTGTGTACTACAGAGTAACTAAAATACTGAAACTGAAGGCAAAGCTGAACATGTTAAATAAGTTATCAAGTATTTAAATTAGGGGTTCTTTGATGTTTTTAAAAATTACTAGTCTGTTGTATGGAATATGACACAACGGCTTGTCCTCCTATAAAAGAACTTTCAGTATTTCAACTTGTTGCTCAAAAACAGAAATTGCTTCCAAGAATGGGCAAATCCTACAGACTTCTCAACATACTATTAATACAGTCTATGCTTCAAAAGCACCTGAGTTACTTTGATACTTAATGAAATATATGACAGAAATAAAACCTGTAATGCATCTCTATCAAAAGCTCAAGAACATTTTTAAAATTGTCATTTCTGAGATATTTCAAACATGTAAATAACAAACTAGAATTTCCATAAAGCCACATTTATGGCTTCACTGAATACTCCTTAAGAAGTTTAAATGATATTTGAAATTAATCAAAAAATTAAATTTGCAGTGTATTGAAAAGAATACATTCAAAGAATGTACCTGAAAGAACGAACATCAGCTTTCCTATGCTAGAGGTGCAAAAACTTTCAAGGGCTCACTAACCCATATGATATGGGCAGGTGATCATTTAGCATATGTGGGATAATGTACAGGGGTGAAATCCAGCAGGTTCTAGAGAACCGGTAGCGGAAATTTTGAGTAGTTCGGAGAACCGGCAAATACCAGCTCTGGCTGGCCCCCGAGTGGGGTGGGAATGGGGATTTTGCAGTATCCTTCCCCTGCCACGCCTACCAAACCACGCCCACCAAGCCACACCACGCCCACCAAGCCATGCCCACAGAACCGGTAGTAAAAAAAATTGGATTTCACCACTGATAATGTATTAATGTTTACTAGTAGATTTATAGGGAAATCTTTAAATGTGAAAGATGTTAATTATATACTAAAGTTTTGGAATTTCAGTTTATCAGGAATGGTGGTTGTACAGAGCAAGCAGCACACTGAAAGGAAGAACTATATTAACAAATTGGAAAATTGATATTATTCAATTGGTCAAGGAATGGTTGTTGAAAATTTATGATTTATCTGTTTCTGAAAACACAATATTCTCTACTAATCAAAAGATTGTGTGTGTGTGTGAGAGCAGTGTGTTGTAGTGGTTAAGACACCAGACTAGAAACTTGGAGATGGTGAGTTCTAGTCCAGCCTTAGATACAAAACCAGCTGAATAATTTTGGGCCGGTCACACTCTCTCAGACCTAGAAAGGAAGCAATAGCAAACCACTCTGAAATCTTGTCAATAAAACTGCAGGCAATTGCCAAGAGCCAACTGGAAGGCACTCACTCGATGATACAACGATGATTTGTATTTTTAGCTTGCATTTTTATGTTTTACATTTTATTTTTTTCTTTAAGATTAATGATCGTTTTATTTAAAAAAATGAAAAACATTTTAAAATGGAATCATTGCACAAATTAAAAAAATAATATGTACTAAAAATAAAAATAGAATTCAGAGAATTGGAGCATATAATGAAAGATTATTAACACATTTTGCAACCTTCTGAGAACTGTCTTACTTAGCTGCAATATGAAGCAAGCTCCTCTTCACACGTCCAAATGCATAATTGACATCAAATTTTGAATTTGACAGCAACTCTGAAACAGATCTAAGACGTATTTTAGTTAGTGAGAGAGCGGTATTTTCAGCTACTTTTAATAGGGAACAGATGGCTGTTGCGTATGACACATCACTGGAAGTCAAAGAAAACAAGAACCCCACCTCACTGCTCAGTTTAAAATTGAATACCCAGCTGAATATTAATTGCATCAGGGGAATATTTAACAACAAGACGTGCAACTGTTCCTTTAATTGTTCCACAGCAAATTTTAAGAGGCGTTGATTGCCATGAAATATACCCACCTACATAATTATTCTCAGCCACCCTGTAATCCAGACAACTTCAACACTTTCAGAAATTGTGGCACACACCATTAGTTATTGGTATTAAATATAGAATAGGTGTTCCAACAAGGTATAACCTGATGAATAGTCACAGCATAAGATCAATGTAAGGAACGTCCTCAGTATACTTAAGTGACTATGAATCTGAGAAATAATGAGAGGAGATAAGGGATATCATGAAAACCAAAGGAGGAAAAAACTCCCCAAATTTCAAGTAAGATTGAGGTCATTTTCAGAATAAGCTATCGTAACAGCAAGAATGAAAGTTTATGGCACAAAAAGAAAGCACAATGGAATATAGATTTTTCAATAGCAGTGAAGAAAGGACAAAACAGACCTCTTATTCAACAAAAGGAAGAATATAACAAAAAAAAATGGGAGACCTTTTAAGAACATCAGAAGAACCATAGGCTTTCAATGAATACTCGAGAATAATCACAGAAGAGAAAGGGCAATTGTAAGTTTAAAGGAAGATAGAGCATTTTTATTAAAATCCTTTAAAAGAGGATTATAGAATGATGTGTCGGTAAAGAATATATTTGGGAAGTGATTTAATTGTACAGGGAAAAGAACAGCTAGCAAGAGAAAAGCACAGACACAGTTAAAATACCTACTGAACTGTTTAAGGACTTCAAAGCCATCACCTGATGTACTAACATACTATGTTAATAAATACAGAACAAGACTCTGTGGCCAGAAAATTTAAAAGACCAGCCAATATACCTGTACAGTACAATATGTACACCGCTGGAGATAGGTTGATAGTGCAAGCATTTATTCATGCAGTCACTAGGAAATGAACCCAACTAAATGGCATAGTTACAAAATATTTTTCATTCGTTTTCCTCTCTCTGTTTCACTAATAGTGCTTAAAACAGTCCTACAAATTTTCTATTTTATGTAGGAAACGTCGTTATAAAACGTTCTAGTTTAAATTTATTCATGGGAAAGATTACTACACCCAAAAGAGTAGTTATTTTTTTATAAAAACTACCCAGTTTAAAATTTATGTATACATTGATAAAATAAGAGCAATGTGGTTCTAGCTTGCTTACCAGCAACTTTATTAGGTTATCACCTTCAACTAACCCAGCAGTTCTCAACCTGTGGGTCGCGACCCCTTTGGGGGGTCAAACGACCCTTTCACAGGGGTTGCCTAAGCGCACGCTAGCCCGCCACGCCCCGTCACCTCATCGCGTGCGGGGAGGGGGAGGGGGTCGTGGCGGCGGGGGAGGGGTCGCAGCATTAAGAACCATTGAACTAATCAGTTGTGAATAATTGCTTCATTTTTAAAAAAAATGAAATGAGAAAATATAATTTATTCAACACTGACATTTTCTTCAAATTTGGCTAAAGTTCTTATAACACTTTTCTGGATTGCAAACAAGAAACATTTAAAAACTATCACTTTTGTCAACTCTATCATGATTAGGATGGAAACATTTCATAATTTTAAAAATAAAAAATAAGCTTCAAATGACATCAAACAAAAAACAGCATTAGACACAAATATTGCACCTCCATTGTATTAAAAAATAGTTCTTCCTGTGATCCAATATGGAAAACCTGAACAATTTTTCTTAAATAGCTGCTTGTTAAGACTCACCTGTGTTGATCAGCCATAACCATTGGCATTAATGTGTAAACAGCAGTTTCACTATCTGTGTAGAAAATAAATTATAGGTGTAATACATTTCGAAGCATAAAATTACCTTACTGCTTTGACAATATTGTAGAAGCATCAACAAAGTTTTGCTGGTACTGACATTTTCCTGTTACAGTCATTAAATATATATATATGTGTTAATCAGTATACAGGATATTTGCACATTCTTCATTACATAGTATTTGTCAAAAAAGTGGAGCTTCTTTCCCATTAGGTACCCAGGGAATTCTTTAAATAGCATTAATACATTTGAAACTACTTCGCTCAGCAACTAAACAACATCCTCATCTCGAAATACTGTATTTCTGAAGAAGCAGTGGATAAAATGATAATATTAACAAAAAATAGAAGCAAATGTGCTTCAGCAATTTATCAACACAAATAATCTGAGCACAAACAGTGCAGTAACAATAAAATGATTCCCTGGTAAGGAATAAGTCTTTTTAAAAAAATAAATTTAAAATGAAAATTATACAGAAAGAGGATGTAAGGTTCACTCAGCCTTCCATCCTTCCGAAGTCGCTAAAATGAGCAAGTTGTATAGAAGTCTAAGTGCTATTGCTATGTAAATTGCAAGTTAAAATGACTAGTGAATACAGAAAAATAATAAACTGAACTGTCCAGACCACACATAAACCTGTTGATGGCTCTCTGGGGTCTGGGAGAAAGGATTTTCAGTCATGTCCCCTGCAGCTAGCACGCTTGTTGCTGACCTTCAGAAATAATTTAATATTGATTTATCCCAGAGGCATTTGGGAAATGATGCAATCCCCATACTGCTTATGGTACTACTGTTTTTATATTTAGTGCCCATTTGCGATTATCTGCTGTGTATGTTCATCTTCTATTATGAACACTGAGAATTGCTTGGAATAAAAATACAACAAATAAATAAAATTCTGATTTATTTATTTATTTATTTATTTATTTTATAAAATTTATATGCCGCCCAACTCCCGAAGGACTCTGGGCGGCTTACATCATAAAAAATAAAACATATAAAAACAATTTAAAAAAGAAAGGGGAAAAAAAACAAAA
>QLTV01003764.1:6157691-6170948 GCA_003457575.1 Thermophis baileyi | reverse complement strand
GTTCCTCCTTTCCCTCAATGTTAAGGAGGGAACGAGTTACCTTGAACAGGGCGGCCGGGCGAGAATCAGCCGATGCAATAAGAGCGGAAAAATGCAATCGTTTTGCCGCCCGTATCGCCACTAAATAAGTCCTAATGAAGGCTCTTAGAAGTGCTCGGTCAGATTCGGATTTGCTGGATCTCCAGTGTCGCTCTAGACGTCTCTTGTGGCGTTTCATCTCCCGGAGCTCATTGGTGAACCAGGGAGCTCTACGGGATCTACTGCCATGTAGAGGTCGCACAGGCGCAATCCGATCTAGAGCCCCAGAGGCCGCCCTGTTCCAGGCGGCTACTAGAGCCTCAGATGAATTGTGGACAAGGGATTCAGGTAATTCCCCAAGCTCCTTCTGGAACCCTTCCGGGTCCATCAGGCGTCTGGGGCGGAACCACCTAATCGGTTCCACCTCCCTGCGATGAGGGAGTGGTGCCATAAAGTCTAACTGATATGGTGTTATCTGCTATATCTTAGTCTTGCTCCATTAAAGATAATGACCAGCACTTTCAATTGGGCCCAGAAGCCTCCTGCTAACCAACGCAGCAACTATAACAATGGTGAAATTCTACATGGATCAGATTGTCCTACCCATAATTGGGTCCCCATATTTGTACCAGCTGCAATTTCCAAGCCCTCGCAAAGTGCACGACAGTATCCATATGAGTAGTGATCTGGGCTTAAGTTACCATTGCCAAGGCATCTTGGACCAAGTAAGGGCATAAATAGAGCATGTACAAAATGCATTCTGGCCAGTTTCTACCCGCTGCTTGGGCAGCAGCCAAGAATCCAAGTCACAAGCCATTCTCCTTCAGGAGAAGTTCAACCCTGTCCAAAGTGCCAGGACAAAGGTTATTGAATTGTCTGGTAGTTTACTGCCAAATACCAGGCCTGTCTTGGTTGACTTGAATGTGATCCTGTTTCCCTCCTACCAGATCTTCACAGGCTCTAGATACTGGTGCAGGATTTCCACAGCGTCTCTGGCTTGGTCCAGAGTGACAAAGCCAAACTAGGGGTCATCAACATATTGATAACACTCACTCCAAATTGATGGATGATCACACCCAGAAACCCCTTTAAATTTGCAAATTAGACTAAGGAGCAATGTTCCCTCTAAGCTGCGCGGCTGCGCACGTGACAAGAAAACGCCACGCAGCAGTTTCCAACTGCCGCGCAGTGATTTTTAATGTCACAGCGTGTGACAAGAAAACGCCGCGCAGCAGTTTCCAACTGCCGCGCAGTGATTTTTAATGTCCGCGCACACTGAAAAAAAATTAGAGAGAACATTGCTAAGGAGACACATGACAGCATATTATCCTAACATTTAAATGCTTGCAAGAAGGGGCACGGCTACCTATTCTCTGTAGAAAGAGAATAGAAATCAAGAGTAGGGCAAAGGGGGAGAGGTTGAAATTTGAAGCAACATTCAGGTGTCATATCAGAAATGGTCTGAAAATTAAGTCAGTACAGTAATAGCTACTTAAATGAGCAAATGAATTCCCGTGGCTTGAGGTTTTCTAAGGAGATCCAGGTAGCCACTATTTTGGATAATCAGTAGATTATCTGCAAGCAAAGCGTTAGATTACATAACCTAGATAGAAGACCCTTTCCAGTTCATCCATTCTTTGACACAAGTTCCGAACTTAACGTCTATGGAGATTCTCAGCCATCCAGGTCACGGTTGTCCCAAAGGTGCTTTTTCAAGAGGCAACTGGACTTTCTGGTTTTTCTTTGAGGAGGACGTTTGGCTTCTTCATCCAAGAAGCTTTCTTCAGCTCTGACTGGATGGTGGGGAAGAGGTGAAGAAGCTTCTTGGTTGAAAAGTGAAACGTCTTCAAAGAAAAACCAGAAAACCCTCTTGAAAAAGCACCTTTGGGACAAGTTCCGAACTTCAGCACACTTGGTTCTGACTTTGCCTATCTGAGAAGGAATTCCTGATGTATTTGATTAATAAGTAGAAGAAAAGGAAAGGAAAAAGCTTCAAATCAACCCCTCCCCCCCCCCCCAGAAAAAGCTTTCTGCAACACTTGAGTATATGAAGGTGTCTCTAGTTTTAGAAGGAAGTACTTTTCCTCCTAGATTCTCCCCTCCCCCCTTTAAGACTTTCCTTTTCACTCCTTCCTCCTTCCTGCAATCCTCGACCTGCAAGCCGCAGCTCTTCGGACGAGCAGACCCATCTCGCATCCACTGTCCCCGTAGGGCGCGCTCTTACCCTCCGGCAGCTCGATAGTGCGGGCACGGCGCAGGGACCTGGTGAGACGGTTCAGCTGCTCCATGGCTCTCTCCATCCTCGGAGCCAGGCCTCCTCCAACGCCCTCACTGCGGCCGCCTTATGCCCGGCCTGTCACGCCGAAATCCCGGAGCCCATCAAGCTCAGCCCATGGCCAGCGGCGCCACTAAGGTTAAACACAACCACGCTCGCCTGCCGCCGGTTCCTGGAACTCGAGCGCCTCTCGTCTTCGCAATACGCATGCGCCGAACGCCTACAGCAGGGACGCCATAGAGCTAAGTCAAAATAAACGGGACCGCTCTGGAGAGGCGCATGCTCAGATAAGTCCAAAGCATGAGGAAAGCTTCCGCCCTCAGTTCGTCCCTAACCTCTCTAAATTCTTGGGCGGGGCGTGCTACATCATGTACTAAACCAGTATTTTTCAAACTTGACAACTTTATGTGGACTTTGACCCTCAAAATTCTTCAGATAGTTGGCTTTATGCAAGATTCTCTGCTAGAGTTATCAGACCCATAGAGAACAAGTAGATGGCAGCAAAGAGTTAGGAGTTTCCCTATGGTTTTGTTGTCATCTAGTGGTGGTCCAGATTTTTGCAGCCAAATTCATTGTATGAGAAAGGACAAAGGAGTTTATGGTTTTTACAGAAATTGTAGCAGGACATACAGTACTAACCTTCGAAAGGAATACACTGTGTACTTGTAAATGTTGCTTGAGCTTAATGCATAGGAACAAAGGGATGAAAGGCCCTTGGCATGTTCAAAAACTGGTTTTAGCTAGAATTTGTTGGCAACTAGAGACAAACCCTAGAAACTAATAGTTGTTAGAGATAAATTGTAAATAAGGGACAGGGGGGAAATGTATACATTTTAGGTGCCTCGGATAGATTGTGACAGCCTGAGTACTCAGCCAATGAGGAAAGGGTGGGAAGCAAACCTGCGACGGTGATAGGGAATATAAAGAAAATATATTGATGGCTTAAGGTGTGTCCACTGTACCTGCATGTACGTGATACATCCTCTTTGCAAAGTAGTGAAATAAAAATTACCATTGTTTTCTTTTATAATTTTTGGCTGGTAATCATTTCAAAACCTAGACAATGAATCCCACAATTGTCTACTTCAAGTTCTTATGATGATGTAAGGTGATTTACAAATAGATTAAATACATCAGTAAATTTGATACACCTAAGCCAAAACTATGTAAATCACATAAAGTTGTAGCATGATGAATTTAGGCAATACTGTACAAGTCATTTAGGGCACTAAAAAACAAACAACTTTTTCAACTGGATTAAAAATATGTATGAAAGGCAATACTACAGGCATAATGCCAGTCACATGATCCAAACACTTGGCCTTAGGCAAGATCCTAGAGGATTCTGAAGCATCACTAGAACAAGGCAGATGTCTAGCATTTCATCACTGTTTTTTTGTGTCAACAATTTTACTTGCAAAAGAAGAGAATGTTGGAGTTCTTATTTCCAAGACAGACATTGCAGTTTTTCTTTTTGAAATAATTCATTATAAGGAATAGGCTAACTGCCCTTTTTGCATGAAGCATCAGCCGAGAAGTGTTACTGCAGAAAATTGCTGCTTCTCCTTTCATGTACTGTCGTTCATGCTGCCATATTTACTGTTTTATCCTAACAATTAAACAGCATGGCATTTCACATTGTCTGAGGCTTTTTTAAAATAATGTACTGATTGTTTAAGTATTATATATGCACCCTCTAATTAATTTGCCTTTAGTTATATTTATTGAATGTTTAGAAATAAAAGGATAGTATTTGTACATGTGTGTGGGTTCTCATATGTATATGTACAATGCAGGTCATTAAATAACCTTTAAAAAAAAGCATCAGTGACTGAATTCA
This sequence comes from Thermophis baileyi, assembly GCA_003457575.1. NCBI lineage: Eukaryota > Metazoa > Chordata > Lepidosauria > Squamata > Dipsadidae > Thermophis > Thermophis baileyi. Next base: position 6,166,815 of record QLTV01003764.1, on the reverse strand, counting down.
ACAAGTAATCCTACTGTACAGTTTGCTCAAAATGATGAGGAAAATAATGTCAAGAAAGAAATAATGCTTGAACTTGTTTTACAGATAAGAAAATAAGAATTCTGCTAGATTAGATCAAAAGCAGTTCTAGTCCATTTTGTCCCCAAAGTGGCCACAGATGGCTATTAGAAGCTCATCAGGAACAAAATGAGGATACAAAGACACTCTTTTCTTCAGGTTTCCCAGCACTTGATGTTACTAGTAAAGGATATTGATCAGGTTCACACATGGTGCTAAGCCATGGTTAAGCTCATACAACATGGTAACCTTCTGCACACGAAATCCAACCGCACCTTCTATAATTTTGTAAACAACAAACTTAAAGACTCTAGATCCATCCCACCCCTAAAAGGACCTAACGGTAAAGAATGTAATGATGAACAGCAATGTAAACAGCAATGACTGTATGACTGTATGACTGTAACTTATGTAACTTATGTAACTTATGACTGTATGACTGTAACTTGTTGCTTGTATCCTTACGATTTATATTAATATTGATTGTTTCCTGATTGCTTATTTGTACCCTATGACAATCATTAAGTGTTTTACCTTATGATTCTTAGAGGATCTTCTTAGAGCCGAGGTGGCGCAGTGGTGAGAGTGCAGTACTGCAGGCTACTTCAGCTGACTGCTAGCTGCAGGGCGGCGGTTCAAATCTCACCGGCCCAAGGTGGACATTATTGGCTAACTTTTTAAAAAAACTTTCCACTGCCCTATCAGAACCTCTAAGCATAATTTTCGATATATCTTTCAGGACCAGCTCCCTACCCAACCTATGGTCACTAGCCACGGTCATCCCTATTTTCAAAAAGGGAAACCCCAGCCTAGTTGAAAATTACAGATCAATCTATTTATGCTGTGCCACCTGCAAAGTCATGGAATCAATCATTAACCAATCCATTACCCTTCACTTAGAAACAAACAACCTACTCTCTAACAAACAATTTGGTTTCAGGAAAAAAAAATCCTGTAATCTACAACTTCTACATTGCAAAAACATATGGACTACAAAACTCGATCAGGGCAAAGCAATAGACGCAATTTACATAGACTTCTGTAAAACCTTTGATTCAGTGGTACATGACAAACTACTTCTAAAACTGCAATCTTATGGCATTTCTGGCCCACTGCATAAATGGATAACTACGTTCCTGTCAAACAGGCAACAAGTGGTCAAAATATCGAACGCTATATCAAATTCTGTACCTGTTAACAGCGGTGTCCCCCAAGGCAGCGTTTTAGGGCCAACACTTTTTTTTTGTACTCTCTTACACATTGGCAAAAAAAATGTTAAATTAAATATTAATTTATATAGACTTATATATTAATATTAAATACAAGCTGAGTGGACGCGACCTCATAGACGACCCTCACTCTGTCAAGGACCTTGGAGTACTCATATCTAAAGATCTAAGTGCCAAAGCCCACTGTAACAACATCGCCAAAAAGGCATTAAGAGTTGTAAACCTAATTTTGCATAGCTTCTTCTCCGGTAATATTACACTACTAACCAGAGCATACAAAACATTTGCTAGACCAATTCTCGAATACAGCTCATCCAGGGGTGGGTTCTAACTTACCTCGCTGCCAGTTCGCTTCCTCCCGTGCCGCGTGGCTGTGCCTCGCATGCGCAGTACCGAAAAATCAGAAAAAAATTCCTCCCCCAAAAAAAGCCAAAAACAAGATGGCGACGCATGCGCAGTGCCGGAAACTCGGCTTCTGTGCATGTGCAGAAGAAAAAAAAACGGAAAAAATTTCAAAAAAAAAATTCAAAAAAAAATTCAAAAGATGGCGGCGCTCACGGACCGGCACCGACCAAACCGGATCCATGATGTCACTGTGACATCACCAGCAGGTCGCTACCAGTTCGGGCAATCCGGTCCGAACCAGGAGGAACCTACCTCTGAGCTCATCTGTCTGGAACCCGCACTGCATATCGGACTTTAATACAATTGAACGTGTCCAGAGATATTTCACGAGAAAAGTCCTCCACTCCTCTGCTCGCAACAGAATACCTTATGCCACCAGACTTGAAATTCTGGGCTTAGACAACTTAGAACTACGCCGCCTTCGGTCCGACCTAAGCGTAGTTCATAAAATTACCTGCTACAATGTCCTACCTGTCAATGAATACTTCAGCTTCAACCACAACAATACACAAGCACATAATAGATACAATCTTATGGTAAACCGCGGCAAACTTGATTGCAGAAAATACGACTTCAGCAACAGAGTGGTCAATGCCTGGAATACACTACCCGACTTTGTGGTTTCATCCCCAAACCCCCAAAATTTTAACCTTAGACTGTCTACCTCACCTCATTCCTAAGAGGTCTCTAAGGGGCGTGGATAAGCGCACCAGCGTGCCTACCGTCCCTGTCCTAATGTACCTTTCTATTTTTATTTGTATTCATTTCATGTATTCAAATCATGTTTATACTTATATGTACTATCTAATACGTGTTTGACAAAATAAATAAACAAATAAAAATAAATAATATTGTGGGAGAAAATGCTTGATTATGTATCATAAAGTTGGTGTTGATTCTTAACAGTAACATACATTTACTTTTTCTATGACTGTCTGACCCTAACAAGGTCTTTCAACAGTGCCTTCTCACAGTAATTGAATCCATCCATTTTGCTGCTGGTCGCACGTTGTTGTTTTTTCCTTCCAACTTTCCAGCATTAGCGTCTTCTTCAAAAAGCTAGATCGTCACAAAATCTGTCTGAATTAAATACTGTGAGTTAAGAACCATGGCTTGATTTATTTGATGATCCATTTATTTATTTATTTATTTATTTATTTATTTATTTATTTATTTATTTATTTATTTATTTATTTTTGACTATTCATTGTATTCTCCAACACCAAAGTTCAACTGGCAATTCTCTTTCTATCCTGCTTCTTCAAAGTCCAAATTTCACTTCCATAGAGAAAGTCATTGCTTGCACAATCTGATCTTTTATCTGTAGACATATCACAGCATCTCATATTTTCTTTCTTGCTTTCCTACCAAGTGGCACATTTCTTGCCTCCTGGTTCATTTACTGTTGATGCCGTAGTAGTAGAAGTAGAAGCTATCCATCATTTCAGTATCTACACTGTAAGCATGTCCCCTTATTCCCTTTTTATATAATCCCCAAATACAACACACGGTATTTTTATCAAAAAGAAACTGCTCTCTATTTCTGTTAACATTTTGGCACATTTTCATGCTATACAATATCAATATTACTTGCAAATTAATTCTAAAATATTCTTTCTTTTTGTTGTTTAGGCCTATCTCATCTAGGAGCCAAAAAATACCCTCTTGATTTTATATCCAAGCACATCATGAAAGGAACTCTGGTACATGCATTATACAGGTATAATGACAAATTGGAATGTAGAATTGCAGTTCTCTATACACTTTGTGTTTAATAGCAGCTAATTTTTCTAGGTACAGTCAGAGGTGGGTTTGGACTGGTTTGCCCGAACCAGTAGTGACCCGCTGGTGACATTACAGTGACGTCACGGAGCTGGTTTGGTTGGTGCCGGTCCATGGGCACCACCATCTCTTTTTTGGAATTTTTTTTGGGGGGGGGAATTGGGGGGGGGGTTTATTTTTTTTCCATCTGCGCATGCATCTTGTTTTTGGCTTTGAGGGGGGAATTTTTTTATTTTTTGTTACTGCACATGCGTGCGTGTGCAAATCGCGCACACGGCCACGAGGCGCGGTCACGTGGTGCAGGAGGAAGCGAACCGGCAGCGAGGTAAGTTAGAACCCACCCCTGGGTACAGTAGAGACTTATTTCCAAGCACTCGAGGGAACAATGAATCCACTTCATAGCAGACTTTAAGATTAGTCCTAGTTAATAAAAATTAAATATTTCTACTTTCAGCTCGTTGCAATTTAATTTTAAAAATCAATGTTTCAAATGCAATGAATAAGTATCTTTCCTATAAGCCTGTTTGGAATCCATACTTTATTAATTGAAAACCATGTTATTATTCAGCTTTCAGAAGAACAATTTACCAATACTTAAGTGAGATATCTCTTTTTTTTTATAAAGCACTTGATTTTTTAAAAAAACCAGAAAAATATGCACGTAAAAACCTCTCATTTTGTTGAGGAGAAGTATTAAAGGGGTATTAAAATGCATTAGAAATGCATATCAGTTTGAAATAAAGAACATATTGGTATGGGATAAAGAGCTTGAGAACTACACTGCATGAGCTAAGAAGAAACAAAACATGTTTAAAGAATTAAGATTTTAAAATGTGAGCAGAAGACATCAAAGGAACCATATTGAGAGGACTTGAACTACTGAAGACATATCAGAACACTTTAAAATTGTATTAGTAATTCCTTTTTTTTAAAGGAAAATACATTACTTTTAAAGTCTAAGAGCCTTAAGAGCTGTGGAGAGGAAGACCAGTCCATTCCCTCTTAATAACATGGCTAGGAAATAAGGGCAGCTTGTAAGTATATAGCAAGTGATTAATATTTTCACATTGCCACTAGGTACTAGCATGCTATACATTCAATTCTATATGGGCATCATATATTCTTTGTGTTACGTACTAGTGGTAATTTTCTAATGCTTAGGAATAGATCTATCTATCTATCTATCTATCTATCTACCTACCTACCTACCTACCTACCTACCTACCTACCTACCAATTTATTTGCTGCCCATCTCGCAGTTCAGGCAACTCGGAGTGGCTGGCATCAAGATAAAACAACATGTAATAACAGTTATAAATATCAAGTGGATTAAAATTAGAACAATTAAATTAAAAACAAGGGTTTCGGGAGAAAGGTGGGGTACTTTTTCTGTTAGTGTACCAACCATGTCCAGCCAGCAGCTTCTCCTTCAGGACGCCATGCCAACCAGCATAACCAGGTTTTAAGAGCTTTCCTGAAGACTTAAAGGGAGGGGTGGATCTCACTTCCTGAGGTAAGATGTTTCAAAGCCATGGCAGGGAAGGCTCTTCCCCTGCATCCCACCAGCCAAAATTCCTTGAGTAATGAAGTCCGCAGTAGGCTCCTTCTACCAGCACAAGTGGGGCAAGGCCAATCCCATTGGGGAAAAATGCTTCCACAGATATCCTAGAGTCCGATGCCATAAAAGGACCTTAAAGTATACCAGCACCTTGAATTGCACCCAGAAGCAGATCGGCAGCCAGTGCAGTTCACATAATAGTGGTGTTACATGGGCGACCCTAGGGCCTCCAAAACTGTCTGCACCATTGCATTCTATACCAATTGTAGCTTCCAAATAGGATAGCCCCATGTACAGCACATTGCAATAATCCAGTTAGGAGATGACCAGGGTGTGAATGAGTGCAGGGTCTAGAAAAGGGTGCAATTGGCACACCACACGAAGTTGTGCAAAGCCACAACTGCCACCTGCTCTTCGAGCAGGAGTCGCGATTACTGGGTATTGGGTCTGTCTGGGGTAGCGTTACCCCATCCAGAACTAAAGATGATAAAATGTGAGATATTGCTGTCACTCAGATTTCAGCAGCAAAATGGACTCAACATTTTAAATTCTATGTGCCAGTCCCTGAATCTTACCCAAGCTGAATTCCTTGCCGATACCAAAGTGCAAGATGTCAGACCAGAGGCCAGCCTTCAAATTAGGAAAATCTGATTTAGATTAACTTCACTTACATTAAGCAGCTTGAACTTGTTAACTCTTCCTTCTAATAAGCCTTTTACAATATTGCTGTTGCAGCTACTAGCTTTTATTGCAGCTTTCAGAGTTCTTTTTATGATGTTTTAATGGCTGAATTTATGCTTATATTAATATAGTTTCAAGTACATTTTAGCTGAGTAAAGAGACCATGGTTAATCTGGGTTGATCTGTAACTGGTTTGTATTTGAACAGACCATGAGGAATTTCCAGAGTTGTAAGCTACACTGAGGAGTAAAACAAAGACCTCCTTAAAGGAGACAGTGGTTAGACAATTGCATAGATGTGCCTGCGAAGATACCAGGTTTTGAACTCTACTCAAGAGCTTCTTTATCTTTTAAGTTAATGTTACCACAGCCTAACCCTGTTCTGTATCACCTTGGCCCCAATGTGCATATCTGAAGACTCTTTATCTTCCCATCCAATTTTGCTTGTATAGACATGGACTCGAGATCAATCATATTTTATTTTCTCCTTCTTTCTTTCTTTCTTTCTAGTAACTTGCCCAAAGAAAGTTTCAAAACCTTTTGTATAACGTCGGTTGGCATAATAAAATTATTGACTCCAAAGATTTTGGATGTTGTTGTTTAGTCAGCCATATAGCTCCTTTTGCTTTTAATGTTCCCATATTCTATAAACTTAATAAAGTGGCCTAGCATGGATTTATTTGTTCTTCCAACTTTTGGTTTTTATTTCTTTTTTTAAATGGCCTATAATATTGCAGCCAATAATACAGACCATCTGAAAAATGTAAGTTTGAGCCTTTCTCTTTCTTTTGCTTAGTCTACTGAATTTTTTTAAAAAAATCAATTGACTTGAAATGCAATCAATACAATTTCACAATGATGTCAGTGGGACCTTTGTATGCAATTAACTATTCAGCTGGACTGTGTTCACACTGGTGAATACTGGTAATTACAATTCTGCTACACTGGAAGTCTCCAGTCATGGGACTCTGAATGCAAAGAAAATTTGTATGAGAGCCAAGAGAATCACTCTGAAAGTCCATGAAAAGTCCTCAGACTAAAATTATTTATTTAGATAAACATTAGAAGGCTAATTATATTCATTGCTATGCTAAGCTGCAGTGCACTGGTGTATTTTGTTTATTTATGGAATACGTATAATTTCAGCATATCTTAAAGCAGAGGTGGGTTCCTCCCAGTTCGGACCGGATCGGCCAAACCGGTAGCGACCCGCTGGTGACATCACGATGATGTCATGGATCCGGTTCGGTCGGTGCCGGTCCGTGGGTGCCTCCATCTCTTTTTTTGAATTTTTTTTCCTTCTGCGCATGCGCAGAAGCTGAGTTTCCGGCACTGCGCATGCGTCGCCATCTTGTTTTTGGCTTATATATATATATATCTTTTTGCACTGTGCATGCACCCACGAGGCGCGCCTGCACCCACAAGGCGCGCGTGCCCACGAGGCACGCCCGCGTGGCGCGGGAGGAAGCGAACCGGCAGCGAGGTAAGTTAGAACCCACCCCTGTCTTAAAGGTCAACCATTTTTCTCAAATTCCTCTTAAAAGCCCCATGATCCACTATAGAACAGTTTCACCAATACTATCCAAGTTTCTGTCAGCAAGTGGATTGTCTCCAGGCATTCCATGCTCAGTTATGATTTCTCTCACTACAAATTCATAGAAGTTCAGGCATGAGCATCTTTCATATCTCTTGTAAATGTTTACATGTATATCATTTGTGTCATAAGATAAGGTAAATAAATTATGAACTAGGCAATAACAATGATTAAGAAGAAAGAAAGGATTATTGTCGCCTTCCGCACTATGCTGCAATGTTTCTCAAAATCACCATAGCTGGAAAATAAAAATCAGGTGTCCCAGCAGAAATTTTATACTGTGGCTAAACTTAATTGTCAAATGAAAGTAGGGCAAATGTTCAGATTATCCCTTCTTTCCCCAATAACTACCTAACCCTCCAATAGAAATTCTTGCACTGACTAAAAATTTAAAAAGAAAGAAAAAAAAATTTGTTATATTTTTATATAGCATTTTATAGCATGTTTTATATTTTATAATATTCTATATTTTATAGGAAAATATATTTTATATTTTTCTATTCTTCATTGCCACATTGGGAAGATGTTTTATAAAGGAATATTGCCTAAAATTGAAAAAGAGGAAAAAAAACATAAAGGACAGAATATATGAAGAGAGAAAGATTAGACTTTCCCTCCTCAGCTGTGTCCTCCTTCTTTATAGAACAATGTATCTTATAGGGAAATGCTTCTCTTAATATCAGTAGAGTCTGTTTTCTTTGCTAGGTCCCATTTCATAGAAATGAGGGAAAGAGAGGAAAAAAAGTATGTGGAAAAAAAGTTTTTTAAAAAAGGAAGTTTTTTCCTGGAAAAAAAGGAGTTTTGAGAAGAAGGTCCTTTTCCAAAAACTACCACTATTGTGTTTTTTGCTTGATTTAGTTCATGTGCTGGGCTAAGCTCAAATAGGATGTCATTGTTGATGTGTTAATGCATGGGTCCTCAAACTACGGCCCACGGGCCGGATACGGCCCGCTGAAGCCATTAATCCGGCCCGCGCAGGATCACGATGCTGCACTGCCTACTCTAGCTTCCATGCTCAATTGCTAGCTTTCTTTAGTTCAGAAGCAGCCACCTGGGGGAGGAGGAGGCTGGGGGAGGGGGGTTTTGTTGTTGTTTCATTGCCTGTGTTCCGGGACCAAAATTGACTAGCTGTGTAATTACCAGAGTAAGCCTATATAACTTAAAAGTTTTTCTTTTCTTTCTCTGTCACCCCTCCAATTCTAAATGAAATTTGAGGTAGACCTGTCCTTTCTGATCAGTCCTCCTGATTTGGCCTCCTTTAGATTTAATCACCATTAAGGTATTGCCTGTAACATTTACTTTATATATAATACTAGCTGATACCCGTGCTTCGCTACGAAACTATGTGATGGGGCTTGATAAATTGACAGTTAAAGCTTGAAAATTAATGAGTAGTTAAAAAAGGGACTGTATTATTTCGTTAGAGATGGTAAGTTTCTGTTAAGTTTCTGTTACAGATGAAGACATTATTGTAAGTGTAACAACAATGAAATAGATGGACTTAAGCCCTTTAATCCCAGCAGCAACCGTGGCTGTTTTGTCTATGTAGCCAGGCTAATAAGTTGCATAGCATAGACTTTCAATTCATCCCTCAGATGAATTACTGAGGACCTCCCTGTAAACAATATTCCTGGTTTTGCTGTCTGGCTGGAGGATGACCAGGCTGTCAGGTGAACTGACTCTGGAGCATGCCACATAGAACTGGCCATGGGAGAAACAGTCGATCATGAGATGCACACCAGCCACTTTCAATGTCTGTCCCTGTGCCTTATTGATGGTGATGGCGTAGCAAACCTTAATGGGAAATTGTAGACTTTTG
>QLTV01003764.1:6136616-6157640 GCA_003457575.1 Thermophis baileyi | reverse complement strand
AAGGAGAATAAAATAAAAATTTATTTCAGAGAGTATTTTTTTTTCATAGAGGAATATTACACCTCCTTTCTACAATTTATAATCTGAGAGACTAAATTGAAGAAGATTTCTTTGTAGTCTTCTGCACTTCAAGTTCAAATGCCAAAACCTTCTCAGTTTTATGTGTGTGTGGTTTTCGCTTTTATATATATATATATATATATATATATATATATATACACACACACACCTTTTAAAGCAGATTGGTGTGTATGTGTGAGAGAGCAAATCGGTGGGGGTTGTGTTTGGCTACAGACAATCTCAATAGGGTTTATATAATTTGAAATCTGTTCGTTTTAAATAAAGTAAGAAATGCAGATTAATATTGCTGGAAGTAGTAACAAAAGATAATTCCATAAGTTAAATGCATCAGAAATCAATTTACAATACATAAGATAAGGATATATGGTGCATTCAGAGAAATGCAATGCTAATGGATTTTAGAGTGATCCTCTTTCCCAAATCTTGGGGGTTTTAGTTGCAGTCTTAATTGGTGCAGTTCTCAGTCTGGTTTATTTTGTGGTCTTCTGAAACATATAATCAGGAGTTATTTTGAAGGAAATCCTGTTTGTTTTATTCTTTTTTTTATGGCCTATTTTAAGAAGCCTGAAGCTGCTATTGTATTGAAATTAGGCAAGTGGCAAGAAAGTGTGTGCTCTTTTTCCCTTGTGGGGGGGGGCTTATTAAATAAATATATGTGCTTGGGTTCAGCAAATACAGCTTAGGAAGGACAAAGGCAAAATGGACTGCTAAATTGGCCACGCCCACCCAGTCACATGGCCACCTAGCCACGCCCACCCAGTCACATGACCACCTAGCCATTCCCACCTAGCCAGTCTGCCCCCCAACAGTCTGAGGGACCGTGAATTGGCCCCCTGTTTAAAAAGTTTGAGGACCCCTGTGTTAATGTGTTGTGCAAGCTGAGTCACTACGACATGATGGAGTTTTAGATACAAACATTTAGTCATTTAAACATTGTGACTAAACCGCTGCCTTCTTTAGGTTTCCCCCCCCCCCAATTTTCCAGCCAAGCCTAAAGGTTGTCCTGTTTATGAAATCTGTGTTGTGATGGTTACATCAGGTGTTCTTGTGTATGTATTCAATATTACTATGAATGTATTGGATTCTTCCATGTCTGGAGAGTAGATGAAGTGGAGATTGTGGACATAATGCTTTGAGACTATTATTTGTCAGCAGTGTTGCCATGGACACAAAGGGCATGTCTATCAGGATTGCTTGATTGTTCCTTTGTTGTTTGAAGCAATCATTTTCATTTTCTGCTGGAAAACTCAGCTAAGCTACACTTATTTTGTACTGATTTAAGATGACCGTGATAAAGTGTTTTCCATATAAGCTTCCTGATTACATTAGTTCCTAACAAGTACATAATTTGCATTTTGTTCATAATTAAATTTTCTTCCCTAAAGACAAATAAAGCAAATACTTCAGACTCCATGAACACAAGCATTCTCATGGTACCTATTTGCTAAAATGAAGGTGTAGTCTTTATGCTAGAAATTAATTTCAGATTTCATAGAGAAGAGGCAATCTCTCTGAGGCTTTTTCCACCCACTTACCACAAGAGGTCAGTCGTGCTATGGTTTCCATAAAAAAAAAAATTCTACACACAATAATTTTAGAAATTAGGTTTCTTGTTTTGTATTAGTATTATAGATTAGAAGTGTTGGATGATGATCAGGGGTGGGTTCTAACTTACCTCACTGCCGGTTCGCTTCCTCCCGTGCTGCGTGGCCCCGCCTCATGGGTGTGCGCACACCTCGTGGGAACGCGTGCATGCGCAGTGCAAAATAAAAATTAAAAAATGCCAAAAACAAGATGGCGACGCATGCGCAGTGCCGGAAACTCGGCTTCTGCGCATGCGCAGAAGAAGAAAAACATTCAATTTTTTTTAAAAAAAAGATGCCTGCGCCCATGGACCAGCACTGACCGAACTGGATCAGTGACATCATCATGACATCACCAGCAGGTCGCTACTGGTTCGGGCGAACCGGTCTGAACCGGGAGGAACCCACCTCTGATGATGATGCCAAAGGAGTATTTTTTTTACTTTAGTTTGAAATGAATAATAAGTAAGCAGGAGAACCAGATTCAACCCCATTAAGTTATACAGGTAGTCCTCGACTTACAACAGTTCATTTAGTGACCATTTAAAGTTACATAACAGCACTGAAAAAAGTGACTTACAACTGTTTTTCACACTTACAACCATTGCAGATTCCCCACGTCTGATCAAAATTCGGACACTTGGCAACTGACTCATATTTATAACAGTTGCAGTAACCCAGGATCATGTAATCACCTTTTATGACCTTCTGACAAGCAAAGTCAATGGGGAAGACAGTTCACTTTACAACTTAACAACTGCTTGTTAAGTTACTAACTTAACAACTGCAGTAATTCACTTAACAACTGCGGCAAGAAAAGTCGTAAAATGGGTCAAAATTCACTTAACAATTGTCTCACTTAGCCACAGAAATAATGGGCTCAATTATGGTCATAAGTTGAGAACTACCTGTATCTGGGTAAATACACGTACATTTCTTCTTGTGGATTCCATAATTTATTGTTCAGACATGTATACCTTCAAAGTTTAGATGTGTATTCCTACGAGAATTCTGTCAATTCTGCTTTTCCTGATGACCAGAATTTTGTTAATGTGGAAATTGGTTTTTCTGATAAGATTCCCACCCAAAAAAAAAATGTACTGCCTAACTGGAATATAGAAAGCAAATAGTTGAAGAATTAAACACTGTGTTTACTGAGTATCTCTATGCACCTCATCCAATCTTTCTGGGCTCAGAAATGGAGGAGGATGAGACCTTTTTATAGATCATTCCTTAATTGCTAGAATGAGAGATAGAATGCTGCTACAAACTAGACTAGTAAAAACTAGTAAAAAGGGAACATTTAAACTATTAAAAATGAAACATCTCAAAAGGAGGCACTGGCAAACTGTTTTCATGTTGCTAACAAAGGCGGTACATCACCAGGAATCAAATGATATTAGATTGACTTCATGCAGTTCCTCCTGAGTGGGCACATATAACATTATCCTCTCCAATTTTTTCCCTACAACAGACCTGGAGCAGGGGTGAAATCCAGCAGGTTCCGACAGGTTCTGGAGAACCAGTAGCGGAAATTTTGAGTAGATCAGAGAACCGGCAAATACCACCTCTGGCTGGCCCCAGAGTGGGGTGGGAATGGAGATTTTGCAATATCCTTCCCCCAGGAGTGGGGAGGGAATGGGGATTTTGCAGTATCCTTCCCCTGCCACACTCACCAAGCCACACCACACCCACCAAGCCACGCCCACAGAACTGGTAGTAAAAAAAAATTGGATTTCACTACTGACCTGGAAGGTAGGCTTGCTCAAAGTGACCTGATGAACTTCCATGGCTAAAGATGGGCTTAAACCTGGATCTCTACAGGTTCTAGTCCAACCCCATTTTATTAACTTCTCACATTTATGTGGCCACCCACTTCATAAAAAGTGACTCTGGGTGGTGTAAAACAATCAAACCATGAACTGCTGCTCCTCACTAACGTGAAAAAGAATTTATGTTTTACGCCTCAGTATTAGTTGTCCTACTCTCTCCCACCAAGGTATATTGGATGCCATTCTTATCACTTCCAGATAGAATAGCAACTATTACAACAGGATGGGTGAAAATTGGCTGGATTATATTTCAACACATTAGAGCAGTGTTTCTCACCTTGGCAGTTTTCAGATGGGTGGACTTCAACGTCCAGAATTCCCCAGCCAGCTGACTGGGGAATTCTGGGAGTTGAAGTCCACCCATCTGAAAGCTGCCAAGGGTGAGAAACACTACATTAGAGGGAACAAGGCTAAGAAAGATAGGGCTTTGCTGTTAATACAGATCATAGATACTGTAAAAATATCTGTGAATGGGGCAGTGCTATCATAGGTTATGCAACTGTGTTCCTTTGCTAGCTATTTGGTTCTTAAGTGTCTCCTTTTCTTTCTCCATTCTTTTTTTCTTTCTTTTTTTCAGGGGAAGTGGAAGGGAGCAATTATTTCACAGGAGCAATACACGAACTGGTCAGCAGTAAGAAAAAAATTCTACATGCAAATATAGCTACTGACTTTAATTTCTCTTTACACAAGAAGAAAGTGCCTTATGACTGCACTCCTAAGCACATTTATCATGTGCAGTGAAGTTTCTGTACAAAGGAGCAAGTAATAATTATTCAATTATGCAGTGAAATGGTATAGACTCTATACAGGTTTATGACCTGAATAAGGACAAACTATTTCTGACTATGGATAATATGTACCTTCGTACATTTTTCTCCTTATCTGACTGCACCTATACATTCTGTTGGAAGCTTAGCATGAATATCCCAGTGTATTAGCAACAGAAGCATTTATGCATGAATAGCTTTAGTGCTTCATATTAAGGAAAGATAACATAGATGCATCAGTTGGTGGGCTGGATTAAAACTGTACAGTCCACAAAAGTGTTGATTGCTGTTTAAAGGGAATGCTTTGGACACATCCTGAGAACCAGTTTAATCTGCTTTCTTCCTGTCTGGGAGGTGATCCAAAAGTATGTCAGCATTATTTACTCTGTCTGCATAGCCAGCCTCTACTGTACTCTGCCTCTTTAATGAGGGCAGTGAGTGGTGCTGCCCTAGCAGTTTATTGCAGGACAAACCAAGGCACAGTGCTTGGTGGATTTCCTGCTGGCAGAAATTCTTCCACAAATCGCCACAAATCTTCCACAAATCTGGAGGAAAAAGCAACTGAAAGCTTCCTTCCATGCTTTGGCTCCTTAAAATGATATATTTCTATTTTCTGCGATAGCTGTACTAGGTCAAAACTAGTATAGGTATCATCCACTTACGACCACAATTGAGCCCAACATTTCTGTTGCCAAACAAAACAGTTGTTGAATGAGTTTTGCCCCATTTTATGACTTTTCTTGCCCCAGTTGTTAAGTGAATTACTGCTGCTGTTAAGGTACTAACATAGTTTTTAAGTGAATCTGGCTTCCTCATTGACTTTGCTTGTCAGAAGATCGCAAAAGGGGACCACACAACCCCGGGACACTGTAACTGTCATAAATATGAATCACTTGCCCAGTGTCTGAATTTTGATCACATGACCATGGGGATGCTGTGAGTGTGAAAAATGGTGATAAGTCACTTTTTTCAGTGCCATTGTAACTTCAGTCACTAAACGAATGGTTGTAAGTCAAGGACTACCTGTACAAAAATTTCAGTTCTACTCAGAAACCTATTGCCAAGGAAATGGGACAAGGCTCCCTCAGCTGCTAGTTCAGCCATTTGTATATAAGATCCATGCTCTTCCTGGCTTATTAAAGTTGTGCAGGGAAGACATGGAATTGGATCTGGGCACTAGTTAACTCTGTGAAAAAACTAGTTAACCTGTACAATATTTTCAGTTCTACTCAGAAACCTATTGCCAAGGAAATGGGAGAAGGCTCCCTCAGCTGCTAGTTCAACCATTTGTATATAAGATCCATGCTCTTCCTGGCTTATTAAAGTTGTGCAGGGAAGACATGGAATTGGATCTGGGCACTAGTTAACTCTATGAAAAAGGATGTAGTTTCACCAGCTCTTAAAGAGATGGTGATATTCTTCAAATGAATATTGCTCAATCCAACCAAGCTTGGCAGTTTTCACCCAGTTTCCAAATTTCCTTTCTTAGAGAAGATTGTGGAGAAAGTGGATAAGGTTAGGCTTAGGATAGGGTTAGGGAGCTGCAGAGGATCTTGGATGAAGAGGATTATCTAGACCTCTTTCAATCGGGGTTCAGGCCAGGGTTTGGGACTCAGATGGCATTGATCAGAGTTATGGGTGATCTCCGGCGGGAGTGGGATGGCAGTAGTGTATCCATCCTGGCTCTTCTTGATCTCTCAGCAGCATTTGATACCATTGATCATGGTATTTTTCTGGGCCAGCTCCAAGAGTTGGGATGTGGGAGTGGATGGCACCATGTTGTGCTGGCTTTCCTGCTTCTTCAGGGCTTATTTTCAGTTGGTGTTGATAGACGGGGAAGAGATCCAGATTGTGGTCCCTACTTAGTGGAACGCCTCAGGGCAGTTCTCTCTCCTCTCCTATTTAGCATCTACACGGCACCATTGGGTGAGGTGGTCTGTTGGACCTGGGTGAGATATCATCAATATGCAGATGACACCTGGCATTATCTCTCTACTTCAGGCCCCTGGAGAGATGTTGTGGATGTTTCTATCCCAGTGTCTGGAGGTTATTGGGTTCTGAATGGGGCAAAACAGGCTCTGACTCAATCCTAGCAAGCCAGAGTGGCTGTGGGTATTTGGATCTTCAAGGTTATTCCATTTCTAGTTCTGGATGGGGTGGCACTAAGATGGGCTTTTTCTGCTATAGCTCCTACCTTACGGAATATTCTCCTCTTGGAAATTAGAACAGCCCCAACCGGGTTGGCCTTTTGCAAAGCTTTAAAAATTTGTCTATGTACCCAGATCTGGGGCTCGGAATATGTTAAAGGCCCCCTTTAGCTGATTAATCATCATGGCTATTTGTACTTACCGGTATTTATTTTGTGGATATTTTTATTATTTTATTATTTTAATTTTTTTTTAAATATAATTTTAGAATTCTAAGCCTCCAAGTCACTTGGTTAATTTGGGTGGCTATACAAACTGAATAAATAAATATTAGTCTCAATAGCATCTCACGTTGCTGAAAGACCTAATATGTTCAGGAGAGCTACATTCACTCCATTCAGGTCACAGTAGAGCAACTAAAGTTTTAGGTCCTGAAAGCCACTGGTAGCATACAATGGGAAAAGGTTGATGTTGGCTATTCTTTGTTCTTACCTGCCTTGTCAGTGTCAGTGGGATTAGTTGCTGGTGTGAAACCAACACAAACTCGTATGATGGGAGGAAACACAACCACAGGGGAAGTAGATGAGGCCTATCTTACATGGCACAGTAAAAACCAACCAACTGACATTATGGCATATTGCATGCATAAACCATGTTTTAACAGATTAACAGAGTTGGAAGGGACCTTGTAGGTCTTCTAGTCCAACCCCTGCCCAAGCAGGAGACCCTACACCATTTCTGACAAATGGTAATCCAGTCTCTTCTTGAAAGTTTCCAGTGATGAAGCTCCCACAACTTCTGAAGGCAAGTTGTTCCATTGGTGGATTGTTCTCACATGTTGTACAATTTACTCCGTGAAGCATAGTTAAACGATGGAGATTTCAAGTCAAGGTGTGGCTGCCTGCACAGAAATCGTCACATTTAACCATAGCGATCCCCAGTCTGAGACAATTCTGGTTCAGCGGATGCAAGGCTGTGCAAGTTGCGGGTCACTCCAACCGCAACAATTCACTATTGTGGGGCGGGCTGCAGCCGGAAGAGGGGCGAAGGAGTGCGTTATTTTTCTGGCAAGGAAGGCGGGGGAGGGGGGGATATCCAAATTCACTGGAGTTTAATTCAATCATTCTCCACCTTCTGGATTCTCGCCTGTCAGACCGACGGGGTTTGCGCCCCGCCCGCACTATTGAGGCTCGCGCTTCGGTACGCCGCGCGAACACAAGCCGGCGGCAAGCCCTCCGCAGGGGTTAAAAAGCTCTTCCAGGAGGCGTGGTGTGGGAGAAGAAGAAAAAAAGAAGCCGAGAAGATGCGCGGAGAATCCCGGCCAAGCAGCCGGCATCGGAGGAGGCCTCTTTCCCGGCCGGGACTAATGCGGCGAGAGACCTTATTAAGCAGGTGTTGCTGAAGCAGGTGGCTGGGCTGCGGCAAGCGCCCCCGGCTCTGCTCAAGCCCAGTTCAAGCTTCCCCGGCTAGCGGAGCCTTCCCCCACCCTCTATCTGCCCATCCTTCCGCCCACCGCCGCCGCCGCCGCCCCCTTCTCTTGTCTACAGTATTTGCTCCCTTTCTGGCAAGCCCTGAGCCTGCTCTGCCTTGGAGTGACCATGGCGCGCGTGAGGTAAGCAAAGCCTTTCCCGCGGCCAAAGGGAGGAACGGGTTTGGGGGGGGGTCAAAGCGTGCTGCAGCCGGGCAGAGGGGCCGAAAGGCGTGTGCTATTTTTCCGGCAAAAAGGGGGAGAGAGAGGGGGAAAAAAATTGCCGGTGGTCTACTTCCGGGTGTGCACCTTTATTTCCCTCCCTCCTGCCAGCCCTCGAGCGGCTGGAAGCCGACGGCCGAGTCTCTCTCTTTGCTCGCCTTTCACGGCGGGCGAAGTTTTCCTTCTCCAGCCTTTTTTTTTTTTTTTAAAGCCGAGCTTTTTAGGTTTTTAAAAGGCGTTGCGCCAAGGTTCACTACCTGACTCTGTGGTTTCTTCCCCAAACCCAAAAAACTTTAACCTTAGACTGTCTACTGTCGACCTCACCCCATTCCTAAGAGGTCTGTAAGGGGCGTGCATAAGCGCACCAGCGTGCCTACCGTCCCTGTCCTACTGTCCTATTGTCTTCATCTATCTGTATTCACTTTGATTATGTTTATGATTATACCTATACCTGCTATCTTGTACATGTTTGACAAATAAATAAATAAATAAATAAATAAATAAATAAAGGTTGGAACCGATCGGCCCTTCCTTCCGCAGTGCGGCCGCCAGGGGGCGCCGTGTCCGTCCCTCTTGTTCCTTTTTCCTTCGCCTTCTCCGCCTTGATCCGCGTGTGCAGTTTCTGCTTAACGTGTGAAAAGCCGGCTACGGTGATGGGAGGAGGGCATGGGAGATGGAGGGAAAGGCCACCCGAAACTTGGAGGGAGAGAATGCGAGGAAACTGGAGCTTAAAGGGTCACGTACGTGGGAAGCCCGAGGCGAGAAGTGAAGGGACGCATAGTTTACATTATTTGCTATACGAAGCCGCGGGGCTTGTACTGATGGCGAGTGCAAAGGATGGAGTCAGTCTTTCGTTAAAGAGACTCTTATTTTAAAAAAATGCACCTCCTTTGAGTTTCTAGGGGGGGGAGAATGGGAAGTAGAAGCCTATCATTGTTTATGATCTTGTGTATAAATCGGGGTCCTCTGAATGGGATTTTAAAACGTAAGTAATGGGACGCCATCTTGGACTATTTCATGTATTAGGAAATGAATTCCGAGATCTATCTTGCTGCTTTTTAAATTTTTTGCTCTTCCCCTCTCCGACACATTTTTTTTTAATTGCTCCCAAAGTTGCTATGCATACCGTGGTTTGTTTCATGCAGGTTATTTTGCAATAATACTATGTAGCGAGAAGTAATTCTTTGCGAAACAATGTATCTCGGATGTTTTGGAATGAAAGGGAAAAATAAAGTACCTTAAGCATATATTGTAAACTCTGTCGTCTCTTTTGTAATAATGGCAGAAATCTAGTTAGATTAATTTGACAGAAGTATCAGCACAAGGTTCTAAAAACAAGAGTATGGTGGGATTCTGTGTATGATTTCTTTTAAACAGAGAAAATTTTTCCTAGTTTACTGTACAGATAAATTCAAATTTATCCTGGAACACATTGTAGTGCATTAAGTAGTTGACTTGGTGTCTTTCTCAGTTGTGAACTTCCCAAAAGATTACTATTTTTATTTCTGGCCAATAAATTATTATAGGCAACAACTATATTATATAACCTCAGAAAACAGAATGAAGCCAGAAGTTTAAAGATAGTTTGGCTAATGATGTGTGAGACATTAGCCATAGAACATCCAGTATAGAGATATATTCCAAGGATCAATATATTCAGTTAAAATAATGGGCACATGAGGGCACACGCTGCCTTCCAACAATCTTAACTATAGCTTAAAGGCAAAAATGCTTAATAAAAGAAATATTGGCACTCTGATAACTATCAAATATCATTTTTGCCAAACATATTATTTACTATAAATACTATTAGAAAAACTACACATACATGAAAATAAGTTCCATTGTCTAATCATCCTAAATGCTTTTAAAAAATTTCTTTCCTCTGGAATACCAAATTATGGCTTTAGTATAGAGCAGGATTTATTAAATAAAAAGGAAGTTTTTTTCCTACAAATTTAATAAATAAATGAATAAATATAATAAATAAAAATTATCATAATTCAACCAAGGCTACATACGAGAACTTTATCTGGTCGTTTATAAACTGAATCTCAAAACTCAATGTTCAGAATCCTTTTTAAAAAAAATGATATTTTGAAATATGTCTAAGTATAAACTGAAGGAATAGGGAAGAACAATAATCCTTGTCAAAATCTACACTTCATTCTTTAGATACTGATACAAATTTCAATGCTGCCTCCCAATCTCTTGGACAGAAAAATGAATTGTAAATATTAACAGCAATATTTTTTTTCTGTTATTTTATTCTAAATCATGTTATATTCCTTACTTTTAAAATTGCCTTAAAAGAAATTATTTTGATGGCTTGGATGTATACCAGAGGAACTTGTTGTTTACATCATTTATTTAAGATTAGAATACAGCTTCTGAGGTGATTTATAATACTCATTTCAAAGCTCACTGTCACAAACACTTGATGGAAGAAGTGACAGCTATATTATAAATTATCAAATAAATTCAGTGTTATAGTTTAGCTTTGCTTTATTCATAATTGCAGAGATATAGAAGCATATGTATTTGCATAATAGCCCCTCCTATGACAGGATGCTGTATCTATGAAGTCGCTGGCCAAAGTGCTGAAGCAAGACAGCCATCTTGATCATTATTATGTCCAACTGAAAACATTCTAAACTTCAGAAATGTTATTTTCCACTTAATTCCCTTTTTTATTTTTACATTTTCAACATTGTTTCATTTTTGTAAAAGGCAGATTTAGTTGCATGCCACATCATATCTTGTACCTTGATGCTGAACAAAGTGCTCAGATCTCTTCTGATTTTATATTAACTTGTAGAAATGGGAAGATTTAATTTATTTTGATACATCCAACCTAAATCCTCCTGTGAAAAGAAACTTTAGGCATGAACAGTAACTTTTTGGATGAGGTTTTGAAAGGCATCATGAAAGTTGATGTTGAGACTTCTAACCAAGGGTGAAGAGTTTGCATAACACCTACCGGTATATTAAAGTTTCAGGCAAATAACATATGAAATAATATTGAAGAACTTAAAATACGGATGAGTAATTTTGTTTAACAGTGCTAATTAAATTTTAACAGTTTTAACAAAAATGTTCTTTGAAAGCAGCTCTGTAGTAGTTCACTTTAATTTCCTGCTTTGGTTTTGAACACAGGATTGCTTGACATCTTGTTTTTAAAAATAGAATAAATTGATCTTTGAATTTTTGGATTTTCAGATTAAAAGCAAAATGTGACAAACTGGGATATAATCGTACAGCTTATCAAAAAGCAATTTTATTTTTTGCCAAAACAAATTTGCAAAACAGTAATCTATAAATTTTAATGAAGAAATATATTATATAATTTATAAAGGAGCCCAATAAATGTATGTATATTTTTTCTAATAAGTATTAATATGTGATATAAAATTCAATTTATCATTTAAAGGAAATAATATTTAGATATATATTTTTTTTTAAAAATGTTATTGGCTATTGTTACAAATTTTTTAATATGATTAGCATAGAATCTCCCAATTTATAAAACCAAAGGTAGAAATTCAATTCACTAAAACTGACCTAGATTCAAAATCACACAAATGTAAGCTTCCAAAATAAATCTGTAAATTTTTAAGTGCTGCATATTTTGTTTTGCTATAGTAGATCAAAACTTGCATGCCTCTGAAAGCTGATATTTTCCTTCAGCTCCCCCAAAAAATGTTGTAAACATTAATGGTTTTTGATCTGTCATTCTGTGTCATATATTAGTTTTTAAGTTAATTACATCTGAAAAAGTGCTCACATTTAATTTCCAGAGATGAAGTTTTTACCAACAATTTCTTTATAGATTTGTGTGAAAATATTTTTAATTCTGCAACTGCTTCATTAACTCAGAAAAAAAAAATCATTATATGAGGTATGATCTTTTAAACTAACATTTTGGAGAGTGCATAGAGTAAAACTCATAAATTTTAGCTTCCTAAAAGCAAAATTTTACTTGCTTACAGAAAATGAATAACTTAATGTTGTGGACCTAATTTTAAACTTTCATTTTATATGAGAGTAGATAGAATTAAAGCCAAGAATCCTGCATTATACAATATTATCTTTACATAAGTATCATCACTATAACTAAAATATTACTACTGATTATGAATTTGGGACTAATTTTCTCTTCAATAAAATATTAATGCTTGAAACACTAGAATACAAATATACTATGGGATTGTTTTTGTAACAGTGAAAATGTAGGATAAATAAACTTCATATAATTTAACTTGAGTTTGTGTTTAAAGTCCTTATTTTATATTTTTATTTACTTTATTTATATTTCATATTTCTTAACCACCCATCTCCGTCAGAGAGGTGCTTAGTAAGAAATGGTATAACAGAAGTTGGAATAAATCATTTACTTAAATATATAATTCCTATCAAAAATGAAATGTACCCTTTCTGATAAAATATAATTATTTTAATTATTACATCATGTAATTAACCTTTTTGATTCTGCAATGATTTCAGATAAGTGTTCAGAACTCAGTAGGGCTTACTATAAATATTTCAGCATTGCTTTAGGTTCTTTTAGGAGGCAAACTGAAAAGTCTATCTGCACTTAAACATTTTTTAATGTTCGTACATACTGCATTTTGGTAGAAAATAGAAATAATGTAATTTGACACTGTCTCAAAGACATTAATATTTTAGACATGGATAATGAAAGAACAATGATTTAGATGTTAGTATAAAAATATATTAATATTAAAATCTAATCTTCTTAAACTTGGTCATTTTTTCTCTGAATTAAAAGAAAAATGTAGTTACATTTATTTTAGAAACAATGAGATAAAAACTTAAATTCAATTAATAGAACATGTTATTAAATATTCTAAACAATCGTGAATGTGTATACCTTTGTGTGTGTGTGTGTGTGGGTATGTGTGTGTGTGTATGTGTGTGTGTATTATGTTACATTACATTACGTTACATTACATTACATTACATTACATTACATTACATTACATTACATTAATTATGAGGAATTGTAGATAGTGGAATTAAATTTTTTCAGTTTAAATAGTAGAAAAATTGGAAATAAAGTATTTGATTATTATATGTTCAGTTTAAAAGTATGAACTACATTTTTGACACTGGAAATAAAGCCTCTCAACTGAGCAGTAGTACTTTGTTAAGGGAATATTCAATGCTTGCATTAACTGAAAACAGAGAACTATACATAGAATAACAAATATGAAGAGAAGCATTGTTTTTAGAAAACATTCTCCTGGCAGAAGTGTCATGAATTTCACTGACAATCATCACTACGATAGAAACAGCTGTTTGGCCATTACTATGAAAAATTATTGGACATTTATTGAAATTAATGGATATGGTGAATTGATATTTTTATCTATCTTAAATTCAAAATATAACTTCATTTGGATTAATCTGCTTTAATGACTTTGATACTTAACAACATAACAAGAGGTGATCACACTCAGTTCTAACACATGCTAAAAGGAAGAAAGGTAAAGAAGCATACTATATCTGAGCAAGTAACACTAAAGATTGCAATCTGGCTAAGCAGAAGTATGTTATAAAATCTATTTCATGAAAAATGTTAAGAATGTACATAATTCTTAATATTCCATCCTGCTATGCAAATCAGGTTAAATTTGGCATCATTGTGTATTAAATCTTTCATTTAGATAACAACTGCCTTGAAATGGAAAAAATCTAAAATACTATTTTATTTATTTTTTATCATGCTAAAAACAAATTAAAATTTTAGTATCAATATCTGGCAGTTGAGAACAATTCTAGATTACCGGTAGTTCAGTTAGTTTAGTTTTTTGTTTTGTTTTGTTTAAAAAATGTAGAAAATATTAGACTGAATTTACTTGCTTGGGAAATATATTTCAAACAGTCTTAACATTTCACTGTATCTTATAAAAATTATGTTAATTCAAACAAAGATAATTGCTATAATGAAAGATTTTTAAGTAGGTGACCATTTTACACAGAAGTGGGGGGAAACTAGACAAACAGAATATTGCTACATTATTTTATTTATACAAAGTTTTCAAATATTAGTGAACTTATATGTCTTATATGTCTTGTATTTTCCAACAATTCTGTTATTTATGTATCATCTCAGTTTAATCTGTGTATGGTGTATGGCGATTTCACCATGTAATTTCAGTAAAGTTGATTTTTATTTAATTGAACAGCAATTTTCCATTTGTAATTGATATTTCAGTTAGTTAACAAATTTAAGCATAATTAAGACAGATTAAGGAATTATAATTGGAAATGTAATGGTATTTAAAATATATAATTTATATTGCTGAATGAAATGTTAGGACTGGATCCTCCAAACACCTCCAAAACGACTCAAGAATCTTCTAATTTTACAACTGCTTTTTGAGTATTGGAAGAAATAAAATAATCAGGATTATTTTATTTACATTACCATGCCAGCCAGTGCAATTTGAATTAGCAAAGTCTTTAAACATAACCTTATTTGAAGTTATGCTTGACTGTTCAATATTATTCTTTGATTAAATAACCAGTTGAATAATGCTGTGCTAAAGACAGTGTACACTTAATAGTGGAATAAAACAAGTCATATACAGCACTATATTACAACTGCTTTATTTTGTGGAGCAAATAGACAGACATGCACATAGCAATGAAGTACATAGAGAAAAAGAGACAGACAAAATGCAAAGAATATTTAATAAATGCCTTCTGAATATTTTCTTATTTTACTCCCTTCGCTATAATTTTATTTACATTCTGCCATAGTTCAGCAAAATGATTAATATGTAGGCAGAACATGCTGCATAGTTTGCATTGTCCAGTAATACAATCAGAATTTCGACTTCATTATTCTTCCTAGTCTGATCATGCCTGTGAGAAAGGGTCAGTGAATTGTGTTGCAGTTCTTGTTCTCACAAGAGTCCTGCCTGCTCATCTTTTTCTTCTTCCCCTCACCTTATTTTGCTAGCAATGGCATGGAGGCAGGCTAGTGTAATACCACTCAAACACCAAATAAAACAAAGTGCTAGAATGTTCCAAATGTTATTTTTATCTTTTTTTCTAGTAACCTTGGTAGTATCTGCTCTAGGCCAAATGTTATAAATATCTGCTACTATTTGGGCAGTTTTTGTCTCTTGATGTTTGGCTTCCTTTTATGTATCAAAAGGTAAACTTTAACCTGCCAAATGAAACTGAGCTGTTTCTTGGGAAATAGGACCTAGTTTTGAATTATTCAGAACAGAATCTGAGTACTGCATATTTGCTTTGTCAATTATATACAGGGAAGAGATGCTGACCCTTTCAACTGCAATTTAATTATATTTTTCTTTGTATGTTCTTTCTAAAAAAGGAAATACTGATGCCTTGAAGAAATTCATTTTGTAACATTTGCCTTATTGAAATAAAGGAATTCTGTTTCCTTATAACTATTACACACTTGAAACATATCCCAGTATCATTGTCTGTCTTCCTAATGATTAATTTTTCTCTTTTGTTTGTACTATTCAAGTTCAGTTTTGTTAAGTTTGGATGAAAAATTTCTGTATGTTATCATTGTTTAATTCAAGACAGGATTGTTGATTTTTAAATTCAATCTATAATTTATAGAATATAAAGCCTAGTGGAAAGATTTACAAAATAATTAAACTTAGTTTCACACCATTTTCCATTTGCAAAGTAACTGAAATGGAAGCAGGTAACTGGGAGACACTTACCAGTGTCTCTACCCAGTGGTTTGTGAATGTCAAAATTTATTTGCTCAATTATTGATATATTGACATTTCTTAAATATGCAGGGCACAATAGGCAAATAATCCCCATTAAGTAATGGAGTAATAGAATTAACACATTAACTTCACCCAAATATTATTGCTTCTTATAAATCTCAAAAGACAGTTTGAATAAAGATACATGGAAAGATTTATTTACTACCTATGTCACCTGTCTAAAAAGTCCGCTCCTATTGCATTTTGCTCATATTTGACCAAAGTGAATGCCACCCATTTCATGTATATTTGTTGATCTGACTAAAATATTTGTAGCATGGTATGATTAGTAAATGATAAATTCAACAATCCAAAAAAGACTTTCAGGTACTTTTGCAGTTTATTCAGTTATTTTCATTAAAAGGTGACTGCCTTCTCTGATGTTGCTTTGATGAGAGCCTCACCTATTATTAAATTTGTTGGTTGTAATGAGTTAGGTAAGCCTCAACCTGTTAAAAAGTTTATAGGTCACTTCATAGAGTCAAGGGCTGGCATTTTACAGCCTTCTAATGAGTTGTTAAACTAGAGAAGGGGGAATTGGAGAGTGTGCTCTGCTGGAATTAACATGGTAGTGATTGCAGCTCTCTGATTCCTAGGTCCTTCAGAAGACTATGAAATCCTTCTGGAAAGTTGCTTCAGATCCAGGTTAGTTCTTATTTCACCCCACCCCTTATCCATTCTGACTGTGTGCTTGTCTTAACTGTTTGTTATGAAATTGAAATAGATACAGTAGATGAACCATAGCTTCCCTAAGGAAGAAAGAAAACAAAAATACATTTGCCTTAAGATTAGATTGTATCCTCCTTGAATTTTGAAGACATATGAAGCTGAAGATCCTTTCTGTGTAAGTCAGAGGTCTTCAAACTTGGCAACTTTAAGACTTGTGGACTTCAACTCCCACAATTCTCCAGCCAGCTATGCTGGCTGGAGAATTCTGGGAGTTGAAGTCCACAAGTCTTAAAGTTGCCAAGTTTGGGGACCCCTGGTGTAAGTGAAGGCTGTAAATTATGTAGCCTGGAATAATGATGATCTGGAACCTAATCATTGTTCCTGTTTGAGATGATTCCCATTTCTGCAAATCTCACTTTCCCCATGCACGTTAATTCTGTTCTAGGGCATTTAGAGATCCTGCTGGAACACCAGAGCAGTTGATTTTCCTACAAGTCAAATGTTATGAGCACTTATTTTTCTATTTTGAGAAAGGAACTTTGAAAGATTTTCCTGTAAGACATTTGATATATGTAATGCAACATTAAATGAAACCCTCCAGGGTTTTGTTGAACTACGTAAACACCTAAATGGAACAGTTTTTTTTATCTAGATAGTGTGCCCTATTCTTTTAAACTATTTAAATGTATTTGGAGAAGCCATCCAAGCACTACAAGTTCCTATATTTACTCAGAAGGATGTTTATGTCCAGCAGACTATCTCCCTTACTGGTCTTCTCTCCCCGCGCCCCCCCCCCAATGATCTGAGCATTTTGAGCAAAGTTGAGCTATCAACTCTGTTGATGGTCTTGGCTGAAAAAGAACCCATCTTAGAGTTTGAATTCGTTCTATTCTTCCCTCTCCTCCATGCCAAGAGATGCATTTCTGGCTCGGCTGGCTGCGCTTCAGACTCCAAGGCTGCCCCTTGGTTTAACAGTTGCTGAAGATGAACTTTCCTGCTCCCTGCAAGATGCCCTCTCCCGGACATGGGAGGAGGGCGGCGAAGTTTCAGTGGCGCATGCGCTCTGAACCTCTGAAGGTGTTTCTCCCCCCCCCCCGCCCCAAGATGTTATAAGGAAGAATGAGCCCCCTCCCCGCCACAATTAATGAAACACGTTAAAATAAAGTAGCGCGTCACTTCGTACGGCGAAATTTAAACACCGTAAAGATAGCCCCTCCCTTTCCATCATCTGGCTCCTTTTCCAGGCAAGAAGTTTCCGATTCTTTTGCTTCTTTTCCTTTCCACGTGGACCTCCTTTTCTTCGCACGGAAAGGAACCGGAGCAATTGGGGACGGGGGGGGGGAAACCCTGAGCACAAAGCCCGGAGCAAGAATTAAGATAGAGTTTTCAGCCTCGTCTCCCGCCTGCCTCTATGGGGAGGCGCCCGTAACTGCCCAGACCGCCCTGTTGCTGACCTCCCTCAGTGCTTTTATTGCCGCCGCCGCCGCCTGCATACCGGTTCGCAGAATCCGACTTGGTCTCGCACACCTCTCTGTTCGCTACTGATTGGCTACAAATAGCTGAGACTCTCTACGCCTGGGCTGCCAACTCTTTCAAGGAGACGGTGCCTGGGGAGAAACTTGTAAGATTTTCGGAGGTGTTTCCAGGTTTCCCCTCCCCGGCGGGACTGTGAAATGAGTCTCCGTCATTTCACTGAGCCAAGCGCCCCACGAAATCGGTCTGGGACTGCAGCCTGCTTGCCAGCCGCCCCGCGTCTCTCGCTCCCGAAGGAGCTTCTGCCTTCTATGTCGCAAAGCCACCGGTAGGAAGTGGCCGCCGGACACGAGCCACCTCTGATCGGCTTCCCTCTCGGTTCCCCAGGGTCCAAACGCCCAGTTTTTTTTTCTCCCCCCCCCCCGCAGCCTTTGGGAAGCCGACGGCTGTAGTTGCCCCTTCGCAAAACACTCGTCGAGTTTTCTGGCAAGGGAAGGTTTTACGATTTTTTAAATTAAAAAAAAAATGTTTACATTAAATATAGGGTTGGGTGGCACGACCTTTATTTCAACTGCAGCTGACTGCTAGCTGTAGTTCAGCGGTTCAAATCTCACCGGCTCAAGGTTGACTCAGCCTTCCACCCTTCTGAGGTGGGTAAAATGAGGACCCAGATTGTTGGGGGCAATATGCTGACTCTGTGAACCGCTTAGAGAGGGCTGTAAAGCACTGTAAAGCGGTATATAAGTCTAAGTGCTATTGCTATTGCTATTCGCTTTCTCCCCTTAACTGCGAGATCTTATTTATTTATTTATTTATTTATTTATTTATTTATTTGTTTGTTTATTTATTTATTTGCATTTCTATGCCGCCCAACTCCCAAAGGACTCTGGGCATATATTTCCTGGGCAACAAGTTGCAAGGAATTCGGGGTGAGGTAGGCCTCGTTGTGCCGGACTTAAGATTTCTGTTTGCAGAATCCATTGATTTCTTCTTCCTTGAAGGCTTCTAAAACGAAGCGTTTCTTCCAGATCCTGTCCTAGAGAATGAATGAAACATGGTTTTCATTTAAAATTTGCACGATGACCGTACTCAGGGTTTTTTTTTTAAATAGTCCGATAAGTAAACATGATTCGTAAATGAATCCTGCTTTCTTACCTAGACCCATACATTTAGGCAGGAGGCGGACGTTCCCGTGGTTATGCACCTTTCTTTAACAAAAAAAGTCAGTGGGCGGGGAAAAAGCATCAGCTGATTTACAAAGCAGTTTCTCTGCCGCCCTTTCCTGTTCCTTCTCCGCCGCCTCCTCGCGATCCTGAAATTCGTCTTGGCTACGAAGGCTTCCAGGCTCTAAGGACGTTGGTCGATTCTTGCATAATTGGAGCCCCGAGTTTCCACAACGCTGGACGCGCCCACTTACATTGGGGACATTAGGACATTCTTCCGTGGGCTCTCGCCTACCAAAAAGTTTTGGCCTGCCATTCAGTTTCCCCCGCACCAACCGGCTTCTTATTTCGGCTGCCCCCCTCCCCGCCCCCCCGTAATCACAACAAGGATATCGCAAGACTTTTTCGAGATAAGATTTTAATACCAGGAGTAGTAGCCAAAGAAAAGAACAAGAGCCCACGCGTGTAACTTTCAACCTTTGCTGAAACGTCTCGCGGTTTAAATGAACAGAAATAGGAGTTGCGGGGAACATGATGGGGAATCTTTAGAAAACTGGTCTTAACCTAGTTACTATCTAATCGCACGAAATTCGGGGATGCTGCTCCCATTTTAGCAAGCAGGCAAAGACGCGCCCCTCTGGGTTGTGTGAAGGGACCAGTCGCACCCGGAATTTCAGCGCAGTTCCTCGGTATTTATACTGAAGCGGGTGAGAGGAGGAAATGGAGAGAAGAAATGTCTTCATATCTGTCACACCCGATCCAATAACGGGTTGGTTTATATTGCAGTATAAGGAGATGTTCAAAACCATGGAAGAGTTACACTGCTTTAGTTTAAAAAACAAACACACAAAAAAAAAACACCGAAGGAGCCCTGCGAGTGATCTACCTATAGGGGTCACATGTTCTCCTAAGCCTCGCATTCACTTCGGTGGGGTTTCCAAGCAATCATTTAAAAAAATATGAAACTGTGGACATAATTCAGCAAAAATTGTCCCGGGACTGAATAACGTATATCAGCCGCGATAGAATAGAATAGAATTTTTTATTGGCCAAGTGTGATTGGACACACAAGGAATTTGTCTTGGTGCATATGCTCTCAGTGTACATAAAAGAAAAGATAAGTTGTCAAGAATCATAAGGTACAACACTTAATGATAGTCCGGGTACAAATAAGCAATCAAATCATATTATGAACCAGTCAATGTAAATCCTAAGGATACAAGCAACAAAGTTACAGTCATACAGCCATTAGTGGGAGGAGATGGGTTATGGGAACGATGAGAAGATTAATAGTTAATAGTTAATTAATAGCCAGCAACCATATGAAACGCCTGCTTTTAAATCGAAGGTTAGAACTCGCGTTAATAAAGTTGCACTTTCTCGTCACGCCCGCATTTTACTTTTGAAATGTGCCTTGGCCATTTGTGAAACGGCCGAAAAAAATGGTCCCCTCAACGGTGTTTAAGGCGTCTTCTCTGGCCACCGTCCTAGAAAAGTGAGCTGTTTGCTTTTTCTGGATTAGAACCGCTGCCGCTACTCTCCGTTTCCGGGGGGAAAAGCTTTCCAAAGTCCGCAACAAAAGACGCAAATACATCCACATGCCCCGCCCGTAAAACTCCTCTTTATCAGCAAACAGGCTATGAAAACATTATAGATAACTTCAACAAGCCTTTTTTTCGGTGTTACATATATTAGTTTGTGGATGAGTGAAGACAAAGAGGATGGATGGATAGAGAGAGAGAGAGAGATGATAGATAGACAGATAGATAGATAGATAGATAGATAGATAGATAGATAGATAGATAGATAGATAGATAGATAGCTAGATAGAGAAA
>QLTV01003764.1:6123506-6136270 GCA_003457575.1 Thermophis baileyi | reverse complement strand
GAGTCCCTGTAAATACAAAACAAAAATGTTTCATTCAGATTTGTTTGCTTAAGAATAGAGAGAGGGAGAGAGTGCAAATTTTATTTGTAGCGATGATAGACAGATAGATAGATGATAGATAGATAGATAGATAGATAGATAGATAGATAGATAGATAGATAGATAGATAGATAGATAGATAGATAGATAGATAGATAGATAGATAGATAGATAGATAGATGCAGACGGACCGACGGCGGAAATATTGGAAGCCGCCGCTATGTGATTGGTACCCAAAATAAAGATTCGACACTGAAGCTTCAGGAGATTCCAATGACGGGGGGGGGA
Source organism: Thermophis baileyi (assembly GCA_003457575.1). NCBI lineage: Eukaryota > Metazoa > Chordata > Lepidosauria > Squamata > Dipsadidae > Thermophis > Thermophis baileyi. Next base: position 6,135,943 of record QLTV01003764.1, on the reverse strand, counting down.
TAAGGGGTAGAGAAGATGCTCCTCTTAGTTAAGACTCCGTCTATTAACAAATAGTGAAAAGGGTTATTTATCCCTAGAATATTAGAAGAGGTGAAAAAATGCAGACCCGGAGCAGGAATGTAAAGTTTCTCTGAGAGTCTAAGATTCTGTGACGACCCCCAGACCTCTTCTTGTCAGAAGCCCCTGGAACTTGAAGGGCAGAGCCAAGTGCTGCTTCCCCTCCGCGATCGTTCCTGCTGCCGGCGCGTCCAGATGAGGACCGTAAAATCCCAGGCGACCGCTAGATGGCAGCCAATAGTTACAGCTTTCTGTATTTCTTCGCGACCCTTTAAATGTCCTTCCATCCACCGATCCCAAACCATCAACCACTTACTTATTCCTACTTCCCAAAAAAGTCTCTCTCTTTCCCCCCCCCTTGGGACTTTTTCGGAACAGCAGGTGCGGCTGTGGCCGTCGGAAAAAAATATCACAACAGCCCGAGAGGCAGGAGTGCAGCAGAAATCTTGAATCTGGGGTGGCTTTTGGAGTACGGAGGCGTCTCCCTTCCCCAACCTTTCCCTGGCCAACTTTCGCGCCCTTGCGGTCACACCAAGACCCGGCGAGCCGTTGTTTTCGCAAGTCGAGCTTTCGCCCGGATTGTTCGAAATGCGCGCTTTGCCTGGGAAGCAGAACGCAGGGGGGTCGTCGGAAACCTAAACCTTCACGCCTGGATCGCCGACTTTTTGAAGGAAGAGAACTGCCTTCCTCGTACCGTTCAGATCCGCAAGTCAGGGCAGCGCTTTTGAGGTATTGATATAGCCGCCACTTTCCTGCACGCACGTACGTTCTGGAGTTTGTGGCGTGGGGAGAGGGACCGTGATGTTTTGCAGGAAATGAATAGATGCGCCGAAAACATCTGACTCTCTTGCTCAGACCGTTGGAACCGACCTTAATTCTGCTAATACTGGCTGCTTTCAGATTTCAAGGCTGGTGGGCAGTCATTTGAAAACCCGCGTTTGTTTGTTTTTTTGAATACTGTACAAACGCCTGCAGCCCGTTCTTCCCTAGCGACTTTCATATATGACAACGCCTTCAGTACTGTAATTGCTTCATGGCATTCCTCCACTATATGGCATTCCTCCAACTTCAAAAAAAAAAAAGGGTCATTTAAGTCAATGAGCCTCTGCAAAACCCAATAATATGCTCTGAACCAAAAGTCACATATCTTTGGGACCGGAGGGAGCTAACAGGTTCTTTCCGCTTTCTTAAGATTTTCACCTACCCCGTCGACGGAGGCATTGCGTTTCTAACGTCCTCCCTCCGTATAAATTCTTATGGACAGGTGTATTAATAGAAGGATGGTATGCACACACGCTTTCAATTTTGGCCAGCTTTTTTCTCCACAGGGAATGTTCTTTTAGACTTATAACAGAAATACTACGCAGAATGCAACTTGACATTTTATAAACTTCAGTTGCTAAGGAATATTGTACTTTGTGTTATGATAAGGATGCTTTTCTCACGTCGTCTCGGCTTTTAGAGGTCGAGGGAAAATCTGCACAAAGTCGCGTGCAGAACTGATTACCACACTAGGTGAATGGATAAGGCAAAACCTCAAAGAGGGACCCAGGCATACAGCCTCCCCCAATGTGAGGAGTCAAACTTTACATGGGGGTGGGGGCTTTAAGGCAAAATGTCTCTTCGTTCTGAAAAGATGGAAGCCAAATACTTCCTTCGTTGCGCAAAGCTCAGGCAGCCATGGTTCCTTAAACCGAAAAGAAGCCAAAACTGCCCGAGCTGCAGCAAGAAACAGTCCCGTATTTGGATGGCATCCCACAAAGTATGTTCCATCAGCCGGTTAATTTTTTAGTTCCAAATCCTTTGAAGGCTCTTTATTCTCATTGGCAAAGAAAAGTGCAGACGTTCTTCTTATCTAGTTTCACCATCCAGCCCCTGGTAATAGGAAGACATTTAGTTAGCCACCTCGGTCCTCTATTTCTGGTAAAAAGCGTTTTAGGTTTTTGGTCTCTCCGCCTCATCTTTTTAGGAAAATCTCTTGCTGCCCTCCAGCCTCAATAAACCTTGAAACTCTTAGAAAAGTCGCGCTCTTTCTTCCTTCGAATGAAAGATTCGCTTCTTTCCGAGCTGATTTGGATGGAAGTCCCGTTGAATTCCGAGAGCATTTATTTCTAAGCAAACGTTCCCAAAGCTGGGCTGAGACCTGAGTCCCGAGCCTCAGAAGGAGGCGCCGGGGATTCTGCGCCATTTAGCTCTTCCCGCTCCCACTTTCCTGCGCACTATTTAGTTGCGTGAAAAGCTGCGCCGGAGAGGAAGCGAGGAGGGCGGGAGGAGGAGGGGCGAGAGTTGAGCAAGGCGACCTCCAGCACCAAAGTCATCGATGGGCAGCTGATGGTTGAAGCTGCCAGAGGAATGCCGCCGTAAAGAACTTCCACCCCTCCTTCCACACCGAAAACGAGAACAACCCTGGCATCGCTACGAATTAACGCGTGGAGATGTTCTCATGGCAGGAAGGTACCCGTGTCCACTTAAAACGGGGCGTTAGAAAAAGAAGTTTGCACCTTTTCTCTCCCTGCAACAAACTCTTACGCAGTAACCCAGGAGTAAATAGGCCCCTTTGGTTAGTCTGGAGGGCCTTTCACTGTTTGTTCAGACTGCCTGTCGCCAGGTTTAAACCAACAGCTGAAAACCTTGTGATTTCGTTAGTCCGGGGGGGGGGGGAGAAACCCGAACATTCAGGGCAAATTAGAGCACGGCGGGGGGGGGGGGAAGCGGGTGGCAGAAGGGGGGGGGGGGAGAAACCCGAACATTCAGGGCAAATTAGAGCACGGCGGGAGGGGCGGGAAGCGGGTGGCAGAACCTGTCTGGACCTTGCAAATGTTGATCTGGCTTGAGAAACGCGCAGTAGGTATTTTCAAGGAAGGCCGAAACTGATATTTCGGGATTAATCCTGTTCGTATCCATTCCAATGGAATACCGTGCATGTGCTTTTATAAGTGCATAGCATACGCAGCTGTGCGGTAGAAGGCGAGCGAACCCAAGCACAATGCTAATCAGCTAAGGAAGCGGTCTTCAAAGGAGGTCCATTGTTGGGTCTTCAAAGGATCGGGGGGGGCGGCATTTCAGTGCAGCGGCAAAGAACGGAGAAAACTCGCATAGAAAAGTAAGACTCGCTGGGCTGCCTTCGACGTGAACACGCCCAAGACTGGGCTGCTAGCATTCCCGGGAGCGTCCGACCGGCAGAGGCGTGCACTTGTCATCATTGCCCCTCATCCCGATCCTTCCACCCTTTCTTCGCCGCGTGTTACCCCGAGGATTCCGCGGATGAACTTGGAAGTCTTTGGGGAGATAGACGGTTACTCCCCATGTAATTCGTGCACGGGGTCTATTAAAATGTCAGTTCCACTGTAGGGTGACCGGACTCGCAGGTAAAGCCTGGACTGGATAACACTCCGAACTCCGCTGTCGGCTGTCTAGAAGGGGTCCGTTTCAACAGCAATTTCTGACCCAGCTTCATCCCTCCAGCCTTTTGTTTTCCGCCTCTCCTCCTGCCGGCCACTCCGGCCTTTCCTCTTCCCTAGCAAATTCTCGTTTCGCCTTTCCAGTCTGTCTCCCACCATTCTCCCGCCTCCTGGAGAACGATCGGTTGCCGAGGGAGGTTCGTTGGACGCTGAGCTTGCAAACTGACCTCTTATTTAGGAAGTCATTAATCACATCCCCTCCCCCGGAACGAGACGGCGATGGAACCTACGAAGCGCCATCCCGCTCCCTCCAACACCAACACCCCCCCCCCGCGTACCGCTTCCTTAAATGCTTTGAAACGTTTGACTGCCTCGCATCCTGAACCGAATTGAGATGACACCGCGTTTCCGGTGGGGCTTCCCTAATGGACGAGGTACAGACCCGGCAAGGCGACTTTGGTCCCGAACAGGCTTGATTGACCGAACCTACAACAAGGCGGGGCCATAATAAGCAGCTTCAGAATATTAGTTCTGCAAAGTATGCTACGCGTGTTTTAATGCTCGTTTATCGTTCGAACAGTTGGTGTGTTTCAATAATGTAAACCCTGTTATCAAAAGAGGCTTCAATGCTATGATTTATTCTCTGATGATATTCCACAGAGAGACAAAAAAAAATTCCTTTCCCTTCCAACAAGACTTACGACCGAGAAGGGAATAAAATGGCACTGCAATGTGATTCACACGGAAGATGGCTATTAAAGAGAGCGGGACCCCAAATAATTGATCTACGTTTCAGGAAAGCAAATTCCGAATTAAAATGGGAGGGGGGAGGGGTCCTAATAATTAAACAGGGTTCTTATTCACGGGATGTATCGCCAACAAGCCTCGCCAATCGTTCGTCTGAGATGATTTAATTTGGATTCCTGCACCGAGCAAGGGAGTGGACTTGATCTTAGTGATGGATTCATTACCAATTCTGTTAAGATTGCAGTCATACGGTATATACACTTACATGGCAGTAAGATCCATGAAGTTCAGATAGATTTACTTAGGGGGTCAGCGCAGGCCTCCGCAGCCCAAATTCTACGCGCGGTCAGTGGAAAGGAAGACTGCTTACTTCCAGGTAAATGTGTGCACAGGAAGAAGCCAGACTGCGCCCCCTATTTCTTCCCGTCACCGATTCCAACGGGACGCGACAAGCACGCTCACAAAAAGATCCAAAACCTACCTCCCAAGCCAATCAATTTAAATGCAGAAACGATCCCCAAGTTAAATTAAAACAAAACCACCGATTGCCATTTAGGTTAAAAAAAAACAACTCTTCTCGCCCGATTTGTGGATCAGCTTCGGCGGCGCTTCCCACCTCCCGGGTTCCGTCGCCGTTACGAAAGTGCGCGGAGCGAAGGGCGATTTCTTTGCACGCGTGTCCTCAAAAACAAACACAAACAAACAAAAAAAGCTTTCGCTCCGGAGAGCGCGCTACGCTTGGCTCGCGCGAGGCAGGCCGGCGGCCTTGCGTTCCGACAAAGAATTCCCCACCCTTAACGAGCGTCAGACGGATCTACGTAGAGAAACGTGCCAACTCGTGGCACGGGGAGCGGATTTTCAAATTTCGTTGTTGGTTTCATAAATTATTCCGGCCTGTCAGGGCCGTTGGAAGCGCCGATTGGCTATTCCTTCTTTTTTCTTTTTTTGTCAACTCCCCCCCCTCCAAATCCCCTCAACTCGGAAGGCCCGAGGTGAAATTAGTAGTAAGAAGGCATGTAATTGAGTGAGTCACGTGCAACGGGGGCCCAGAATCCCAGCCAGAGCATGGACGGCGCTTGGCCTGGGCGGTGGGGGCGGGGCAGTGGCAAGCCCAAAAAAACAAGAGCAGGGACCTAGACACCCAAAGCGGGAGAAATCGCTCAAAATCAAGATGTTAAGCTAATTCCAGAGACCGCTTCTCCCGACCAGGACGGGGGGGGGAATACTTTTCCGCCTCGCTACTTTGGAACAGAAGGCCTGTAAAGCAACATGGCCGAAGGTTATCCCCCCTTCTTTTTTCCTGGGTTGCTTCCCCCCCCCTCTCCTTTGAAACATCGCCTCGCTTTCCTTCTCTCTCCCGTCCTCTTTTTTTCTTTTTAAGGAGAGCCCTTTAACTTTCGTTTTAAAGGAAAGGACAATTTAAAGGACAGTTCGTTTTAAAGGAAAAGCACGACAAACAACGGCCACGAAATGGGAGATGGCGGCGGGGGGGGGGGGAAGAATCCTATTGTGGCGAGATCTCCTCTGTGTTGCTGTGCGCCGCCCACCACCGATTCACCCGAGTTGAAAAGCCTTCGGAGGGACCATTGTTCCTGTGTGATTGAGCAAGCAGTCGCTGAAGGCAGAAAGGGAAGGGGAAAGTTTTATACACCTGCCCCCCCCACACACACACACACAAACACACACAGCTCCATTCGGCTGTAGTAAGAGTCGTTCCAGCATACAAGAAAAGGGGAGGGGGGTTGCCGGAGGAAGAGCGCGAGAGAAATGAGCCCAGTTGGAAAATAACACCCGGCGCTCGCGGCTGCTGGATGGGCTGTTCCAAGCGGTTGTGCAATCGCCTTCTCCCTCGGCTCGGTCGCCCCCCTCGCTCCCCGCCCCTCCTCGCTCCCTCCCTCCCTCCCTCCCTCCCTCCCTTGCCAGCCGAGACTCATTCGCCTGCGAATTCCTCTGGGGAGGGATGGGATCGGTGCTCAACCAGCAGTATCCAAGTAAAGTATCGTTTTCTGGGGTGGTTTATGTGGCTGAAAGATGGAGTTAAAGGGCAGGATCGCACGTATGTACAGAACAACGTGGGGTGGGCTGGACTGCTGCTGCTGCTGCTGCTAGTGCTACTACTGTGTGTGCGAGCCTGTGTGTGCAAGTGGCGGGGAGTGTATGAAAAATAGAGCCTGAGTCACAGCAGATGCTTGCCTTTCCCTCGGAGATGCCCTTCAGCGTTGCATTATTATTTTCTTTCGAAAAATCTCCTCCTACGAGATCCGGGCGTGGGTGTGCTCGAAATGTTGGTGCGCTTTAAAAAAAAAAAATTGTGGGTCGGAAGGGAAGGAAAAATAGCTCGATTTCGTAACGCTGAACGTGCGTGTATGTGTGCTTTCCGTCCTTTTCTGTAGCAATCGCTCTTGTGCAGCCGCCAAGGAGATGTTGTTAGAATTTAATTCTCTGCCTGTGTGTAAGAGAGAGGGTGTGTGCGCGCGCGTGTGTGTATATTTACGTAGTTTTCTTGGTGTTTTTTTTCCGCCATCCCTCTCCAAATCAGCGGGGGCGCGTAAAAGTGGAGATGAACCCGGGAAATTGCCGGAACAAGAAGAGGAAGAAGAGGAGGAGGAGGAGGAATCCCAGGTTTTGCACGGAACAGGCCATTGCAAGTGGTTTAATGTGAGAATGGGATTCGGATTTATTTCCATGCTCAACCGCGAGGGAAGCCCTTTGGAGTCTCCGGTTGATGTCTTTGTACACCAAGTAAGCACTTTTTGTTACTTAAATTCTCATCTCGCTTTTGCTAAAATTAACCGATCCTAGTTCCGTTTAAGATTGCTTCTGTTTCATATGACCCAAACAGTGTTTGCATAAATATATATTGTGCCTGTTCTGTTAGGAACTAATTTCAGATGGCAACAGCAACAGTCCCATTGAAATCAGTGTATTGAGAAAATACCTTATTAGTTAATAAAAGCTAATAAAGTACCTTCTCAATACAAAATTGTAGTAGGAAGCCTTGGTGGGGGGTTTTGTGTGCTTCCTGTGTAATTCTAGAAGAATTTTGTAATCTATTAGTCATCTGATAGATTACTCTTTACTAAAATTGGAGCAAGAGAAAAATCAGGTGTAAACCCTGCAATTTTGTGCATGTTGATTTGAACTTAAAAAATCCTCACCAAAAAAAAAATAGAACTAACTTAGAAAGAAAATATTAAAACTGTTACTTTTTGTGATAATACAGTGAAGTATAAATAGTACTTGTGTTGGTCTGCTATTTGGAAACAAATGGATCTCATATTGTAGAATATGACATATCAAAGTCTAATTTATGTTCAGGTATGTGATAACCTGTGAGAGGAAAATATCCTTTATAGAGCAACAAGACTGCTCAGTCTTTAAGGCCTCAAAGTTTAGAAGTGCAAATGTAAAAGGTGATATTATATATATTTATGTACAAATAAAGGCATAGTTCCTTTAGCATGTAAAAGTCCATTATGACTGTAAAAACAAATAACAGCATAAAACTGTTAATTCAGTTAACTATGTTTGACACGTGTGCCTTTCACTTTCTCTTCTGTCCTTTGATTATCTAAATCCTAAAAATCAGGAATTAAATTTTGAATTGTACTATCGCATAGCTCAGGAGGGGAATGAAACACATACAAATTCCTGAAATTCCTGTGTACCTTAAATTCCTTTTTTTTTTTTTTAATCCTTCATTGAGTGTAGGAAGACCTGGGTTTTTGATTGGGTATATCTGCAAAACTTCAATAATGTTTCATGTGAATACATCTGTTATTACCTGTGGGGATCGCCTAGCAAACTGATATATATATATATTTCTGGGTCAAGTTTGCTTTTTATTTTTCTGGTTTGAGCAAAATTTTACGATGATTTGTGTGTGGGGGGGGGGTTATTATTAATTTGGGTGATGGGGATGGAATTCATTTGCAATAGAACAAGATAATAAAAACCAGGTTTAATTTCAGGTTTAAAAATACCTTCTGAGGTAATATTTTCACTGAATTCAGTGGAAATGTTCTGGAATAACTGGTGAAAGAATTGCTGCTTCTCAGAATATTTACTTTGCTTTTCCCATCTTGTAACAAAATTAGTATCACTTTAATGAATTGTAAGTATGGCATCTTGAAACAAAATTAATATTAATTTAACTATAAATATGGAAAATAACTGTGAAATGAAATATCTGATTTTTCATTTACATGAATTTGTTTGATTTAATCTTCAATCCTCAATAGAGTTTTCAGTGCTGATTTCTAATGGCACCTGGCCCTTCCAAATTTTTCTCCCCTCCCTTTTTAAGTCCTCCGTATACATTTATTTGTATATATAGAGGAGCTGAATGTATATGTGGAGTCATATTATACCTGAAAATCAAACTCCCAAAATTTGTTAAAATACAATTTATGTAACAGACACCTGTAGTTTGATTACTCAGACATTGTCATGTTGTAAGGTGCTGTGTATCTTGCTGGGTTTTTGGCTTCTGTGTTTATATGTTCATAGATTTTTAAAAAGTAAAACCAAAATATTGGGGGAGGGGTGAATTGCAGTGGTAAAGTGGAGAACAAACCTCCTCAGTCTGTTCCATGCACGCTTGCATTGGTCAGTGTGGTTATTGATAGGTTGCAATAATTAAATGGAAGCTATATAATGATATAGACTTGGATTTTTTTTAAAAAGCTTGATTTCTATATTTCCCTTTCATCTACAAGTCTCTGAGCAAGTACCATGTTTTAATCTAAGATAAATAGTGTACAAGTCATGATCAATCCTATTTCACAGATTTGGACTGCAGAACTGTTAGATAGTTTTCTGTACATATGTATTTTTGCCACTTCCAAGTTGAAACAACTCTTGACTTTAATAGGCAAAAGATAACTGGGCTTTTTAAACATTCTAGTCAGAATTCTTCAGAGAAGGTAATTTGGATTTGCACACACACACACACACACACACACACACACACACACACACACACACACACACACACCAGAGTGCTGCATATCAATCCTAGATTCTCAAATATTGTTAAGTGCATAGCTGAACCATTCATATGGTACAATTTCTAACAATTCCTTGGAAAAAGAAGTGTATTTGTTGAACCTCCTTATGTCAGATTGAAATTTAATGTTCTGTCTACTAAGCTGTTGTAGCTAGGTATAAAGAGTAAAGAAAGCTAATAATTCTGTAAAACACAAAATTAATGAGTTTCACACATGCTTGTAGAATTCAGTAAGCAAGAAAAATAATCTGTACAGAAGAAAATTGAAATGTGTATGGGCATTACCATACTGTATTTACATAATTTGAAAAAAAAGCATTTTAGGAATACTTCTTAATATATATGGATTTGCAAATAAGCATAATGAATTTTTCCTGGTAAAACATTGAGTGAAAAGGGGTTTTTATGATAAAACATGGAGCTTTTTTCATTATTGGGTTATAAATAACTTGAAGGATTCATGATTTTGCAGTAATCTGGGTGATTTAGAGATTTGGTTAAGCTTTTTTGTCCCATTGGGGCAAAAGTTTTCCTCCAGCATTTCCAGTAACATTGATTAAATCTTGACTTGTGGAAAGAGTGTTAATTATGTTGTAGTCAGCTACCCCACAGTTTAACTGCGCTGCAGAAATTCATCTGAAATGAAAGGGCGGTATTGAGTAATATTATTGTTTTCAGCAATACAGGCTGATTTCACTTCCATTACTGCAGTGGCCCCCAACCTTTTGGGCATCAGGAACTGGTTCCGTGGGAGAGGTTTTTCTGCAGACCAGAGGGGGCGCGGTTTCTCATGCTGCCTGCATCCCACGGATTGAGCTTTGCTTGTTTGCATGGACTCGTTGCTGGCATGCTGCGGACCAGTGCTGGTCCATGGACGGGGGGGGGGTGTTGGGGACCCCTGCATTACTGCACAAATGGGTTACAAATGATAGTGGAAAAAGGGGCCCTAAAACGGCAGAGGGGAAGAGAGAAGAGCACAAAGAAAGGAAGAAGCCATGAGCAGCTTGTAAGCATCTCTAGGAGTAGTAAAGGAAGACCATTATCTGACTAGAGAGAGACTGAAACTCTATGAGCAAGTAAACTTGCCCCTTGTCTGCTTAGATCACTATTTGAGGCCCCTTTTTCTGAAACAAACTAACAGCTATCTTTGTTGCAAACTTTTTGGCATCTCTGCCTGACTCCCTGTTCCATCTCTGTATTACTGGTGTGGAGTTCTGATTGTCCTTGTGCCTGCAAACTGCATTCGGTGCTGCATGTCATCAAAGAGGAAAACCTCAAGAGTTAAGGGCGCCACACTGCAGTCTGTATGTGTGCAGGGAAAGGCTGCCTTTTTACTGGCAAACTGCTTGTGTGGCTGATTTTACTGGAGCCACTGTTGAGGAATGTGTCTGAGTTGAGCAGGACAGAAAATGGCTCGGGAGCAAGTATTCGAAGAAGAACAAATTTGGGCATATGGGAGAGCTTTCAACCTGGCCATTGCAGGAAAATAAAGGCAGGCTGCTGGTTGGCCTCCTTTCCTAAAAATCTAACCAAGGAAGTCGCATTCTTTTGAAAGTTGAACATCTAGGTTATAGATCTCTCTTTTGAATGCCAAGCCAATTGCTGCTAAAATATCTACCAATCACCATTTAATGCTGAATGGTAACTCCAACCTGGTATGTATAATGGAGACTTAACTCCATGTAGAATCACCTCTGCCAGATGGGGGGGCATTGGAATTTAATCATAATAAATAAATTGAAGGTAGAGAGAGCACTTCATCTTACTCAGTTCTCCACAGTTCTCTGTAATGTAGCAGGCTAGATTTGAACAGCAAGGTTGGGAATCTGGGTTTGGGAGCAAATCATTGTTGGTTTGTAAGAATTCCAATTTTGCTAACAAGAAGTTGTCTCATTCTGCCAATTCTGAGTTCCTATCACTGCTGGGACAGTTGTTCTGCTGATAACTGTTATTGTATCAGCTACCCTGCTTCATTCACACTTAGAACTAGTTTGGCAATGTTAGAGGTGACATTATATTGCAGTTTGTATAATCCTTTGAAAGTGGTGCTTTGAAATATGCAAGAGGGCATGAGACACCCCCATAGAATAATAGAATAGAATAGAATAGAACAGAATAGAATAGAATAGAATAGAATAGAATAGAATAGAATAGAATAGAATGGTTTTTTTCTTTGAATACATTTTGCTTCAAGAAGCTTCTTCAGAAAATGAATTCTTTATTGGCCAAGTGTGGTTGGACACACAAGGAATTTGTCTTTGGTGCATATGCTCTCAGTGTACATAAAAAGACAAGATACATTCGTCAAGAATCATAAAGTACAACACTTAATTATTGTCATAGGGTACAAATAAGGAATCAGGAAACAATATAAATCGTAAGGATACAAGCAACAAGTTACAGTCATACAGTCATAAGTGGGAGGAGATGGGTGATAGGAACGATGAGAAGAATAATAGTAATAGTTATGAAGCCTTAGTGAATAGTTTGACAGTGGTGAGGGAATTATTTGTTTAGCAGAGTGATGGCATTCGGGGAAAAACTGTTCTTGTGTCTAGTTGTTCTGGTGTGCAGTGCTCTATAGCACAGGTCACCAACCAGTGGTCTGCGGACCACTGGTGGTCCGTGAGAAAATTTTGGTGGTCCCTGGAGAAATCTTGGCCCCCGGGCCGGATATGACCGAGACCAATTACTGCACGGGAACACAAGGCTGCACCGCCCAACATCACCCCGCCCACACTCTTAAGGCCGAGCGCAAACCTCACCTTGAGTATAGCGGTGCGAGCCACACAAGCTGCAACATGAAGGTAAGACCAAGAACTCTCCGCGCCCAGCCGAACGGCTGCCGGGGGGGGAAGGTTCAGCCGCCTACATCTCACCTTCTGCTAGGCCTCCGGGTGAGACGCCCGAGCCTGCTAGATCGGCCCCCTGCAAATTCTCATCTCGAGGAGCCCAGCCGAAGTTTTCCACGCCGCTTCAGCGAGCACTCCACGAGAGAGGAGTTTGCAGGGGCCGAGCTAGCGTCTGCAATGGACAGCAAACTCTGGCTGCTTCTCTCAGCTGTAGTGCGGCACCAGCGTTTGAAGTGGTGGGGGAAACTTTGTCCGGGCTGGAGAATTTGCGTTTGAAGTGGTGGGGGAAACTCTGTCCGGGCTGGAGAATTTGCAGTTGAAGCGGTGGGGGAAACTCTGTCCGGGCTGGAGAATTTGCATTTGAAGTGGTTG
>QLTV01003764.1:6091719-6102567 GCA_003457575.1 Thermophis baileyi | reverse complement strand
TTATTATTATTATTATTATTATTATTATTATTATTATTATTATTATTATTATTATTATTATTATTATTATTATTATTATTATTATTATTATTATATGAAATATATTTTACTTGATGTCAGGAAGAATTGCTAATGCGGTACATGCCAGCACATAGTAAGGATCATGGAAACTCTCTTCATTGTCAGTTCATAAGGTCTAGTAGGGCACTTAGGCTTGTACCTGTGAAGTCCAGTCCTGTGCATGTTTCTGGACACATTTCTTGAGAATTCATTGAGAGTGTTCTGAGATCCAGCCTGTGTAACAGTGCATAGCTGTGTGCATTCATTTAGCTAAATGGTGTCTTTAATCGAAACTAGCTTCTAGTATTAAGGTATCTTAGATGTCAGAGAGAATGAGTCAGTTTGATATAGTGGTTGATGTCCTGGATTAAAAGCAGAGAGACCTGAGTTTTAATCCTGCCTTAGGCCAGAAGCCAGTTGTGGGACTATAGGCGAGTCATGCTTGCTCTGCCCTAGGAAAATGGCCTTGGCAACCAACTTCTGAAAATGTTGCCAAGAAAACTGAATAAATGTATTCATGTTGTCAGGTTTCAAGACTGAGTTGAAGACCCCAAACCCCAAAATGTTGGAAAATAAAACAAACCAGGCGGTCATATTCTTCTATTTCAATGCAATATAACATATGTTGAAATCAGTGTTTGTTTCCTATTGATGGAACAAACGGATCACTCAATCCCGTTGAGTGATTTTTTTCCTTCCATCTAGAAATCCTTTAAATCAGCCACAAGAGTTTCAGATTTTGTAGGATATTGGATGCTGCAGAAAATCCCATTGCCTGAATGTGTTAACACATATTTTACTTATAGATATACACAATTCACACACATCTAGAAAACATTTTCATGCATGTTTCTGTACCCTTGACCATTATTCCAAATCCTATGGTTCCTTTTGGCCAAGATAGATAATACTTACAAACCTCCCATAAATTCCTAGAGCCCCATCAAAGTATATATTTTTTTCTATCCCAAAATATAAGACCAATTATACTTTGGAGTTCTGCTAACTATCATATTTTCAAAAATTATGTGAAGAAGCTTATATTATACAGTAAGTCGTCTTTAGAAAACTTTCATTCTGGATCAATCTATGAAACAATCAGTTAAATTGATAACTCCCCATTTTTTAACAAAGTCACACCTCATTTATAGAAAGGTTGAATAGAAAATATAATTGGAATATCACTGTTTAAACTATACTGTATTATTTCACACCTGATTATAAAAGCACCTTCAGGAGGACAAAATTACTATCCAGGATCTTTTATTCTGCTTCCATTTTGTATCTGTAAGGCTTAGTTGAGATTAAAAAGGTAAAGGTTTCCCTGTCCAGCCATGGCTGACTCTAGGGCACAGTGCTCATCTCCGTTTCTTGGCCAACGGAACCAGCATTGTCTGAAGACATTTTCTATGGCTAACAAGTCATGTGGCTGACATGGCTAAATACTAAAGGTGCATGGAACACTGTTACCTTCCTACCAAAGTGGTACCTATTTATCTACTTGCATTTGAATGTTTTTGAACTGCTAGGTGGTCAGGAGCAGTAATGGGAGCTCACCCCATTGCGCAGAGCTTGGGTCTCAAACCCAGGCTGTCAGCTTTCCAGTTGATCAATTCAGTGTCTTTAACCGCTAAGCCATCACTCCCGCTTAGTTGAGATTAAATGAATATTGTAGAGGTAGTTGAAATTAGCTCTTCAATATTCATTTTGACATTAATGAAGGCATTGAGAGTTATTTTCATCGTGCCTGCATTGTAGCCTACAGCATTCAGGGAGCCAGTCCCGAGAAGGCTGCTTTGGTGCAGCCATCCAGGTTGCATTCCAACCCAAGTTTGTCACAAACACAAACTCCCTCATAAAGCAACAACCCAATGTTGTCTGATTTTTTTTCCTGATTATGATCTTTTTAACTATCGTCAGAAGTGAATATTCTTAAGCACCATATAATTTAGATCCTTTTGTTTTGTCCTGTAGTATTTTGAGCAATTGAAATAAATAAGGAGTGGCCTGCTAACCAAAATAATCTACAACTGATTTCATTAATTTTTTATGAGACTGTTTTGTAGATTGAGTGATTTGATCAATCTTTGAAATACATTATAATTGGTGGAAATTGTATGAAATTATTTAGGGTGAAAAGTGGTATACTTCATGTTATGTCTTTGGTTAGTGCTGTCATTTGTTTTATCTGCAATCGTAACTGATCCAGATTGAACTTGCGGATAAAGTGTTTATTTGACTATAGACTAAAGAAAGTTGTTTGGGAATGTGATAGGTTGGTTTATGTAAAACTCTTTTCCAAGTTTGTTTGGACCTGCACTTTTGATCCAGGTCAGACCTTGTGCTATGCCATGGAATCTATTGAATAAACCATATTAAGCAGGGTTTACATGACATTTATGTTCAGATAGTGATGGTTAGTTTAACTTGCCCTCTTTTTGTTGTTTTCATTGCAAACATCCAGTAAAGCTCCTTGCCATGTTTACTACTTTTCCATTACAGGAACTCTCAATTTTTCCCTTTTTTTAGGCTGGTTGAAGTGGTTTCCCCATTTACATAAAACCTTTGGTGCCAAAGGCACTTCCTCATAGTTCTATTTCCACTCCCCCCCCCTTCAAAGCAGTTTGAAATGAACCTGCTGATTGGCTTATTGTATTTTCCACATTCTAAGCAACCTTTAACTGACCAACCCTAACCCTACCCAAGCAATTGCAAGTTACTACAGATCCTGCGGCAATAAAAATTCCCTCATCTCCATCCTAGACAAAAAAAATTGAAACAAAACAATAATGTGTCCTGACCACCAGCCATACCTCTGCTTTTTGCACAAGAAGCAGTTCCACGCCATTTCCACCTATATTTTACTAAAGTAATCATGCTCCCCCCCCCCAATCTTTACTTGCATACAAAAGAGCAAGACATGAAATAAAGCCAGGCTGCCTAGCAGTTTATCTGCCTGTTTGTCCCCTGCCTGACAAGGAGAAGGAGGAAACAGGCAGAACACCTCTCAATTTCACACTTAAGACCCACCAAGGCAATTGAAACTTGGGAACCAGGAAGAGGGCTGAGGCAAAAAATGTGTTCAGTGAGGAAATGAGCAATTCCTCACCTGCTAGCTTCAGTACAAAAAAAGGGGAGAGGGGGGTGAGCTGGGGGAGGAACAGGCAATTTCAGTTATACCTCAGCTGAGTCAGACATAAATTAGCTCATCTGCCAAACATCATCCTACAGATGAGAAGCTGCTGTTGAAGAAAGGTGGAGTCCTTTTGTGAACACATCCTGAGGTTTTCCTTCAGCTAATATCTTTTTTTCTCCTGATTGCAATGAATTTCAATTCTGTGCACTGCTTCTAAGAGTCTCTCCTCGTCAGTTGCTGAACTGCAGCTACCATGTGTCTGATGGAAGCATACATTTGAAAAACAGTAAAGAGGGTCCATTATAAAACCTGTTCTGTAGTTTTTCATTTGTCTTAATTGATTTACTGTAAAAACTTCAAATCCAAAAAAACAACAACAATCAAACATCCCTAAATAAGGAATGCAAGCACTAAAATGAACATTGTCCATGCTGTCCGTTTAATCATTTTTTTTTCTCACTCATTCAAGTTTTGGGCTCCAACTGCAAATTTTCTTGATCAAACCAGGGAAGTGATATTTTATAACTCACTGTTTTCCTACATATTAAAACTCTGCTGGTAATTACTGTTTGTCAGTTAATGTGATTATTTTTTATGAAGCCACAATTTATTAAGTTATTTTTGTGAAGCCCTAATTTATTATGTGATTAATGGGATAGCAAATGCTTCTAAAATAAGTAGTACACTTTTTTAAAACTATAGTTTAGCTAAAGCCCTGTGTCTTTTGCAGGTAATTGTGAGAAATTTACAGTTTTTTGTTGGGTCATAATGAATAGCATTTGAAACATCTTTTTCAGTCAGGTCTTGAAAAAAATAATTCCAAGATATCTTTTCAGGCACTGTCTTTGCAGTGAATGTATTTTGCCTGGGATTTGGTTTACTGTGAATAATGTGGGAATAGTTGTCTATCAAGTAACTGTATAGGGTGGCCGGAAGTTTATATAACACTGGGATGGTGAAGCACAGAGCTATTGTTAGCTATTTCTGCCAACTACTGTAAAACATTTTGCAAATTAAAGGGTTGAATCCAATACTGTCATGCTTAGAATAAATCCACTGGAATTAGCGGGACTTACGTTAATCACGAGTCTGCTCTATGTTTGTTTAAATCTAAATTCAACTTAGTATTGTATGAAGTGCAAGTAATCACAGAAATTTAGGATTGCCCTTTATTTAGGGAATATTAAGTTTATCAGTACCGGCATAATACAGCAAAGTTAAATTATCTTTTGAAATCCCTTTTAGTTTCAGGAGAAATTTATTTCATTGTCTTAAAATCAAAAGATAATTTTGACAGGAAGACTATGTTGGTGAACATTAATGCTGTCTCTCCTTTCTTCTTAATATTTATTGTCACATAAGTTCAAATAAAACATGCTCTGCGAAAGCCACAAAACAGTTTTAACCAAATCGCTGATGAAAACAAATGCTTATCTCTGCATCCCGAACACATAGCCTTGGAGAAAAATCTTTTGGGTCACATGTCCTTCTGGTTATCTGAGCTATCAGATACTACTATTTATTCAAGAAGCCTTTGAAGCGTACATGGGCTGGGAGGGGGAAGAGAGGTGGTTGTGGTGTATATGTCTCTCTCTGTGTGTATGTGTTCTTTTTTTTAAATGGCAGCACAAGTTGAGGTGATTCAAAAGCAAAGAGGCTGTTTTGTTTGGAAATGATGAATTGATGTCCCAACTGAAGTCTTTGATTGTAGCGCTGGGGTTAGATAAAATGCCTGAATAATTACTCTGGCTGTGGCCTGGAGAAGATGCAGTTTCATATGTTTAAAAGATGGATGCATTTGAAACATTGAAGTGGGCCTCTTGGTCAGATTAATTTGCAGCCCCATTATACCAGCCCAAGTCACAAATAGCCCAGAGCTGTGCTAATACCAGGCCTTTGTTTCTTTTTCTGGCCAGAAGTTTATGAAATGCCCTCTCCCTTCTCTCCCCCACCCCCCACCACAACCCCCCAAAAAAGAAGGAAAGAAAACCTGCTCTTTTCCTTTCAGGGCCTTGGATCACATGACTTCCCCTTTTTTCTCCAAGTCATGGCGAAGGGTTGAATCAGAGGCTGATTCAGGGATCAGAAATCCTATTTTGACATTCCAAACAAATCTGGCTGAAATGGCTGGTAATTGAATTCATAACACAGGATGCAAGACACTCGCCTACCTTAATGGATGTTTATCTTGAAATCCTAGCACATTCTCTCCGAGAGGAGAAAAGAATATCTTGCCTTCTTTTTCAGCCAAGGCTTAAGCTGCAGAACTCAATAAGATAGTTCAAAGGAGGGGGAAGGGCAGGGGGAGAGTGAAACCCCGGCCAAATCACTGCCCTTCTTTCAAGTATGTGCATTTAGGGTGGGGGATGGTGGAGGGAGGCAGATGGAGAAATGTTTCCTGCTCTGGTACCTTTGTGATTAGTGAATTTTGTTCAGAATGTGCCTGACTCTGTGCGTGTATGGAGAAGGGGGGAGGGGGCACTGACATTCCCACCCACATGTAGCTTTTGTGGGGAAAATTGGTAATTCTATCAGACTGAAATCTGATGATACAGGTAAACACATTTGAACAATAGCCTTTTGGGTCCCGTCATTTGCTTTTTTATGAAACACAAAAATGCAAAACATTGGGTGGTGTATTTTTTTATGAAAAAAGATCAATGCTCAAACCAAGTTATTTGCCTGCATAATTACATTATACTTTTAAAAAAAGATGCTTTGTAACCATTTGCAATCCTAGTTAGTCTCTTGCCTTCAGTGATTTGGGTCATATTTCAGTCAGAAGGATCTTAACAATGTCCTGTTATTTTTGTTTGTCCTTTCTGTTGATGTTTGTTTTCTGAAGGTCATAGATAGTAAAGTTAATTAGGTTGCTAAATGATTTGGCAGCATGATTATTTAAACGTTTCATTCACTTCATTCACACTGATTTAGGGTTGTGGCATAGAATAAATTTAGATGAAAGTTGTTATAGATTATCTAGCAAAGATTAATTATACATATAACACATGTTTCATCTCTGGCTTTTGTGTGCATCACAGCACACAGGTGGTTGGTGCTATCAGTTCATATTTGAGATGGGATAGAGCCAAAGACCATCAGTAGCAGTTACCTAAAGATCTAGTGTTGCTTTGCTAGCTGCTGAGAATGAAGATCTTTGCATGCTCTCTTCTGACTGTGGGTTCTGCATTCAGGAGAGTATGAAACAAAGCAACTTACCTCACTACAATAAGAGAATTGTGGTCTTTGTAATTAGTTCCAAATAATAGTTGTTTTTTATTTATGGTTATTTATTTAAGTGGTTTTACAATATGCTGTTGTTTGTTTTATTGTACACCACCCAAAGCCACCTCCTGTGAGGTGGTCGGTCATATAAGTTTAATTAATAAATAAAAACACGTTTCATTTGGAACAAACTAACCCCATTTGGAATGTTCTGCCAGCTGTTCAACATTCTGATGAGAGAAAACACAAAGCAACTTGTACGTGTTTTTTTTTTAAATAAAATGCTTCAATTATTTTGTCATTGTGGACAATGGGAAGTTGAAAGACCCTTGCTAATTTTTCATCATCACCACAAAAGAATGTAGGGTGGCAACCTGTACAAAATACTATCTTCCTCTCAGCATACAGACAAAGTGGTGAAGAAGATGGGTTTTTTTTTAAAAAAAAAGGATTAAACCATGTTTAAACTAGCCTCAGCAAACAATGGTAGAAGCCATTATGCATGTTTTTAGTACCCTAGTTTGCCTGAATAAACAGCAAAAGGAACAAGCCTGACAATGAAACAAACAACCACAATGAATGATCACATTCCAAACCCATGGACAATATAACAACAACAGAAATACATTTCTCTGGCAGAAATGTATTTTGCAGAGCAAGCAAAACATCTTTTTTTAAATTTGCAGTCTTACACTATAATGGCACACCAGTATTCCTAATGTACATTCCAAATGTACATTTCAATTGGCAGAACTCCACAATGCAACATAGTTTCTGTATTTGCAATCCTAAAGCACAGCTCACACTGGACCCACCAGAACACGGTTACTTATAATCCATGAACTATTAACTCCCCCCCCTCTTTGATAAAAACAACAAAAAATTAAATCAGTAAACTTTCTTACTAGCCAGGGAGAAATCTTTTCTTGTTCTCAGTCTCTGAACATGTGCTTAACTGACTCGTCTGTAATTTCCATCTTCCCCCAACTAGCTCCAGCCAGGAATTAGACCTTTGCTTTTTTTCTTTTTTTCTTTTTTTAATTAGCTAATGTGTGATTAGAGAATCTCAAGGATTTTTGAAGGAAAACATACCAATTGCGGAATATCAGGTGAAAACAATGTAGAATGAAAGGGCTCCATTTTATCCTGAACTTGGGATGAGCGTTGAGAATCTTAAGTACAATATTTAATTATTTTGGTATCAGTGCAAAAGCACTGTCAGTATCATATTTGGCTTTGGTGTTTGTGCTAGCCTATCTACATGGAAGATTAGACGCTTTAGGTTTACAATAATGGCTCCTACATTTTATAATAACTATAATATATAGGAGCATTTGTTTTTATATAATAGTGAATGATTCAAGCCTACACTTTCTAGAATTGAAGCTGTCTTTTAGGGAGATAAAATGTTTGCTCAGAGTTTATAAATCAGGCTAATTTATTTGTTTATTTCATATATCATATAAATCAGATAATCAGATAACATTAGAAGAATCTACAATAAAGGGAAACTTGACCAAACAAATACAAAGTGATACAATCAGTTTTGGGGTCAGTAATCAAGTAATTTTCTTTTAAAATGTGGTATTTCTTATAATTCTGGTTTGAAAAATGTTGCAGTGTAGTTTTAAAAAATTTACAGTAGTATTTTTTTTTAGGCCAAATGTAAGTTCCCAAAAAGGCTAGATTGAAGAACATCAAATCTCATCAGATTAGAAAAAAAACATACTTTACCAGTTATTTTGCTTATATATTTAAGCATGATGATGGAATGTAGAAGTACTGTATTTTAAAAACAGGCAAAATCAAAACAAATTGTTTAATTTATTAGATGAAGGCACCTCCAAAAATACATTTGAAATTTCAGTGGTAAATAACATTCTTTTTCTAGTGGCTAGAATTCTACATATTTTTGGAAGGTCTTAGCTGGCCCAATAAGACTTGATTTATTTTAATGCGTAGTGCAATTTATTTTTTTATCATTATCCTTGCAGCAGTCTGAGTACTTTTAAAAAAAAATCTATTGAACTGCAGTCCCAACATCCCCAGTCAGCATGGCTGGTGGCCAGGGATGGATGAAGTTGTAGTTCAACACAAACAAAGTCACTAGGCTTAGAAAGGTTGAGATAGTGTGCCCTTCTTTTATAAACGGTGGCTTTTAAGTTTTTCTCTCTCTCTGCTTACTTTTCTTGTAGAATTTTGTTATGGGGGGGGGAAACAGAAGACAGTACTGTGTGGCTTCGTTGATCTCTTTAAAACGTTTTTTAAGTTTATCATAATATAAAATACAAATAAAAATAAAGATAGTAGGGAAATGGGAAAGGAACAGAAAGGGGATGGAGAAGGGTAGTTCTCTGTTTTAATCAGAGAAAAGAATACATCTAGTTTTGTTTCTACTTTGAAGCAGCTTCTTGACTTTGCTTGAGACATAAAAAAGAAATACTGACTGGGATTTGCTGATTAGATCAGTTTATTGTTACAGAAATGGTTAGTATTTATATGTAAAAGTAAAAAGTTGAGGTTGTAATTTTACTTTGAATCCTACTGTGCTGAAAAAAGTTGTAAGTCATAGCTGCCTTAAACTGCTTATGGAAAGGGAACATTTGAATCTAATGCACTGACAAAGCCATCCCAAGGTGATAAATAGATGTGATAAATAAATAAATGAGTGCCATTTAGATATTAATGCCAGACCAAGGGACCGTAAACAGGGCAATCAAATCAATGGTGGATATTCATCTGGCTACAGGATAAGACAACGTTTATATTAAAGTAAGGAAGAAATGGTAGTTGTTCACAGAGTTTGAGTGATATCAGTAGAAGAGGTTTTGTTTTTTTATTTTTAATTAAGATTTGTTGAGGTGGAAAAGCTGAGGAATATTAAACTTTTTTCTTGATTTTAAAAAAGAACAAAGATATGATCTAAGGTTTGCAAAGTCATTCTTACCTTATATTTTTTATTCCAAGCTGCAGAGGAGATTAATGGGATTTAAAAAACATTTATAACTAGCTACTGCTTAGTAATAATACTGAATATTTTTGTTTTAGGAGCAGTCTAGTATAAGTTTTTTTTAATCAGGGTAAAAGCCCCAGGGAACTCAGCAGAATGTCTTTTCAACTCTGTCTGGATTGGTCTGCACTGGTGTTTGATGAAACATTGATGAAACATTGATGAAACCTGTTCATTGATGTTTGACATCAATTTGTGGGGTGGAAATGGCCAGTATGAGCTATGCCAGTATGGCAGAAATGAGCTGTGGTGGCGCAGTGGTTAGAATGCAGTACTGCAAGCTACTTCTGCTGACTGCTGGCTACCTGCAGTCTCACCAGGCTCAAGGTGTTGACTGAGCCTTCCATCCAGGGGTGAAATCCTCCCGGTTCGGCCCGGTTCGGGCGAGTAGGTAGAGGTTGAGGCGGCTGGTTCAGAGAACCGGGATGGCAACGCGAGGCTCCGCCCACCCGCCCCGACATCATCACTTCCTGGTTTTTTAAAAAACTTTTTAAAGCCTTTTTTACCTGTTGTTTTCCCTGAAAGAAAGAGAGAGAGGGGGAGGGAGGGGGGAAGGGAAGGGAAGGGAGAAAGTAATAGAAAGAAAGAGGCAGGGGTTGTTAGCTGCCAAATCTTGCCATGGGGAAATTTCAAAATATCCCGTCTTGAATGGGTTTTCTAGGGATCTGTTTGCCTGCTTGTGTGAATGGAGCCAAACTTTAGGCTTTCACTTTCTATAGGGTCATTATCTCATTATCTCTATCGGGCAGGAATGTAGAATGAGCTTCAGGCAGGTTCTTTGTTAGCAGCTTGAGTTTTCCTTGTTTTTCTGTGAGCGTTTTATTTTGAGTAATATTTTATTTGGGGGGGTTGCTTCCAACAAAAGAAAGGAGGGAGGGAGGGAGGAAGGAAGGAAGGAAGGAAGGACCACAAACTTGGCTGGCACTAGACACAGCTTCAGAGGATGCTTTGAAACAGCACAGCAAAGGCTGGAAGGGACCTCAGAGGTCATCTAGTCCAGGGGTCCCCAACCTTTTGGACCTCAGGGACCACCAAGGTCATAATTTTAAATCCTGCGGACCACCAAATTCATAATTTTAAATCCCACGGACCCTAATTCATAATTTTAAGTCCCGCAGACCCCCCTCCTCTGATTTTACTTTCCTTCCTTCCCCCTCCTGATTTCACCTTCCTTCCTTTCCCCCTCCTCTGATTTCCTTCCTCCTGATTTCACCTTCCTTCCCTCCCTCCCTCGCTCCTTCCTTTCTTTCTTCCTTCCTTCCCTCCCTCCCTCCTTCCTTCCTCTCCCTTCCTTCCTTCCTCCCTCACCCCCTTCCTCCCTGCCCCCCTTTTTCTTTCTTTCCTTCTTTCTTACTTTCTTTCTTTCTTTCTCTGTTTCTTTCCTTCTTTCTTTCTTCCCTCCTTCCTTTCTTTCTCT
>QLTV01003764.1:5988769-6064011 GCA_003457575.1 Thermophis baileyi | reverse complement strand
CTCGTGGAGCAGGACTCTGCAAGGCTTGTTGTGCCATTGCATGCACGACCTGCAGGACTGCCTCGCGGTACTCCTGCAGTTCGTGCATGCAACGGCACAACAAGCCTTGCTGAGTCGGTGGCGGCAGGGAGGGGAGGCAGTGGTGATGGGACATCCAGTCCCACACTCGCTGCCTACTGCACCCCCAAAATAATAAGCCCCCCCCCCGATAATAAGGCCAAGGCCATATTTCGGGGTTCAAAAAAATATAAGCCCCTGTCTTATTTTCGGGGAAACACGGTAATTTTCTGAGATTGTGGATTTGGGGTTTTCATGAGCTGTACGCCATAATCATCGCAATTATGACACATCACGGCTTGACCTATCTTGCTTTGCATGTAATGAGTCTATCTCATATATTTGTTTTACCTTTTCAGTTGCATTACTGAAATAAATGAACTTTTGCACAATATTCTAATTTTTCGAGTTTCACCTGTATATTGTGGGTTAATTTATAGAATGTGTCCAAAATCTGGGAGTCAACTCCCAAGGGAATGAAATTTGGGGACGTGGTTGCTTCGGTGCTACTGGTCTGCTGCTGCACTACTGGGTTCCTGCTTTCACCATTTTAACATTCCATGACAGTTTCTCAGCCAGTCTCACAATCCTCACTTCCTCCCTCCACCAGCAGCAGCCACTTACTTCCCTGCTGAAAAGGGAAGGATGCTCCCTGCCAGATTCCCATAAGGAAACGCAGTGGGGAAGCCAGTAGGAAATCAGAAGTTTTTCCTGCTTCCCTTTCTTTTTTGCCTGCCATTGGTTATTCTATTCTATTTAGGTAAAGAAATATCTCTGAAACAATGACCCAACAGGGCAAGGTTGTCTAGTTCCATATTGTTGCTACAATCACAGCAGGGATGTATTCTTACAATCACCAGGAATCTAATTTGATACGAGGAAAAACTTTCCTGGATGAAGTGATTGGGAACACTCCATCCATTGAAATCATGACTGTATACATTCTTGCCAGCCTGAGGCATAAAAACCCAGGCAAACTGAGGGCATGTAGAGCTTAACCTGTAAAGCCATTATAATACAAGAGACAGAACAAAATCTTTTCAGAATATAGGCTTGGATTTAAAATAGCTGTCTTAAATTTCAGCTTAAATCAAGGATCTTAAACTCATTTAAGCCAAGGAAGTGTATAAATTATAAAATTGTGTTTTGTGTGTAAGAGTGGAGTGGGGAGAGAGTTTTTAAACTTTGTGAAGGAATATAGAATGGAAAATCATGAATAAAACTGGGTGTGGATGACGGTTTCAGACACATGGTGTCCAAAGTTTTATTTATATATCCATGGTTGCTGGAATTATGTTTTGATGATCTGTTTCTCTTTCTCCCCCCCCCCCTTTGTAAATTATTTCATCCCCTTCTATATTTGGTTTGCATGTGACTTTTTGTAAAAGGATTTCTCAAATTGGGAAAGATTTTAGGAAAGTTAAAATAGTCAGCTGTATTACAGAGAAGGTGAGATTTTTTTTTACAAGCTTCTAATTTTGTTAAGCTTGCCTGCTCATTGTAGAGAGAAAAGATGTTAGAAAAAGTGGGTTGGGAGGAAGAAGAGTCTTTTTTCCATTCAGCATTATTCCTACCTTACCTCTGGAGCCTCTTTTCACACTCTGTTTCTGTTGGTCATCTTTGAGGTGAATCAAAGTACTTTGCAGAGGACCAATGCATAATTCCTGGTTTATTGGTGGGAGTTATGCATTTTCTCTTACATGACCCCTAAAAAGAAAAGGCAACTTCGTCAATGCAAAATATGGGAAATGAGTAAATTGAACCTATCAGTTTATTCCCATTTAGCACCTTCTGCTATTAGGAGCAGTTACACACACCATATTGTACTGTTGGGGTTTTTTTGTTTTAACTTATATGCAAACTTGTATAGTTTATTTTCTCCTCACATAGAATAAAAATCTCTAGTTTATAACTTTGACTTTTTATAGATTGAGTTTCTGGTATGCATATGGCATTGAATAAGCCATCTGTTAAGCAGGCTGAGGAGCAATTATTATGTATCATTATAGAGATACTAATTATACATATTAGTGCATGTACTTATTGACTGTAAATCAGTATTCTTGGTAAACAAGACATTTAATTTTAATTTTAATAGTTCTGCAAAGGTGATTTTGACACTTAAAATAGCCACTCAAATGATGGATGATGGATGATTTATGGTTTATAGGTAATATTTATAGATTGCATTAATACAAAAACATGGACCTTGGTATGTCTAGTTATTAAACTTTACATTTACATTACACTTAATTATGCAAATGTATACAATATTAATAAAATTGACAGTGATAAGATTATCATCACCAACAATCATCACCAACAATCCCTTTATGAGGGAGATAGGCAATTTAAAAATTAGATAATAAAGATAGATAGATGATAGATAGATAGATAGATAGATAGATAGATAGATAGATAGATAGATAGATAGATAGATAGATAGATAGATAGATAGATAGATAGATAGATAGATAGATGATAGATAGATGATAGATAGATGATAGATAGATGATAGATAGATAGATATAATGATGATGATAGATAATGAGAGAGAGAGATGGAAGATGCAAAAAGGAAAGAGAGGAAATCAGCAATACCACATTGATTTACAATTTCAGAAAGATTGTCCCTGAGAAAAAGACAATATGAAATAAGCACCTTCAAGAACAGATAAAATTGAGCAGATTTCTTAAACAACAACAACAACAAGCCATAATCCAGTCTTCTGAGAATAAAATACTGATTATGAACATCTTCTTTTAAAAATAATTTAATCAGTGATTTAAACAATGCCTTATATTTGGTCTCCATTAATTTGTATTTTTAAATTTGTTTTGGTTCTCAGTGAATGCACCCTTTTTCAAATATTATACTTATTAAAAAGTTATTTAAATTGAGTTATTCTTAAAAGGGAATCACTTATGTAACTTAGAATCAACTAGATCTGGCTTTAGCTTTGGTCATTTTAAAGCCAGTTAATTTCCTTCAAGTTCAGAGAGTTTGGAACTCTAACAAATCCACATATGCTTTCATTTCCTTGCTGTCAATTAATGCCCAAGCTGCTTTGCTTTCTAGTGTGATGAATTGCTGCTTAATTGATATGAGAGGGTTAAATTGCTTTGTGCATTGAATGCTTGATTTCATTCTGAAGGAACTTATCTTTTCCCCTTGATATTAAGAGTTTAAGGAAAGGCATTTTATTAGCATGCGCATCAGATAGGCCACCATTTATCTCTCCTTAGCAGCTGCAAAATGCATGTTAATATCGATAATTCTGTATTTGGAATTTTTATTTTTCTGCTTGCATGTACGGTAAAACAGTCATCGCTCTAGAATCCGAGGGAGCAAGAAGTGAATTTTTCATTGGGTACAAGGAGTCTTTAGAAGACTGCAAGTCATACCTTCAGCTGTATTTCCTCCTTTGGAGAAAAGAATAGAATAAAACAAATAATCATAATTTTGGGAAGCAGATCCCCAATTCCTGCATAATCAATCATTCCTCATGTCTGCAACTTAAGGA
Source organism: Thermophis baileyi (assembly GCA_003457575.1). NCBI lineage: Eukaryota > Metazoa > Chordata > Lepidosauria > Squamata > Dipsadidae > Thermophis > Thermophis baileyi. The sequence continues at coordinate 6,060,431 of QLTV01003764.1, read as the reverse complement.
TCATTAAGGGCTGCCTGGATATCGCCAAGCCCCACCCCCAATTCAGCAATAGAGCTCAGTGGGTGGCCTAGATGGCGGTTCCCTATTTATCAAGCTGCTGACTTACTTCAAAATGTTACACTCGCTTCAGCTCCGTAGGAGAGAAACTTAAGAGCAAATGCATTATTTCCGCACTTTAAAGTCACTAAGTTAATTTTTTAGATGATCCGTGGGCTTTTTTTAAAAAAATAAAAATAAAAAAAATCTGGAAGTCTTTATCACTTTTTCTGAGTCATTTTGGGATTGTGTTTACTGTGCTAGCCTTGTGTTTTGAAAAGATGCTTGTTTTTATGCCCATAACCCTTAGGAAAGAGGTCGAATATTATTAAAGGTTTTCCTATTTTTGGCAAGTTAGATGGGCCTTCTACATGAATCTTGTTGGATTGTTGCACATTTTTTAAAAAGAAACTAATGTTTGGAAATTTACAGCATGGAAGTCATCCGATTTACAACTGAATACTTTAATTAACATTAATGGGTGAAAGAAAACTAATATATTGTACTCTGGAACATTTATGTACATACATGTGATCATTGTATCCTCCTAATGCTGGTATCCACTCAGAAAAACTAATGAGAATTGAAACTAATGTATCGTTTTAAAAATTAAAAAGTAGCTTACAAAGTAACTTAAATAATATAGACTAATGTTTCAAATTTTCTCCAATTTCTGTTCCTCTCCAAAGGAGTTGTTTGATGATAATTTTAATGAACAAATTATAATACTATGCAAGTCATTTTAAGCACATTTAAAACTCTGAATGGTTCGGCACATTTCTGTAAATATAATGGGTTTGTTCTATATTAAGACTTATTTGGTCAGATTTTTGAATTTGCTGTTTAGTAGCTTCTATTGTAGAAGAGAAATCTTTCAGGCATGAATTGGTAGTCCAGATATTCTGCAGCCTGTCTCTTCTAACCCCTGACCTCTGTTCCTACAAGGTCAACATCTTAGGGCAGGAGATTAAAATAGCTTCAAGACTGGAATATAGCTGCAGAGGAAAAGAAAATAGCACATTTTGGTTGGAAATAGTCTCCAAACAACATTTTAATAAATAATTTCAGACTAATAAGCTAATTGTCATAAGAAATTTTCAAGGATTTCTATACAAAATGAGATAAGGATGAAAGTAATTTTGCTTTGTTTTAGATGGTTTATTAGCAGCATCATAAAGAGGATTCTCTCTCTCTCTCTCTCTCTCTCTCTCTTTCTCTCTCTCTCTCTCTCTCTCTCTCTCAGAGAGAGAGAGAGAGAGAGAGGCGATGGGCAATATAGTTAGGAATCTGGTCATGCAACTTCTTGTTACCTAATTATTTTCCCTGTCATTAGCTGTAGCACTAACACTAGTCTCTACATTTCCAGGGGTTCTCAAGATCGTGGGCTGTAATTGCTTAAATGTCTAATAATTAAACTCAAGGTTTCTTAACTTGCTGCCATACAGATGCTTTCTGTGTAATCCTAGTATTTATAAGAAATATTATTCATGAACAACATGGGGAAAAACAATGCCCGCTTTTCTGTAGAGATTTAAAATTAAAAATAATTGTTCACCCAGCAGCATAATTGTATTTAAGACATTTTCAGCAATTGTGTGTATATGAATGCACATCAGCACACATGTCCATGTCAGAAGAGGTTGTAAAAATCAGATGCAAAAAATCAAGCTTCTTTTTACATATCTTAAACATGAATAAAATATATTCCAGTTTTGCATAACTAAATAGGCAAATTATATGCAAAAATGTATCCTTTTTTTTCTATCTCTTGGAATTTGAGTGACATCATTATAATGTACAGTGGCTTGCCTGCTGAAATGTTTGTAAATGATTTTAAGTTACATAAATTAAAGCTGATCTCTTGTGCACATTAAATATCTCTGTCATAATCTTGCTAAATAGCCTTTGGGGAGCTGCTGTTTCCCTACAGACTTCCTGTTTCCGTCTGATTTGCAATATAGTTTGTTGAAGACAGTTGGAAGCCTTTCAAGAGAATTACAAGGATTAATGCAATAAAATACATAAAGTGGTCTGAATTCTTGGAATGTTCCTTACATTTCCTCTTTTGCTGTAAGTAGAAATATTTGTGTTAGTCCCACCATGTGGTGAAAAGCCAATTAAATAGAGCTGAATTACATGGTAGAATGAGATAAGTCAGGTCTCATGAAATAAATACATTTTATAAATAACTGTAAACAACGACCTTTTAAAAATTGCTAATTAAATCAAGCTTCAGTTTTTATACGCACCTTTCCTGAACTAATAGACATTACAGTAATTGGTTGCTGTAACAACAAATGTCTCTGGGTTTGATAGTGGTCATAAGCATTCATAATCTGATAAAAACATAAGCTGCAGAGCTTCCATTGTTAAAAGGAATGAAGAAGCACCAGAGGATTCTGAAGAAATACAGATTTGTAACATAGAACCTAATGCCAATATGCCATTCCTGGAGTCTAGAAAAAAGTTTGCAGTGATCTCTCATGGGTGTAATAAATCACCCTTGTGATTTTGTGAGTTTGTGATTTTCAATATAGTTAGGTTATATTTTTAAAGTAGACACTTGCCTTCTTGTTAATTCTTCTTCTTTTTAAAGAAAAAGTCTCTTAAAAGTTGCTATTCATAAATAGCTCATGGGTTTAGTTTAAAAGAAGTGCAGAATTTAATATGTTTGTGTTACATTTGGATTTAACTTTAAATCGAGGTATTTTTTAAAAGAAATCATTACAATAATTGAAGTATTGATTTTCCTAACAAACTTTCCACTATATCAGTATAGATGGCAAACTTTTTTTCCCTCGGGTGCCGAAAGCGCACACGCGCACACCATCACGCGCGTGCGTGTGCCCACACCCATAATTCAATGCCCACTACGCACCCCTGCGCATGCGTGCATGACCCCCCGCACACACACGCACCATTTTGGGCCTAGCAGGCCTCCCTGAAGCCTCCGGAGGCCGGAAATGGCCCATTACCCGACTTCCGGTGGGCCCAGTAAGCCCATTTTCTGCCCTCCCCAGGCTCCAGAGGCTTTCTTGGAGCCTGGGGAGGGCGAAAACAGCTTCCCCCGCCCCCCGGAGGCCCTCTGGAGACCAAAAACGCCCTCCCAGAGCCTCCGTGCGAGCCCTGTACTTACCTGGCATCCAAAATGGGCCGCGTGGAGGCTCCTGGGAGGGGAGGGGTGGCTGGGCAGGGCCAGCTGAAAATCAGCTGGCTGGCACGCGCATGCACGCTGGAGCTGAGTTAGGGCAAAGGCTTGCGTGCCTGCAGATATGGCTCTGCATGCCACCTGTGGCACGCGTGCCATAGGTTCGCCATCACGGCATTATATGGTCTAAACCTTTATCCTAAACCTCTTTTTCAAGATGTCTTTAAAGAAGCTGGTTCAGTCAAGTTATCAAAATGAGGTTATACATTCTTCAAATATTTGGGTTTGTTTTTTTTCAACAATCTGGGGTGGTGACTTGGTTTTGTTATGAGAGATGTATGGAAAGTAAGAGATTAGCTAGATTTTACTGTTTCTATTTTGTGTAATGTTGATATCTTTCCATTGAGGTTTATAAAAGGTTAAACTCTTGAAAATGGTTTCAGAAAGCTTTATAAAGGGGCTTAGGGCTTAAAACTAAAACCTAAGCATTACAAAAATGGGCATTTGAAGAGTATTTAGGAAATGAAAGAAGAATGGCTTAATAATAATAATAATAAGAGACCCTGGTATCTGATGACATTTCCAACATTTAGCTGATTTATCTTTAAACATTTTTGCCAATCTTTCGGGTGGCAAATGCCATCTATAAAACATCTTATACAAATTTTCCTTGTATGCAGTTGACATTGTTAATTTATAATTTCTATCCCATAATTGCTGCCATTTCTCTATTGTATAACCAAAGTTTTTTGCCCATGCTATCATTGTTTCTTTTACTTGTTCTTCTTCCAACTTAATACGCAATAAATAGCTATACAGTTTTTTTTATCGCCCTCTCTTCTGTTCCTGTTAATATCGTATCCAATTCTGTCAATCTATATATATAAAAGCGAAAACCACTCACACATTAATCACGAAATCTCCAGAACCGTAAGGCCTACAAACTTGAAATTTGCCACGTATGTTCCTCTTGGCTTCTAGGTGCTCACTAAGAAAGGATTTTTCAAAATGACCATCACAGCATGAGTATTTCTTATATTAATATTAACAAGCTGTGATGCTAAGGAGTTCTACTCCCCCCCCCTCCCCACCTGAAAAGAAATGTGATCCAAATGCAAAACACAAGAAGAGGAGTTTCAGTATCGCTTTTGCTTTCACAGCAGCAAGCAGCGTTACTACAGAACAGTATGCGAGGGAAGCTGCCTGTTTCTCCCATGGCCAGTTCTATGTGGCATGCTCCAGAGTCAGTTCACCTGACAGCCTGGTCATCCTCCAGCCAGACAGCAAAACCAGGAATGTTTACAGGGAGGTCCTGAGCAATTCATCTGAGGGATGAATTGAAAGTCTATGCTATGCAAATAATGTCTTCATCTGTAACAGAAACTTAGCTTACCATCTCTAACGAAATAATACAGTCCCTTTTTTAACTACTCATTAATTTTCAAGCTTTAAGTGTCAATTTATCAAGCCCCATCACATAGTTTCGTAGCGAAGCACGGTTATCAGCTAGTTCTATATAAAAACCATATAGTTTAGCATCTTTTTCATATCTAGATTATATTTGTATTTGCCTTTCTTATGCCACGTACTTGGGCATTTTAATCTAGGAAAAGGGTCAAGCAAAACCATTTTGGTTGATTTTGGTGAACCAGCACTTTTTTTGGTTGATTTTGATAATACAGCTCTATTCCTAGTATAACTTAAAAACACAGGGAAGTATGATTTGTTACTGAAGGATTCGTTCTTGAAAAATGATTTTTTACAATACTATACATTTCCAAGCTAAATATAGCTGAGGTTTGTGAAAGCATGGAGTGGTTCTCACTTATAATAGAAGGATATTGTGAAGATCTATAGAAAAAAGTCTTAATAAGCCATTCTGAATCAAGAGTTTAAATAAATTCTCTCTTTACTCATGTGCCCAACAGTACCTCCAATTAAAGATGGCATAGAAAAGTATTTTTTGAAACTGAAATAATTACAAAAAGGGTGGTTGACACAGCAGAGAATTAATTAAAACTAGTGAGTAAAAATGTAAAATATGCTTTTAAAAAATATTTCTAAAAAATATTGCTAGCATGGGAACCAATTAGGTTAAATCAGAGTAACATTTTGGGTATGCCCCACTTTATTTCTGTAATCAGTATCAATGAAACTAAAACTTATTTCTGCTGCATGCAAGCATAAGACAAATAAACATATGGAGGGAAATACTGTGATATATCGCATGCTAGTCATGTACTTGCACTGTTCATTCCACATACAAATATATTTTTCCACCTTGACATCTCTGCAACTGTAAAAAAAAAAAAGCCTACTGAAATAAACACATTTAGAGTTGAAAAACTGGTAATATAAAACTATGTAAAAAGTAAATGTAAATAAATAAATGGAAAATAGGAGCTCCTTTGGGGTTCCCCCCCTCCTTCATACAAACTGCTTAAATGTTAATCTACTACCGTTTTCATATATTTCACAAAATAATGAGCACATGACAGGGCAAGTGTGATGTTGGATCAACATTTTTTGATTGCCTTCTCAAATTATTAAATACAGAGTTTTGTCTTTTGCTATCTTCACAACTGAACAAATTTTAATATTCTTCTGTCTTGTGTTGTGTGTATATAATTCATTGATTAATAGACAAATAAATAAAAAAGCCTGTTGAAAGTCTTTGAAGTCTTTTGTTAAAATCATTTGAGATGCTGATTGGTTTCAGTATGGAGAGCTATTCTCGATCTATTAGAACAACATAATTTCCCAGAACATTTAGTATTTGCTACATTTTAAATACAAAGATTCTTTAAACTTTTAAGCATTCCAAATTCATGACTTTCAAATATGATGAAGTGAGAAAAAGATAATAGAAGTTGCATATAAGGGTTTCAATTTGGTTTTTAGTATGTGCATATTTATTTATTGCTATTACTTGCTGTCTAGGTTTTGTTGGTTGTGAAAGTCATTTATGAAAAGAAAATTAAGATCAGGAAACAATTTTCTCAGCAAGATTGAAGACCTGAGCATGGGGAGATGTAGATAAGGCATCATATAGATTTATAGGAGATGCTTAAAGGCAGCAGAGCCTGATAAGAGCTTTGTTGTGGTCGAATGTGGCTACAACACGAACTTCTGGTCACAGGCAAAATATGTAATCTGGAAACACTATAATGTAAATTTTGGGCTTCTTTTGGGAGGAGGGATACATGTTTCTCAAAAACAGCAAGGCTGTTTATAACAATCCATACTTTCTAAATTGTTTCAGTTTAGAATTAAGATGAAGGCAGTTGCTAATGGGCCACCGTTGGCAAAACAGATCTTCCTCTCTTTCAACCTCCCTCTGTTCTCACTGGCCACACTGGGAGTTTGTGGCAGGGCTGAAGGGAAAAAAGAGGGATGAAGAAGTCCTATTGTGCAAGGAAAAGTTTGGTTATAGGAAATGGGAGGAAACAGATTTTTAAAAACTGATATTAAACAAGGAAAACATTCCAGTTTTTCTCCTGTGCGCTGCTTGGAGAGTCCAAGCATGGGTTAACTTCTGTCTGATTGCCCAGGGACTGAGTAAAGAAAGATCCGGCCACGCCTCCTCCTCAGCTCCTCTGAGTCCAGTTTTTTCTACTCAGTCGAGCCTAGATGGACGTGAAAATCTTTCTCTAATCAGAACTTGACTAAAAAAAACAGCAGAATTCAGCTTGGATTCTCCTCTCAACGCTTTAATCCAAAATTGCATTTGGCATTGCTATTTCAGAGCGGGCGAGTGAGGGGGGCTTCCTTGCCGCCCAGCAGCTTATTTGTTATCTGCTGTTGGTGTGTGTGCTGGTTTCCCTGGCGCGCCGGCAAGAACCGCCACCACCTATTCATAGCGATTAAGGCAGCCCGGAATCACTGTCCAAAGATCGGATCACACTCCGAAGACCACAGCAATCAGCTGAGCGTCGGGAGAGTTTGCTCCCCACACGGGCGCCATTTTGGAAACACCCCATGATCGCGGCAGTGAGTTTGGCGCTGGGAGAGTTCGCTCCCCACACGGGCGCCATTTTGAAAGCATCAATCAACCGCAACAGTGAGTTTGGCGCTGGGAGAGTTCGCTCTCCCTCAGGGGTCATTTTGAATTGATTGATTGCCGTGTGTGCCGCTAGCTCCGTCCTGCCACCGGTGAGTGCGCTGGTCACCCCTGGTTCGCTGGTAAGACCGCCACCACCTAGATTTACGACCGAAGTAGGTGGCTCCAGAGTCCCTTCCTGTCTCACAGGCTACACTCCGTGATAGAGGATCCTAAATGCCCCAAACTTGGAGTCTTCGTGCCTAATTAACAACAGACCGCCAGGGGGTGAGGGATAAGGGCTTGGTCCTCCATTGGAACTTGTTCCTTCTATTGCCCTTTCCCCCTACCCTGCTAACTGAGCTGATTAAGAGATATGAGCCTTCAGAGACTCCAATTTGATCATAAGCCTCAAAATGGCCGACAAATCCAAGGCAGGCAGACCTGAAGTGGGAGAGGCCTCTTCCAGACACCGGGACACTGCCAAATCTGCTGGTTCTAAGAGACAAAAAGCAGATAAAAGGGCCCCTAAACAGAGCAAGGGCCAGGAGGACCCCTTAGAAGGGCATCCTCTGCTGAGGACAGGGATGCTCAAAGGCGTCTAAAGGCCTTAGAGAAGCAGTTCTCAAAAGCAAGGAAGCAGGTGGAGACCAGCAAGCCTCCACTCTCTCCCTTACAGGAGGAGCTTTCTCCACAGCCGGACCGCTCTCCTGTGGCCATTGATACTAATCAGGATTGGTCACCTGATAATGCCAACGATCCTCAGGATCTTGAAGCAGCAGATTATGGGCCGCTAACTGATCCCTTTATGGGTCATAGTTCGGCTGATTTGGAGCCCTCCCATCCAGCCAGAAGGGCGTCACCAACTGCTACATTCACCCCCACAGCAGCGGGGCTCCACTCCAGGGATTCCCAGGAGATGGGCCTACCCCAAGAAATTCGGGATATTATATCATCAGCCATTTCCCAGGGGATCGCTGCAGGACTGCAACAAAGAGGCGTATCCCCTGGCTTGTAGACACAGGCCCAGGCTGCCTGGCCTCCCCTGCAGGCCCCATATTCTCCTCATCCCTCCCTTTGTAGCGAGGAGTCGCTCATGGGAGACGAAAGCATTGTAGACCAGGAGCTATCTGATGATGAAGGGCTTGTCCCAGACCAGCCTACCTTCTCTGGCCTTTTTCGACCAGCCTTGTTCAAGTCTCTTCTGTACAAGGCAAAAACGACTGCTAACATGGGATTGTCAGACACCCCAGCGGAACCAGCCTTGGGCCTCGACCCAACTGAAGGGCTATTTTCGGAGCCGGTTCTTGACAGAGATTCCATTCCGGCTCCCAAGATGTTTGTTGATGTTATTCAATGCCAATGGAGTCAACCTGCCTCCTCCAACGCTCCTAGCAGTGCTGATAGGAAGCTCTACAGTCTGGGGTCTGAACTTGAGGAGCTTCTTCAGCTTCCTACAGTAGACACCCCAGTAGCCAATTTAGTCTGCACCTCTGTTCTTCCCGCTGAATTTTCAGAAGGCTTGAAGTCGGACCGTAAGGCTGAGATGACTCTCACCTAGCATCCGCTTGGTCGATCAAGGCAGCCACCGCTGCATCTTTCTTTAACAGAGCCTCAATTTTATGGCTCAGACAAATGCAGTGTAGAGTGTCTCCTGAGGACACACGCCTGCACCAAGATTTAAACAAATTGGTAGCAGCAGCAGAATTCTCTGCCGACGCAAACCCTTAATGTGGCCAAATTTGTGTCCAAGGCCATGGCAGCTAACGTAACATCCCGCCGCCTCCTGTGGCTTCGCCATTGGCAGGCAGACATGAGATCTAAGTGGCGTCTAGCAGCTGCCCCCTTTAAAGGAGGCAATCTCTTCAGAGAATCCCTGGATTCCATCCTCGTGGAAAATAGGGATAAAAGGAAGGTGCTGCCTTACATGCATCGACGAGCAGATCACCATACGATACCTTACCTTCGCCGGCAGCCATTTCGCCCAGAATCCGGGCCTAGCAGCCACCAATATCAAAGGCCATACTACCAGGGGACAGACCGCCCACTTGACAGGTCCAGAGGTCGGGACAGAGGCAGGCAATTTACCCAGGCCAGGCGGCCATTTCGAGGGTCCGGCACTAGGCCCTTTCGCAAGTCTAAGTGACTCCCGTTCAGGCGCCCCCATTGGAGATCGGTTACAACTATTTCTCCACCAATGGGAGGTGACAACCTCAGATGCCTGGGTGCTTCAAACAGTGAGGCTAGGCCTCACACTGGAGATCCTCTCCAGGCCCCCGAGACATTTCATTCGGTGCCCTGTTCCCATCAATTCCAACAAGAGATGTCTTATGGAAACCGAAATCCAACACTTGTTGGACATAGCCGCCATAGAGATAGTTCCTTTGGGACAGGAAGAACTAGGCTTTTACTCCATTCTGTTCCTAGTCCCCAAAAGCTCGGGGGGGTGGGGTTGCGGAGCTATTCTAGACTTAAAACAGCTCAACATCCACTTAGCGTACAGGCGCTTCAAAATGCAATACCTGAAATCCACCCTGGGTTGCATCAGACAGGACGATCTATTGACATCCATAGATCTCAAGGAAGCCTACCTCCATGTGCCTATCCGACCATCCCACAGAAGGTTTCTAAGGTTTTGCTTCGCAGGGGTCCACTATCAGTACAAAGCCCCGCCGTTCGGCCTGTCATCAGCCCCTCAAACCTTCACCAAGCTATTGGCAGCAGTGGCGGCACATCTCAGGGCACGGCCAATAACCGTTACTTAGACGACATCCTTATCCAGTCGTCTTCTCCTCTGCAAGCACACGAGGATCTCCGAGTTATGATCCAGACCCTGCAAGAGCATGGCTTTTCTGTCAACACCGCCAAAAGCCACCTGACCCCGACCACCAGTCTTCTGCACCTGGGCGCAGTGATAAACACCAAGACATGCGAGGTCTCTGTATCACAAGACAGTCTGTCCAGCATTCTGTCTCTTGTCACTCAAATCCGGAGACAGAAATCAGTCCCACTGGCTGTCTCGGGGACCCTGGACCAGCCTGTTTCCCGCCCTTGAGACATTAAGCTTGGGTACATCCCATGCTTGGACTCTCCAAGCAGCACACAGGAGAAGGAACGTTGGCTCACCTGAACGTTCTGTCTATGTGCGCTGTGGGAGAGTCCAAACCCACCCTGAGGACCGTCGTGGTCCAGGGTCTAAGGATTATTGGACTTACCTGAGTTATGGACGTGCTGGAGGTCTACGCCTTCGTAGAAAAACTGGACTCAGAGAAGCTGAGGAGGAGGCGTGGCCGGATCTTTCTTTACTCCGAGGTGGCTCAGTGGTTAGAGTGCAGCACTGCAGGCTACTTCAGTTGACTGCTAGCTGCAGTTCGGCGATTCAAATCTCACCGGCTCAAGGTTGACTCAGCCTTCCATCCTTCCGAGGTGGGTAAAATGAGGACCCAGATTGTTGGGGGCAATATGCTGACTCTGTGAACCGCTTAGAGAGGGCTGTAAAGCACTATGAAGCGGTATATAAGTCTAAGTGCTATAGTGCTATTGCTACTCAGTCCCTGGGCAGTCAGACAGAAGTTAACCCATGCTTGGACTCTCCCGCAGCGCACATAGAAAGAACGTTCAGGTAAGCCAATGTTCCTTCACCCTATCTTCATTCTTATTATCTGTCTTTCATTCATATTTTAGTCTTGGAGGAAAGTTAAAACTCAGACATTAAAAAAAAAGTATTATTAAGCTTCTGATTGTACATTAAAAACAAAAATCTGCAGGATTGCCACTCTCTGAAGGTATCTGTATCAACCCATTGCACCATTGCTCCCCATCCCTTCCTTTAAAAATCAGCAGGATCTAGGAAGTATGCCTTTTCCATGGAAGCCCTTGCCCTATGGAACATCCTTCCTCTTGAGATCTGACAGGCCTCCACCTTCCCAACCTTTTCGAAGGTAGAGTTTGGTCTAGTGGTTAAGACACCAGGCTAGAAGCTGGGAGATTATGAGTTCTAGTCCTGCCTTAGGTGTGAAAGTTGACTGGGTGACTTTGGGTCAGTCTCTCTTAGCCCAACCCAGCTCCCAGGATGATTGTTGTGGGGAAGATAGGAGTATTAGGCATGCTCATCATTTTGAGTTATTTATAAAAATAATAAAGGCGGGAGATCTGTATGTATGTGCTGGAATAGAGTGTATTGGAATTTGAAGATTATAAGATAGTGGTATTGCTTGCAGGAAAGTTTATATTCATTATACTGCAGGTTTAATTGCCTTTTTTAAAATGATGCTTGGCTTTATACAACTGTTGTGAGCCACCCAAATTGTGTTTCCTAAGAAAAGGGGTCACTGAAGTCTTGTAAGTAAGTAAGTAAGTAAGTAAGTAAGTAAGTAAATAAAGTTGATAAGATCTGATGTCCTTAACAAACATCTAGGACTATTTACTTAAGTTGCCATATTCAGGTCAATAAGGTTTAATAGCATTTTTTCACAAAAAGCTAGTCATTGACCTGCAAAGTTGATTACTTATTCTATTTTTACTGGAATTGCTATTTTTACTTTTAATAGAAAAAAAACCTTTAAAAAATGGACAGATATCAGTAGCCTTTGGTCTACGGTAGAAACAAAATCACAGCTATGAACTATAGGCAGGTATTCCAAATAAGAGACTACTAGCCTGGCCTACCAATAAACAGAAAAGAAGGTAGGAAAATATATGCTAAATGAACGTTTGTCATTAAAGCTTTTAATAAAGTAGCAGTCACTCTGGGAGGGGAAAAGAGGCAGCTTTTTGGAGTCAAGCTTATCCTCTGAAGGCAAAACTGAAATCAAGGATAACACTTCATGGAAAAGAGAGTTATTAGTGATAAATAAGGAGACAAGATTGTGCCTTATTCAGATTTGGGGGTATTAAAAATTAAAAATGCAAGCAGATGGTATGTCCGTGCAGGAGGTTGCCTTGAATAATTTTTTTTTTCTAAAAAGTAGATTGCAAGATTGAAGAACGGGAGGTCCATGATGAACAACAGTAGAACTCAATGTTAATAAAAGGGAAGGAATTCAGCCATGTAAAAATGCCACCAATTTCCTGTTACATACAGCACCTTTCACTGGAGGGATGAGGATTTTGAAACAATGCAATTTCCACAATGCTTTTTCGGTTAATAAGTACTGCAATGTCCTTGCAATATGCTGGGCCAAGGACAGAAAGCTTAAAAGTTACTTTGCAGATTCTGATTAGGAAATCATTGCTTCTTTTGCTGGAAGATTCTCATCTCTTTTTTGACTAACAGAACAGCTCTGTTTGCTTTATCAGGAAGGAAATTTCTACTCACGGGTCTCTTTGACATAATAGATGGCAGACCTAATAACTTGAGCCTGGATGTATTTATTTACTTATTTATGAAAAATGTTTTTTTTTTTAAAAGAAACCTGGTTTTCAATGCCATCTTTTTATGACCTATTGTTTGAAAATGTTGTCTGGCAGTTGTCAAGGTCAATGGTTACTGCAAAAACACCAAGAATAATTTTGAAAGCAAAATATCAGTGCAGATTTCCTATAGATGATTGGACTGTTTTTCTCTCTTCCCAAAAACAAACAACCATATTTTGTACTGTTTGAACAGTAACTGCTTGCTGGGTCAGCTGAAACGGACGTTGTTGTACAGTTGGGTAACCCACCATCAAACCAGTTAAAAGAAACAGCAGAAGACAGTCTGTCACAGATGTGGATAGTTAAAAAAAAATTTCATGAATTTCTTGAAAGGGGGGAGGGGAGAGAGACAATGTGAAATGTTTAAATGGAATGTAGCAATTACACAGTCAGTTCCTGCTACTAACTGCCGCAGTAGCACATGGATTCTAAAATGTGGAAAATAAGTATAGATACAGATGTTGAGTTGTGTCCCATTTTATGATCTTTTTCCCCACAGTTGTTAATCGAATCATTTCAGTTGTTAAGTGAACGTTAAGGGAATCTGGCTTTGCTTGTTGGAAGCTTGCTGGCAAGGTCACAAATGGTCACAAATGGTGATTGCCTGACTTCAGTATACTGCAACTGTTGTAAATACATCTCAGTTTCCAAGTGCCCAAATTTTGATCATGCGACTGTGGAGATGCTGCAGTGGTCATAAGTGTGAAAACCAGACATAATTCACTTTTTTCAGTGTTGTTGTAACTTTGGTCACTAAACAAATGGTTGTAAGTCAAGGACTACCTGTAGTGGAGGACTAACGGTATACATGACACAAGTAGGATGTATGGCTTTTTACTTCTTGTCTCTTTTCATCTTGGTTTTCTTCCTTTTTAAATTAAAATTCCCCTTCTATTGATTACAATTGGGAAAAGATAACAATGCCCATGGACTGGTATAGATTTTCCCCCCTAATAAGGGCAGGATAAAGATTTAATAAACAAATAACTGTATACAGCTGTATTTCTATCAGAAAACTCTTCTTGTGGACCAAAGAAATGCACAACATTATTTAAAGTTTTGTTCTTCCACATTTTCCAGAAAAGTTGTTTATTTTTGATAGCAGTAAGTAAAAACAGAAGCAGTATTTTGGTAGAACTATTTTTCATTTTGTATAGCACTTTCTACTAAGCATTTGATAACTTTCAAATTTGCAAATACCGTATTTTTCGGACTATAAGACTCACCAGTGTATAAGACGCACCAAGATTTCAAAGAGGTAAGTAAGAAAAAAAGTGTTTGCCCTCCCCCAGCCCCCAGGAGCACTCTGCAGCCCTCCCAAACCCTCTGCGCACCCGTTTTTGTACACGGGGCGGGGCTTCAGGAGGCCAAAAATGGCTGTATTCAGTGTATAAGACGCACCAACATTTCCCCCCTCTTTTGGGGGGGGGGGGGGGAAGTGCATCTTGTACTTCAAATACGGTATTTGTTTCCTTGTATCTGCTGAAACATGCTTTTGATCACAGTTTGTATGAAGTCCGGTGGAAATATCTAAAGAGAATCTTTTTGTTTGAAGGAGAATGCCGAGATAGTCATCCATTGTTTAAGCTATCCTTTTGTCTATAATGCCATCCATAGGGCAACAAGGATATTTGTCTGTGTGTGTGTGTGTGTGTGTGTGTGTGTATTCATTCATTTGTTCCTTCATTCATTATGACCTATGGACCTGTGTGTGCATGTATGTTTAAGTATTGAATATATTCCTGCCTGACAAAAAATAGTGTACAAAAAAAGGAAGAAAAAGTGGTCAATTAAATTTAACATGTAGGATCCACCCTTGCTGAGTGCTTGAAAGAAAAGAAAAATTCTGCCTCCCCTTTTACAAATACACACATACACACACACGAAAAAAGAAGAAAAAGCAGTCAACAGTCTTTAAGTCTTAATGCAGATAAGACTGTATACATCTATTTGCCTGCACGTTTTGACAGATTTGGTCACTATATGTCAGATTAGAATAATTCTATATGCTAGATTGAAGGGAATAGATTTATTGTAAGGCATATATTAATAGTTCTGTTACGTTTTTGAACACACATACAGACACACATAATAGAACTATTAATATAATGAAAGTACATAGAAGAAAATATTAGAATATAAAATGATTTTAATCCCACAGAGAGAGGAAAAACAAAAAGTTAAAAGATTCTGTTTTGTAAAGCACACCTAGATTAATCCTTAATGGATTAAAGGGTTAAAAATACATGCAAGATCAGGGACTGACTGAATCATGAAAATTATTTATCATTTAATACAGAGATGAAGAGATCTAAAACACAGAGAGTCTACAAAAAGGTCACAGGTTTAAAATGCTGCAAATTGTATTTACTAAAGAAAATTGGGGGGGGGGGAGAATGTGATAGTTATTTGACTTTTACCACTATAATTCTTAAAACAGATAGATTGTTGTTAAAAAGTACAACTATTATTTTAATCCCCAGTAACTACAAAAGGCAGTGTGTTGCCAGCTTCTTGCTTTAGAACCTATAAATTCTTTTTTTTTTAACCAGAACGGTGTCTATTAATAAAACATATTTATCTCCTTCATCTTTTTTAAAGCTTTCCTTTATTCCATAAACATTTA
Organism: Thermophis baileyi; assembly: GCA_003457575.1. NCBI lineage: Eukaryota > Metazoa > Chordata > Lepidosauria > Squamata > Dipsadidae > Thermophis > Thermophis baileyi. The sequence goes on along the minus strand of QLTV01003764.1, from coordinate 6,045,167 downwards.
AAATGACTTTATAAAAAGGGGGCAAGATGAAAAACCAGGTAAAATCTGCATGCCCATCAGTTTGTGTTCTGTGTTCCATCTCCCCTTTTCAACTACTGTTTTTAAGATGAAACATTGATTTTGAATAGAGGAAGGCATTTCTGTAACATATTTTGAGATTGTATCCGAGATGTCTGGATTTAAGAAGGACCAGTGTGAAAAATTAATAGCCAGCTTTGAGTGACAGAAAAACTATAATATCGTTTTAAAGGCAGGAGGAAATATCAGATTGGGTGTGGTCAGACAGTAAAATCTCTTTAATGTTAATTTGACCGACATGAACCATGAACTACTAAAGCAGTGGTTCACAACCTTTCTAATGCCGTGACACCCCCCCGCCGCCATGATACAGAAGCGGGAGACATCGCCCCCCCGCCCGCACGCCGCCATTTCGGTTCTTCTCCCCTCTGCGCATGCGCAGAACGCGCTGCGCATGCGCAGAGGGTAAAAGAAACCAAATGGCGGCGGGTGGGCGAAGTCTCCCGCTTCTGTCGCTACCGGCTATCAGGCGACCCGCAGGCACGGCCGAAGCGGGAGCATTTCACCCCTGCAGTGATGGCGGGCTAACGTGCATGGTGACTCCTGTGAAATGGTCGTTCGACCCCCAGAGGGGTCGCGACCCACAGGTTGAGAACCGCTGTACTAAAGTCTTTTTTTGGAAACTTGTTGTTCGATGTAAAATATATATTTTTTCATTTACTTAGCGCATAGATAAATAGCATGATGGCATTTTTTTTTATTTGTTCCTCCCCAAATTTTTTTAGAACATTTGAATTATTTAGATTCCTCCTAGAATCTCCTTCCTCAGAGCTTTTACAACCCATTTGCCAGTAACAGAAACTGAGGAAATTTTTATTGGTGATTTTCCTACTGTTCATACTATTTGGGAACTGTTTGCTTTTAAAAAGAAGAGAAAAACATATCTGAGAAGACATGCAACTGATTCAAAGCTTTCTACATATTTGTCAGAGGAAGGCGGTTTCGGAAAGATTTTCTGGAAACACAAAACTGCAAATAGGGCTTGCCATGTACAGAGATGAATATTGGTGGTTCTCGACTTACAACAGTTCATTTAGTGACAATTTAAAATTACGACAACACTGAAAAAGTGACTTATAAACATTTTTCACACTTATGACTGCTGCAATATCCCTGCTGCAAGGGCATGTGATCCACCTTTTGCAACCTTCTGACAAGCAAAGTCAATGAGGAAGCCAGATTCACTTAACAACTGTTACTAAATTAACAACTGCAGTGATTCACTTAATAACTGTGTCAAGAAAGATCGTAAAATGGAGCAAAATTCACTTAACTGTCTCACTTAACAATAGAAATTTGGGGCTCAATTGTGATCATAAGTCAAGGACTATCTGTACTGAATATTTGGTGGAACTTTGTATCTTACCATCTATTCTATAGTATTTTTTGGGGGGAAGGCAATAACACAAAAGGTCTTCACCTGTTTTATCAATCATAAAATACCTGTTTTAGTGCTCTGCTACAGCATTAAGGATTTTTTAAGAGCAGAAATAACTTTGCCATGCCTGGAATATATTTTGTAAAGTATATCAAAAATCATACTTAGGGTTTTGTGTGTATAATAAACTAACTCAGCTAAACACACTGAGAACTTCAATTTTCCAATTTGAATTCACTTTCATGAATGGTGCTTTGTTATTTCTAATATATTTATGATGATGTGTGCCTACAATTAGTTCTCTGCTTTTTAAGATCCTTAGGTTCATGGAGAGGCAAAGTGTTTCGAAATGGGTGTGATTGGATAAGAAGTGCATGATTGATAAGACTTTTATAAACAAAATTCAGGGGAACCAAATTAAGATTGTAAATCCATGAAGTTTAAATGTATACAGATAAGGACACGCATAGTGTAATGGAATGCACCCACTACAAGCTTGCTTCTTGGTAATAAACTATAGGCTCCAAATCTTAATCACAATGTTCTTTATGTAAAAGTTAAAAAGAGAAATACAAGGTTCAACAAAACAAAGCCTTAGCAATGAATTTAAACGAGGCCAGCTCATTTTCGTTAGGCCCACATACAGACATAAGCACAAGTATTGCTCCACACATTTTTCTTTAAATGTGTTGAAGTAGGCTAAAGGGCTACATCAGCAGATCAGCTAGCAGCCATAGACAAATCCATTTAATAAGTCACTAGGGTAGGCACTATGTTACTCAATTTAATTTTTTACCTTCCCAATTGATCGAAAGCCAGCTAGCCCAGGGGGCCTCCTCGTTTTGTACATATAGACGGGTATATATTAGTTATCCATAATCTACTTATGCACTGCTTGGAAAGGAACACACTTTCTAAATTCATTTGAGAGTCTAAATTTCTTCCTCCTCCTGAATAGAATTCATTTTTAAAGAAGGTAATACCACAAGCTGGTTTTTATTTTCTTCCATCAAGAAGCCCAGCAAAACAGAATTCTTTACTTATATTGTCTTAACTCGGGTGTCGGCAACCCGCGGCTCCTGAGCCGCATGCGGCTCTTTGGGCCCTCTGCTGCAGCTCCCTGTCCCATCACTGGCTGGCCCCACCCCTCGCCCGCCCCTCCCAGTCACGCCTGGCCTGAGAAGGTAAGGGCAATGGCAGGGGATGGAGAAGCGGCCAGGGCTGATTCTCCAGTGCTTCACTCTTGCTGTAGCTTCTTCCGGGGCTTGTTGGTGCTGGGCATGCCTTGGTCGCTTGGGAGATGCGCAACCTGCTCTCTGCCCCGAGACACTGGCCCGACCCGGCCGCGACCGACACCCGCCTCGCTAACACGAGGGCTGGTGGGGTGGAATGAGATCCGGGAGGAGGGGATGATGATGGAAAGGGGGACGGGCCCGCAGTGCCCATCTGCAGCTTTAAGAAGCTCAGGGCTGTGGGAAAAGGGGGCTGGTCCTGCCAAACCTCATACTCACACCCCAGGGGTCAGGCTCGGAGAAAGCCGGAGCGCCCTCACCAAAGACGCTCACCTGTCAGCCGGTCTCCTCCCCCCTATGTCTCTCTCTCTATGTCTGTGTGTCTCTGTCTGTGTCTGTCTGTCTGTCTCTCTCTCTCTGTGTGTGTGTGTGTGTCTCTGTGTCTCTTCTCACTCTCTCGGAAAGCCCAGTGAGCTGTCCTTGGGGCTCTTCACTACTCCTTTTCTTTATTCTTGGCAACTTTTTGGAAATCCAGGGTGGCTGATGAATGAGCGCGAGCCGTGGCGGAGGCTTTCCTCCTCCTCCCCCCCTCCTCCTCTTGCGACCCCCTGGCTGGCTGTGGCGGGGCCAGGAGGGTGCGCACGAGCGGGGAGACCCTCAAGCGAGCGGCCGCCTGCCCCGCACATGTCTTTGCTGCGCTTTGGCCAAGCCTGGCCGCTCGCTTGAGAAGGGTCTCCCCACTCATGTGCACCCTCCCGGCCCTGCCACAGCTGGCCAGGGGGTTGTGAGAGGAGAAGGAGGAGGGTCACCCGAAGGGAAGCCTCCACTGTGTCTCGCGCTCGTTCCTCAGACAGCCTGGATTTCCAAAAAGTTGCCAAGAAGACAGAAAAGGAGTAGCGAAGAGTCCCAAGGAGAGCTCGCTGGGCTTTCTGAGAGAGTGAAAAGAGAGGGAGAGGGGGGAGAGAGAGATACAGGGAGAGTGGGAGAGAGAGAGAGAGATACAGAGGGGGGAGAGAGAGAAGAGGGGGAGAGAGAGGGGAAGATATAGAGAGGGGAGGGAGAGAGAGACATAGATACAGAGGGAGAGAAAGAAAGGAAGGAAGGAAGGAAGGAAGGAAGGAAGGATTTTGTGGTTCCCGGTGTTTTTTAACAACCGGTTCTCTGCCCTAATGACCTGCTAGGTAGGCATGGCTAGGGTGTCATGTGACTGGGTGGGAGTGAGTGACGTGGAGTTGGCCACGCCCACCCAGGTTTTGTGGCTCCCGGTGGTGTTTTTTTCTGTGGGAAATGGGTCCAAATGGCTCTTTGAGTGTTTTAAGGTTGCAGACCCCTGTCTTAACTGAATATATGCCATCTTGTTTTAATCAACCTAATCAGGTGAATGGAAGGGATGTATTTAGGTGAACAGAGATGTAGAAAGCCAAAGTAATAAAGGTCTGATGCTGACCTTTATATAGAAGGTACCCTATAGAGGTTGATAGATATCCTGACTTTATTCTCCCCACTCCCCTATAGGGAAAATACCCAAAATCATTTTCCTTAAGTGGGATGGAACCATGCATCAAGCTTGGCTGTTTGGCTATCAATTTTTGCTCTGTTTGACACAAAGGTTTTCATGAACATGGTCATAGTCTCCTTTTGGGTTTATACAACTGTGGAGTTGCACAGTTCCAGATTAGCACTGCTTTGGAATAGCACTAAGCCTGTGTTCACAATTAGCTCACAATCAGCTGATAGCCAGGCTTCCTTTGAAGAGGATCACAAAAAAATGCTGATCCAGACCTGATCATCAAGCTTCGTTTAAACTCATGAGGTGCTTCTGTGTTATAGAAATATTTCCTATTTCTGTAATTAACTTTATATTACATACTTCTATACTGTCCAACACTCATCAGTCATAATAAAAATGGCACTTGGTGTACCTCATTGGGTAGGGAAGTCTAAAAGGACCCCCACCAGTGGTGGGTTTCTAGCGGTTCACCCCGGTTCGGGCGAACCGGTAGCAGCGGCGGCGGGAAGCTCCGCCCACCTGCCCAGACGTCATCACGGACGTTCTGCGCATGCGCAGAAGGCTCCCATTCCTGAACCGGTAACAAAGGTAAGTGAAACCCACCACTGATCCCCACCCCAAAAAAAACTTTTTGGGGAGCTGCTCACCATACCTCAGATGGGAGGGCACCCGCTAGACATGAGCTTTTAGGGGCCTTGCAAGGAGGTGTCATTGTATTCTACATCCATCATTGCAACTTACATTTATAGGGAATACCCTACTCTGTGAATTCCCAGCTTGGCTTAGAGGAACTTCCCGACTTCCAATAGAGGCATGTTTTCATCCATTCAAATCCTTCTGCCATAATGGGACTGAAAAAGAAATAAACTAAACTGAATGACTTAACCCAAAACATTCTTTGGTGAAAATCATACCCCAGAAAAGATTGGGGAGGAACTTCAGGTTTCAACAAACCTATGAAATGAATCCTTTCTTGTAACCGTAAAGAGCAACTAAACCAAAACTTCACCTAATAGTCAGTCTAAAAAAGTGAATAGACTATATTACCAGGCCAAGTTTGGGTGAGAAATAAGATTATTTTAATCTCTTGTTTCTATTTCTTGTTCATGCAAAAATTCACTTAGTCATAGCTATATTGTGACATAATTTCTTCCTACCCCATTAATTTTGTAACTTTTAGTTCTTTTATTATAAAATACAAGACTAATCTGCAAACTCCCTTGAAATGAATGGGAGGTGGGAAAGCTGCTTTTTGGAAAGCTCCTATTGCTTCAAAAGCATTTGCTCAGCAATATTTGAAGACTTACAGCTCTTACGGGAGCTTAAACAATATGAGGCTAGTGCTATCTGAGCTTGGTTTTCTTACAGATACTTTATTACCCAAACTAGGTAACATCATTAGTCCTGCTAAGGACTGGGGTTTGTTCTCAGTTTATATTCCTAGTGTTGGTGGGAGTGGTCTTGGAGATTCTTTGGTTGGGCTGTTTACCCTTGGCTTTTTTTTTTTTTTTTGGCAGTTCCTTGATTTGGGGTATTGTTTACATCTTGATTGTTGGTTGGATGTTAATCTTGGAGTTAATCTGTGCTCATCTGAATGCTGACTGCTGGTGATCCCCTCATTTCAACCCTGAGCTACAAATAATTCTCCTCAGAGGCTGATATTTTTTATTTCAAATAAGCAATTAATTCAGAAAATGAGCTTCCATTGATTTTTTCAAAGTATTTCTTTCTGTTAATGTTTTCATATTTATTATACCTCTATAATTACCTGATAAAGCTTCAGCAGATATCTTTAGATAGATAGATAGATAGATAGATAGATAGATAGATAGATAGATAGATAGATAGATAGATAGATAGATAGATAGATAGATAGATAGATAGATAGATAGATAGATAGACGTTAATGTATACGGTATATAAGCATATTTCTTGAAAATGCGATCTTGATCATACCTTTCTTCATCTTTAAACCTGTTGTTAAAATGACCTGGTTTTCCTCTCTGACAATAATTTTTGAAGTAACAGTTTAAAGCACTTCAAGGATGAGGGGAATAATCAGATAGTTGCTGCCCTCTAGTGGGTTATCCTGAAACATAAAAATAAAATCACACAAAATAATTATTTATTGGAAGTACATTTCTTTTATCTTCTTTTTTTCTACATGATTTTTTTTTGCATTGCATATATATGGGTTTTACCTAGCACAGAATTCCTTATCATGATAGTTGAGACATAGTACACAATATCCCCTACTTAAAATCGGTCGCTTAGTGTCCGTTCAAAGTTACAAAGGACCTTGAAAAAGCTCCCCACAATCCAGATTTGATGTGCCAACACCCACTTCTCCCCCCAATATGGCCGTTTGCAGTGCCCTGCAGCCATATGGCTGTGATTTACCCTCTCTGGAAATTCAGAGAGGAGCAGGGGTCTTCCTGCCAACATTCTTAGCTCTGATGAGCTCTGATGAGGGATTCTGCACAGATGCAAATGCATATCTGTAAATGCACAGATAATTGCTCAATGAATCACAGCAACCTGACCTTCGCATTGCCATTCTCTTGGTAACTCATTCACAAGAAAATAATTTCCTTTATCTTGGTTTATATATTTTCAAAACACCCACAACCCACACAGATTTGTCTTGAGCTCTGTAATTTTCTCACAGTAATACTTTTCCTGTGACTAATTTGCAAAAATTTACTTTGGTATAATATATCTCAAAGCTGGGAAGCATTTGAGATACCAAATTCATTTCACAGGAGGTTCTCAAAAGTGTTCCTCCCTCTCCTTTAGAAAAACTTTTCCGTGAGATCTCAGTATCCCCCAGACAAGATATGATGATGTATTGGTGGTTGCAGCAAAGAGGGAAGGAATGAAAAGCATGAGAATGAGAACCAGTTTGGTCTACTGGTTAAGGCACCAGTATAGAAAGCAGGAGGCTGTGAGTTCAAGTCCTGCTTTAGCCATGAAAGCCAGCTGCTAGGTGACATTGGGCCAGGCACTCTCTCAGCCCAACCCACTTCACAGGGTTGTTGTGGGGAAATACCGTAGGAGGAGAAAGGGGTGTTGGATATGGTGTGGCCTTGAGTTATTTGTAAAAATAATAAAGGCGGGATACAAATAAATTTAAATAAATAAATAAACTTCAGGTTATCTCAAAATCCAAGAGATGGCAACTGCAGGCTGTTGAGCTTCTTAACTTTTGCTTACAAGTTGTTCTCATTCTTAAGATTATTTTAAAAATTTCTGTGAAACAGAAATCAGCAATGATGACAAATTGATGCATCTCTTTTAATTGATTTCCCCCCCCCTCTTACCATGGTTATCCTTCATGACTCTCTTTTGAGAAGCAGTGCAATTCATAATAGTCTCCAATAAACTTCCCAATATTTCTCAATATCAGTACTATTGTGCACCCTATCCAGGACTTTTTTTTTTTTTGCATATTTTACATCTCACAACTTTATTGAGTATTCTGAGTAGAATCCAGCATAAATTGAGTATTGTTCATGTTTTAAGAAAGCTTCTGTCATTTTTTTCAGTCAATATTAGACTGTTATCTTGCTACTTGTAGACTAAAGGAGACTGAAGAGAATGTGCAAATCTCCCAATAATGGCACTGTTGTAGTTGATAAGAATGTAATAGACACGTGATGGTGAACCTATGGCACGCATGCCCAAGTGGCATGCGAAGCCATGTCGCCTGGCACACGTGGCCTTGCCTGTTTGTCTTCCAGGTTTCTGGCGCGCATGCACGCGCGATGATCAGCTGTCCTTTGCGCGCGCGGCAGTACCGAAAACCGGTGTGCGCATGTGCGCCGGCCAGCTGGTCGTCGGGTGCGCATGCACGCAGTCAGTTTCTTAGGCATTAAGTCTTTACCAATTGCTTTTGACGGTCATTTAGCAACAACAAAGAAGTTCCATTGTACTGCTTCTTTTTCTTTCATTTATACTTCAAAAAAATGACATGCTTCCTGGTTCTTATTCCAAAGTAGTTAGTCTTGTCAACTCCTTTGAAATACCCTGGAATATTAGAAAGCAGCTTTCCAAAATAGTGTCAAAAAAGCATCAGGTAATATAACAATTCCAAATTTGCACTGATGAAGTTACCTAATTGGGTAATGAAACTTCTGCAAACAAACAACGAAACTCAGACAGCATCAAGGACTTTTAAGTTTCCAAATTTGGTGATCTTGGTCTCCTTGGCACCGGCCCCTTGCTATTTTTTTTTTAAAGTTGAGGATCAAACATTTCTCTTGTGAGCCTATTCAATTAAGGATATATCTCCCGGTTTGTGTTTTGCAGATGCTACAATTGTGGTGGCTTCGATCATCATGCTAAGGAATGTATTCTACCTCCACAGCCAAAGAAGTGCCATTACTGTCAGAGCATCATGCACATGGTGGCAAACTGTCCGCTTAAAACTGTTCCACAGCAGCCCACGAGTTACCAGGGAAGATATGAAGCTGACACCCAGCCCTCCACATCAGCCTTCCTGAGGGAAGGAGGAGGAGGAGCCTATGGCTACACTTCTCCATCCTATTCTCTGGAAGGAAGGCCAGATATCTTACAGCCTTCAGGAAAGTCGCCTCAAGAAGCTGCTTCAAGTAAGTTTTCTCCGTCACCTGAAGAGCAAAGCCGGAAGGGACCGTCAGTTCAAAAAAGAAAAAAGACTTAAAAAGCTTTGTCACCGCCTTTCATTACCTCTTGGGACGTCTACCTCATTCAAGCACAAGGAGAATTAATCTCATGTATTATCCTGCAACAAACCTCAAATTTTAACTACTGTTGTGGACCAGAGGTCTTTTGAAAACAAAAAACCAAAGCAAACCAGTCACTCCAAGTAAATTTCAGATGAGTTTAATGGCTAATGGGTTTATAAACTGTTTGGGCATCAGGATCTCATATGATTTTTAAACTTATTGTTGGGCATATGTTCTTTGTGTCTTTCCCTCTTTTCCAGAGCAGCCCTATAGAATTATGGAAGATTATGCTTCCTTAGCTGCTTGATGTGGTTTATCTTAACCATGTCTTGTTTGGGGGGGGCAGTTATAGTATTTGTTAATTCTAAACAACAATTAATAAGAAATGGAAGTGAGTTTTTTTTTTTTTTAATTTCTTCACAGCCATCCAAGGGCTGGGAAGCAGCACATATACCCACTGTGCACAGAAACTCATTCCTGTCACAATAAACCATCTGATATTTTGATGTACAGACTAGCCCATTGCCTGAATGTATACATTGAATACTATGTTTCTTGAATTCATGGGATAGTAATAGTTTGAGTTTTGAATGGATTTTTTTTCGTTAATGTTGCCTTTTTTTAATTATAAAAGAGAAAGAAGGGGAGGGAAAGAATTGTAACCATACTTTCCTGAATATAGAGTCACCATGACCACGGTACTAAATAGATCAATACATCTTTGTAGAATTCAGGGAACTTGTAATTCCCTCTGTGGAAAAGATGGAGGATGGAAGTTTTTAGTCCTTAGCTTGAAAGGGTAATGCCTTGGTTTAAAGATGCCTCAGATGCCTCAGAATTGCCACAAAGTTTTAAAGAATTAAAGGCGCTTCCCCCTTTCTCCCTGTCCTCCCCTTAGACAATGAATGTGTTATCTGAAATACTGTATCAACTCAATATGACTTATATACAGGTTAGGTGATTGTATGGGAGAATGTAGATGTTAAAATAATGGTTTAAAGTGATATTGAAATGCCATTTGGACTCCCCTTTTGCAAAACTTGATTGGACTCGTCTTGTTCAAATCTTGAGGATTATGAAAGCGATGGTGGTGGCAGCAGTAGCATCTTCCAATTCAGTGTTCATGTCACTGGACAGATTTCTATAGGTTTTTCTAAGAAATGGGTCTTGGCCTTTTAACTTCTCAAAGATCAATATTTGATATTTACAGTGCAATCCTGTGTAAGATCTCACTGGCCTCAAGCTCAAGAAAAAATAGTGTATAGGATTGCAGTCTTAAACTTATTTAATTGCTATATTATGTAACAGTAATTTCACTCTGTGTACATGCTGAATTATTTAAAAGCCTACAGAGTTGCCCAGGTGCTTGGAGTTTGGGGGATTGGTTTTAGAAATGGAGATTAGAAAGCCAGTTAACTGGCAATACATTTGTCCTTCCCGCTCATATGTGCATACACCACAAGGGCTTGAAATCTTTATTGAGGCTTCATCATCCCTGAACAGTATTCCCCAGGATTCACTTCACACAGGAACCAGCGCAAAACCCAATGAGTCCAATTCTCAGCTGCTTGTCCGGTCACTCCTCCAACTTCCTTGGCCTCTCCTCCTGCTCTTGCCCATCCCTTCCTGACTCATAGTCCCTTAGGTCTTCCAGACTTTCCTCAGAGCCCCAATCTGAAGTTCGTGATGCCAGCTCTTCCTTGTCATCTGAACTAGCTTCTGAGGCATCCATTATACTATCTCCCCCCCCCCAGCATGGCCTGACCCCCCTGATCTCCATGGACCAGTTTCCATGGGTCCCGGAGGTGGAACTAGCAGATAGGGGGCATGCATGGCCTCAGCATCTTCCCAGGATATGTCCTTAGGGCCATACCCCTTCCAGTTGATCAGGTACTGCAACCAGTTCTGACGCCATCTAGAGTTTATGATATGGGCCACCACGTACTCCGACTGGCCCTCTCTGAAGTTCCTGAAACCGGATCTTCCTTGTTGTTCAAGGTGGCTTCTGCGCCATCCATTATAATATTATTTGATCAGGATCAAACTCACAATTTTTCCACTCTCCCAGGAATGAGCTAAAATCAATTTCTTACCCATTTCACCAATTTTGGAGCAGCTGCTGCTGTTGATACCTTCAAAGGACACATGAGCCAGATGTTAATTAAGTCCTATGGACCATTGCTTCTTTCTTTTAAAATTAATCTTGGAAGAAATACTTTACCCCATTTATTTGGCAAATTACTGTAAAAGCAAATGTAAGTAAAGAAGATCTGATTTCATAATATAGTTTGAACCAAATCTTCAGATTTTCTTCGATTAAGTCATGGGTGTCCAACATTTTGGCTTGCCTGGGCTGCATTGAGTGAAGAGGAATTGTCTTTGGTCCCATATAAAATAGATAACTTAGTTAATGTATATAAATCACATAATAATGTTAAAAGTTTACAATTTTGTGGGGCCACATTACTTGCTCTCCAGGGCTGCATGTGGCCTGTGGGCCATGGATTGGACACACCTAGGTTAAGTCATTGAGAATCTCAGGGTTTGTTTTTGGTAGGCTCTGCTCAATCTGAGAGGAGATTATTACCCACAGAAAAAACCCTCTCTAAATATTGTTGATCATATTGCTGTCACCACTATCCCACTTTCCTTCAGGAAAATGACTCCGTGGCCTAAAGGTAGGCCCAACTCTGATGATGGAAATTTGCTTGGAATCCATGGCAGTGCTGGAGGAAAGGAGGAATCTTGGTTGTTTATACTGAAGTTTTCAGTGAACTTCAGTGCAAAATGGGGTGTTTTGGTTTTTTGGATTTTGTTTTGTTTTTGTTTTGACGATACTGAATGTGATGTATGTATAGAGAACTACTTCCTTGCCTTATGCAAGGATTGTAAACTTATTTAAGTTATGTAGACAAATCGAAGTGGCATTGCCTAATCTTTTAGTAGGTATAATAACTGGGTTATAAAACAGCAACAATGGCAAGGGTAAGGTCACTTTGAAAATGTAAACCAAAGTTTAATTGACCTTTTTTTAGAGAGTAATATGGAAACGGTGGATTTGAAAACTGGCCATTCTCTGTTTAGCTACTTTAAAATTCCAGAACTTTTTTTTTTTGAGTGAAATTAGTAATTCCAGCAGCCACAGGCTGAATTGCTAAGAGAGCCTAGCAAACCTATCTTATTATTAAAAGTTTACATTTTATTTTTGTATATTGGAGGATGGTCACTATTGCAAAATATCCTTCTCAGGACAAAGAACCTTGCTCAGGGAAAATGGTATGTAATTATTATTTTTCTTTTACAGATTGCTTGCTTGTTCAGAACAAACAAAAATGCTTTGATACTGCTATGTACCGTGCTATTATATACATATTATGTGCTAATGATAATAACTACCTCGGTTTACTAATGAGTTTTCTTATGACTCAGATATCAACTTTTTGCATAATATTTCCCATGTACTGAAATGAACACATTACAAGCATGGCTGACCTTCAGGGTTGTGGGCAAGGCAATATCTCCCCGTTCCTGAATTTCTAAGCCACATTGTTAATATAGGGAAGAATATAATTATTTCTGTTTACAGCAAACAACTACCTCATACTTACCACAGAAGCAATACCTGCGTGTTGCTCTGGCCTTAAATGTGGCTTTTGGTTCTATGGTACATACCTCTACTTTAAAAGAGAAAATTGCTTGTGCAACATATACATATTACAATGATATTTAGTTTTGAAAACGATGCATCTGTTTGAAATGATATGAGAGTCTCTCTCGAAATTTAACTTTTTTTACCTGGTTGACAGAGAAAGAGGTGCTGTTGATATACCAGTAGGAATTTTTTTTCCCCTCTAAGAAAGAACCAACATGTGGGAATTAACTAATTATCTCATTATTCCTGGATGGCAAGAAAATTGTTAGTTTTTTCCTTGCTCTCTGTTTATAAGATATAATTATCTACTGAAACTAAATAAGCAGTTATGTAACAACCTAGCAGACTGCTAGTGAGAGCGATACTTATCCCATATTTATCCCATTTCAGTATGTTTGCCGGTTTGTAAGGAACATAGAACAACCATATTGTTCCAAAATAATGCACTCCTGGGTTTCATTGCTTTGATAATGGGCAGACTCCAGCAAGAATTGGCTGCCCACCCCTGAGTTTTTGTCTGGCCTAAATAATCCCATGGCCCAAATCAGGCAATCTCAGAGCAGAAAAAGCTTTGGGTTTCAGCATGCCTCCCTCATTCCCCTCCTCGCCTCTGTCTTCAGACCCAGACACAATGGAAAATGACTGTGATTTGTTAAATCATGCTTCCCATTGGCATCTGAACCAGGTTTAAACATAGCTTGCAAAACAAGATCCATTTCCAACTGGTGAACAGCAATTAGACTGCCGTCTCGTATGATGTCTGAATAAGGAGACTGAGTTAATAAATCACAGTCGCCGTTCCATTGACTGCAAGAGTGGGCTGATGCCCCAACTGCAACCATTCCTAGCCTTCCCACCCTGTATGTGATGTGAACAGGGAAGCATGGTCTGTGCACAGAGGCCTCCCATCAAGGTAGAGAAAGGTGGGCAATGAGAGAGCCCAAGAGGAGTGCCTGGAGAAACCTCTCTTCCCACCTCTTTGCCCTCAGAGTCGTGGTGAAGGTTATAGCCAAAGGCCAAAATCCCCGAGATGCTGGGAGCGCAACCCTACTTTCTCCCCTCAGGTGTAACTGCACAAGGTATAACTTCAATCAGTTTTACCAAGCTTTGGTTTAAGGACCTCCAAGCTTTAAGGCATTTGCTTTGCTCTTTAACTTGCCCACCCTCAAAGCACAAGTGCAAAATCCTAAGTATTTGGCCCCACCCACTTTGAGCATCACTAAACAAATGCTAACGGTATGTGTGCAAATCCAGTTTGCACTTTTTAGCCCCCAGTATGAAGACATAATAGCCAAGTAGACCAACACTTAACTCTGGGAAAGTTTACTAAGTGGATAAGAAAAAAAAAATAAAAATACATGAGCACAATTCATGCTTGAATGATAGATGCCAATACCTTTAAAGCTTTTAAGATTTACAATTTTACTGTAAAATTAAAATATTTTATTTTAAATCACCTCATTTAGGAATCACTGTCGCTTTCAACAGCATCCTGAACTCTTGTTGGCATTGAGCTTTGTGAAACCTTTTTTGAACTTTCTAATGTGACTAAGCCAAAACTTGAAACAGCAAGTCTGTTATATGAATTGCAATGGGACTCTCACTTGCACAAATGTTTTCTTTGTCTCCTTGCCCTAGAATTGAGGCCCTTGTGCTCCAGAACTGGTCTCATATAGTGAAAACAGTAGGAGCTGTGCACACTTGACTAGCAACTTTTAAAAAAAAATCTCAGAGGGAAAAGATAAGAGGACAATTACTTAGGTGTTGTTTGATTGTACAATTAGCTCTGTAAGGACATGATTCTTTTGCTAAATACAGGCTACTCAGTTAAAAAGATCTTAATTTGTCTTAGTACTACCCCAAAGTTACTTCCTTTGTGTAATTTTGTGGATAGAGACCCATAAAAGTGTTATACACCTGGTGACTTTTGTATGAAAAAATATAAAGGGGAAAGATCTCATTAAGTCTTAAACTAATTTAAATTAATTTATCTGTGAGAAATGTTTATGAAAAAGAATATATGTGTGTTTTTCCTCCCCTTTAGTTATGATGGAAATGAATGTCATTGGGAAAATGTGTGCGGATGCGCAGGATTTAATTTTGCTAGATGTCTTTAATGAGATTTGATGACTTTGTCTATGGTCGCTTTTAAAGACTTGTTAAATGTATCTTGTTCTGTTTTATATCATCAGCCTTTTGAAGATAGGCTAGTAGTGTTATTCTGCCATCATGACCGGTTGGCGACAAGATGCTGACAAACAGAGCTTCAACAATTTTTCACAATGCCCTGCATCAGGCCAAAGATGTTGAAAATAAGCAAAGTGTGAATATAAATTCAGTCCTCTGATGCCAGTGGATCAGACCCCTGACTCTGCCACACCTGTACTGTGGTTGAGCAAATTCGGGGTTTTAAGGGTGTAATAATCTAAGCTCCATTTTCAGCATCAATAGTTCCTGACTAAATATTTGTATCTTGGGAAGGAAGCATCAAGCTTCTTTCCCAAGCACGCAGCTTGCTCACGTGAAGGTCCAATGCGATGTCCATCACAAGAAAATGAGAATGAAATTGAATATAAGAAGAGTTAAGACATTTGCTCTAAACTATTGCTAACCTACAGTGGCAAACTAAGAAAAATAATTACAATAGCGACTACCTCTTTCAGTTTCCTACTTCTTAACAATATGGCTGACAAGTATTATCAGATTGACTTGAATTTGTATATTACTCTAGTGAATGAATTAAATAACCAGAGACCAAAGTGAACACAATATCTGTGTGTCTTGAATATTGTCTTTTTATCTAGTGTTTTTAAACCTGTCCTCCATAGAATATAGATTACCTCATGGTCCATTTTTAATTCATTATGTTGTTTACATATAATAAAAACAAGTCACTTGAATTTTGGGGTCTTTTAAAAGAGAAGACAGTGATGAGGGGGTTGGGAAAGATCATGTTTCCACCTGTTTACTGTCTCCGTCTTGTTGGAACAAAGCACTGATT
Organism: Thermophis baileyi; assembly: GCA_003457575.1. NCBI lineage: Eukaryota > Metazoa > Chordata > Lepidosauria > Squamata > Dipsadidae > Thermophis > Thermophis baileyi. Next base: position 6,029,610 of record QLTV01003764.1, on the reverse strand, counting down.
GTCTTTCTATATATCCTGTATTTTATAACTTCATTTAATGCCTATTGCTGAATGTTTATTTCTATCAATCATCCATTTGTGACTGAGGTTTAAAAGGATTATGTGATGAAAAATAAAACATAACATTGGCATTTACCAACAGTTTCTGAGAGTTTAAGTATATGCTGGGTGGGAAAACATTGGGCACAGCCCTAAATGATTTCTGTCCCATTTACAAATCATTCATTGGCATGAATTCTTCATGTTTGAAATTAAATACGATGCTCACCCTTTTAACGTTTTCAATAAATTTACAATAGTCATAATCCTATTTTATTCAACTTTTATTGTGATCATTTTTCTCATCTTATACATTGCACAGATGACATTGTTAAGCAAAAGGAGAAATCCAATGAGATTATACCGTAGTCCCAATTCCACCAAGGATGGACCCAAGGAAAATTGGCTAGAGAGCCTTATTGCTTTATATATGTGCATGCTGCTTAGATACAACTTTTGTTGTTAGAATACAACAAATTACAAGGTGGATGGATTGTTTTTATGGCATCCAAATTAATCCAGTAAATCACCACCAGTTGGATTTGTAGCTGACTGACAAAACGTACTCAACGAGTAGTCCTTAATGGTACTACATCCACATGGAGAGAAGTAAGCAGTGGGGTACCACAAGGCTCCGTCTTAGGCCCAGTACTCTTCAATATCTTCATAAATGACTTAGATGAAGGAATAGAAGGGGAACTCATCAAATTTGCAGATGACACTAAACTGGCAGGAATAGCCAACACCCCAGAAGACAAGCTCAGGATCCAAAAAGATCTTGACAAACTTGAACAATGGGCCCTATCCAACAAAAATGAATGTTAATGTGGAGAAAAGCAAAGTTTTACATTTAGGCAGGAAAAATCAAAGGTATAAGTACAGATTAGGCAAGACATGGCCCAAAAACCATAATGAGAGGGACCTTGGAGTCCTAGTGGATGATCACTTGAATATGAGCCTGCAGCGTGTAGCAGCAGCCAAAAAAGGTAATACAATCCTGGGTTGTATAGACACAGACACAGAATCAATTAGTACCGCTTTATAAAACTCAGGTAAGACCACACCTGGAATACTGCAACCAGTTTTGGTAACCATACTACAAAAAAGATGTTGAGACTTTGGAAAAAGTTCAGAGAAGAGCAACGAAGATGATGAAAGGCCTGGAGACTAAAACATGAACAGCTGCAGGATTTGGGTTTGGCTAGTCTAAAGAAAAGAAAAATTAGGGGTGACATGATAGCAGTATTCCAGTATTTTAGGGGATGTCACAAAGAAGGGTGTGTGTGAAATTATTCTCCAAAGCACCAGAGGGCTGGACAAGAAACAATGCTTGGAAACTAATCAAAGAGAGAAGCAACCTGGAATTAAGGAGAAACTTCTTAACAGTGAGGACAATTAACCAGTAGAACAGCTTGCCTTCAGAAATCGTGGGTGCTCCATCACTGGAGGTTTTTAAGAAGAGACTAGACAGTCACTTATCTGAAATGGTATAGGTTCTTTTGCTTGAGCCTGGGTTCTCCTGCTTGAGCTGGACTAGAAGACCTCCAAGGTCCCTTCCATCTTATTCTATTCTATTCTATTCTATTCTATTCTATTCTATTCTATTCTATTCTATTCTATTCTAATTATTCTAAATCTGGGCAGTTACTGTAGTTATAAAAAGAGATTTATATAGAAACAATAGAAAAAATAGTAAACTATGCCAGATAAAACATCTCGCTCAACAAGGGGAAGGAAACACACTGGGCTCCATTAATATTCTTATTATAAACTGAGGGAAGAACCAGATTTTTAAGGGTTCCAAAGGGCCAAGAGGTTCAACACTGTCCAACTTCATGTAGATTGTTCACCTTGAGGGAGAAGGCACATCTAGATCCCCAAAAGGATCCCCAAAAGTATGTTTACCCTGCCAAATTTTGCAGGATGGATGGAAACCATTGGAGTGAGGCAATAACCAAAGTACCCAGGCTCTGAGCCAGAGGTGGTATTTGCCGGTTCTCCGAACTACTCAAAATTTCCGCTACTGGTTCTCCAGAACCTCCTGAATTTCACCCCTGTGGTGTGCTGCACTTTTCTCTAAAAAACAATTCTTGAGACCCAGTTTCTTATTAAAACAATTAGCCTTTTTACAAGTCATTATCAAAATATTTTTCTTACACTTTAAATCTCGATTTAAATATACTAAGATGTAACTTAGACTTCCTAAAGCAGTCGAGAAACAGATGTCTTATCTCCATTAGTCCATTAATTTTGTTAATAAAATAAGTAACGCTGGGTCTAGTTGGCTTTTCTTTAAGAATATTGGTCTCTTAGATGCAGTTACAGTATTTATTAGTATACCTATCTACTGTATTTTTGTACTGCTTTTCTGTCAAGGAAAGCTATCAGAGTGGATTATAATTCTTTTAAAAGATTAGCACTGCTGTAAAACCGTAATAAAATAAAAGTAGCAAACATGCAAAAATATTGCAATCCACCAAAAGGCTCAGTAAAACAACCCAGGTTTTATTTAACTTCTAGCACTCATGGATAGAACTATCTATATTTCCCCTAAGATTGAGCAACTGCAACTGAAATCTGTTTCACTTGATGCAATATGCTGCTCATTAAGAAAACCAGCTTGCTGTTGAGTTCACACAGAAGAAGGTAGTCTTTTATCTAAGCTGCTTCTGTCCTTCCATTGGCAAATCTGCCCCTTCCAGATATTGCTGAAATGCAATTTTCAACACCCCAGCCAGCTTTTCCAGGGGGAAAACATGCTATTCTGCATTGCCTAGCATCAGTCTTCAAGAATCCAGTTTTTCACAAGATTTCACAGTGAAGGTAGACATCTCAGAAGTAAGCATAAGGGCTGTGCTCAAGTGAGGCATGGGAATATAAATGGCAGTGTATAGAAAGTTCTTCTCCAGGCTCATCCTTTGTGAGAACAATTTTAAATGATAAATGATACATTATCCCCATAATGTGACTTCTTAACTTCAGAGATGGACTTAATCATTTTTCTCTGAGTCCAAACTCCCATTGGCGGGCTGCTGTGTTTGCCTAACCCCTTTCATTTGATGAAGAGCTACAGACTGATTTATGGTTTTATGAGCTGACTCTGAGTAAATGACTTGATTTATGGCTGCTCAGTTCCACTCCCTGACGGAATCTCACTAAGGCATGAAAAATGCCAATGTAGTAACTTTAGGTTGAAACACTGACTGGCAACCTAGTCTGTGGATTGTCATGGATAGCACCAACCTTGGACTCAGTTGGATGCCAGTCTTTTCCATTAGCAAAGATAAAGGCTTCCTAATCATGTCCGACTCTAGGGCAGGATGCTCATTTTCGTTTCTTAGCCAAGGGAGCCAGCATTGTCCAATGACAATTTCCGTGGTCATGTGGCCAACATAGCTATATGCCAAAGGCACATGGATGTTACCTTCCCACTGAAGTGGTACCTACTTACCTACTTGCATTTGCATGCTTTCAAGCTGCTAGGTGGGCAGGAGGTAAAAATTATTAAATATCTAAAAAAATTCACCCAAACCCCACTCTTCAAAATGCATGCAAACACAAACCCTTCTGATTATTGGCCTCACCCATTCACTTGTGATTGGTTTTAGCCATCATTTTTCAACCAAGCCAAATTGGCAAGGTTCATTCTTAACACACACACACACACACACACACACACACACACACAAACCCCCACACTACACCCCCCTCCTTCAGTAAGGTCAAAGAATTTGAAAGAATACAATACATTTTGTAAATAAAAATGATGTCAGTTCACAAAGATTACTAGGTGCAAATAGAAATACATACTATTTCCACAGCAAGGAAGATAAAGCAGGAATGCTTAAATTGAATACTTTATTTAAAGAGGAAAATATGTTCTTATTTGGATATCACTTCAAAGAGCCGAGGTGGCGCAGTGGTTAGAGTGCAGTACTGCAGGCTACTTCAGCTGACTGCTAGCTGCAGTTCGGCGGTTCAAATCTCACCGGCTCAAGGTTGACTCAGCCTTCCATCCTTCTGAGGTGGGTAAAATGAGGACCCAGATTGTTGGGGGCAATATGCTAACTCTGTAAACCGCTTAGAGAGGGCTGTAAAAGCACTGTAAAGCGGTATATAAGTCTAAGTGCTATTGCTATTGCTAATTTGTGCTTGTGGAAAAAATGAAACTTTGATTTTGGTTTTGTTGATTAGAAAGATTTGGGTTATAGAAATGGCTAGTTATATATTAATATGTAAAAGCAAAAAGTTGAGGTTGGAGTGTATTTATCTTGTACTGTGCTAGGAAGAGTTGGAAGTCAATGCCCCCTTTTCTTTCTTTTTCTCATCCCCCTTGTATTTCACACCACCATTTCCTGTTCCCTTTCCTTACCTTAATTTCCTATTTTCTTTTCTTTTTTTGTATTTTATACAAAAAAAAAACCCACACTAATTGTTGGGATCATGTAGCTTGCAAAATCAAATCTGATCCAATCCAATTCAATCCCATTTGTTTTAGGGCTAGGCAATTGGTGGATTTTATACATCAAAAAATAACAAAAATATGAGCCGTACTGTGATGCTGACTGTAACTATGAATGCCACTTGAGGAAAAAGTATTAAGGGCAGAGGAAGAAAAACGTGGGGGAGCTTATCTTTTCTTTTTGTCTTGTTTGAAATACTTGCATTTTTGGATTATAATGGCAACCACCAAAAATCCCAGAAAAAATGGAGGGGAGGATCATTACAGCAACTTGCAGAGGGAAGAATTATGCCAGATTTGCATCAGAAAATGTTGAAGCAACTGGCCAGGGAGTGAGCTGTATCACCTGATACTAAGTTGACAATTTTTGAAAAAAAGAATGGATGAAAAATATGAAGATGAAAAAGAAGATGAAAGAAGAAGTTAAGAAGATGAAAAGCTCTGTAAAAGATACGTCTGGATATGTAAACCAAATTCATGATGAAGTGGAAATTTTGAAGAGTAAGGCAGAAATTATAGATAGTTGGAAAGAAAACTAGATAATCTGAGTTTATTGAATTGAGAGAGAAGGAATTTTGTTTGAGATTTAGAGTAATCTCAGAAGATTCTGGTGAAGATATTTGAGGTTTTAACCATTTTTTTGGACTGGAATGAGATGGATACAGAGGCAACAAATATTAAAATATATAGAATAAATAGTAGATTTGCAAGAATGATAAATGTTTCAAAGGATGTTTTGGTGAGCTTTAAGAGAAGACAAGGGATCAAGTTTTACAGCAGCATTTTAATACAAAACTGAAGATTGATAATACAGTTATAGTTGTTCTTAAATTATTATTTTTTGACTGAGATTTTAAAGCAGAAAAACATTTCATTTCAATGAGGCAAATTGGAAAGTGTGATTTTTATTTTTAAACAATTGAATTGTGTCCAGAAAGGGAAGAAATTTTGAGAAAAATTTAAAGAGGAATTAGAAGAGATTCAAATGGAAGTGTCAAAGGAGAGTAAACAAAAAACAAGAAGAAATGAAATTGTGTTTTGCAGCATGCTGTTTGGTTTGGATTTGGATGTATGAGTGGGTGCTGCTGAGAAATAAAAAGCTCTAGTTCAGGGGTGTCAAACTGGCGGCCCGTGCGCCGGATGCATCACACGCAGGCCACGCCCACCCAAGCTCCGCGAATGGGAAAAACATTGTGAAACGGCACGTGATAGCAATATGACGTGGTGAGTTTGACACCCGTGCTCTAGTTAGAAGGACATCAACTCAGTTTTGGGTGTCATGGATATTTGTGGTATAGCAAAGTCAAGGTTAACATGACTATTAAAAACTATTATGTTAGATGTGACATATATAATATGGAATATATAAAATCAAGGTTTTATCCAAAAACACCTTTGTGGCTCTCAGCACAAGAAGAATTTTATACCAGAGAAATAATAGGCAAGCACAAATAGTTAACTTATTGTAAGATGATATAATTTTGTCAAGGAGAATGTAAAAATCAAGAGGAAAAACCGATGGATACAGATGTCAATGGTTCTCTTATTTATATTATTTATTGAAGTTCTCTTCAAATTTATGTAGGAAATGTGAACAAGAAGAAAGGATATTTTATCATGTTTAGTGGATGTGTAAAAAAAACCCTAAACAAATTTGGATTCAAATACACATACTGATGCAGAGAATTTTAAAGGTGTTTTTCTTTGGGGATTGATGGACAAACAGTTGAAAAAAACATCATGGAATTTTGTTTTTATATTTGGTAACTGCAGCAAGATTTTTGTATACACAAAGATGGAAAGATTCAGCATTACCCACAATGGAGGAATGGTTGGTGAAGATGATGGAACTCACTGAGATGAAAACAATATTTCAGTTTATTGTTGAGTGGAAACCCTTATGAATTTATGATTCATGATTTATGTTTTAGATTATTAGACAGGATAGATTATAGAAAAAAGAGTTATGATGTTACTATAGATTTAGAGGCAAAATTATAATTGTACTTATAACTGCTGTAAAGATTGGAAACTACTTTCTTTTCTACTTTTCTTTTACCTTCCCCCCCTTTATTCCATTTCTAACTTTCTCTTTGATTTCTATTTCTATTTTTTCTTTTTGTTACTTTATATTAGTTTGTATCATCTTTAAAAATTAATAAAAATTTTCACATATTTGTGAACAATCCTGCAGGCATGTAATGCCTGAAATAAGATAATAACACAGTTTAAATTTCACTTAGTGACTGCTTCACTTAACAACTGAGTTGTGGCTGCTAAATGAGGATTGCCTTTTATTTTATTCACATTCAGGATTAACTGTACAACTGTACAGATCACTTTCTGTATTATAGGCCAAGGAAAAAAGCAACATTTTCTGAAAGTAGATGGGGCTAGAGTCGATTTTGTATGGTCTGAAGGAGCGTTAAGAGAGAAATGAATAAGCTAAGCCTATCACACCTACAAAACTCTGGGTACTCATTTGATGGCAACAAAGAGATCAAGAAAACTCCAACCTTTCCTGCTACCACATGGTAGGCTTATTTTCAGTGAAGGTATAGTATGTTTTTATCTAAGCATAAGAACTTTTTCTCTAGTTTAATATGCCTACCTTAATGGCATGTATGAACCAGGCAGTAATATTGTAATATCTTATTAATCATACAAGCACTATGGAGTTTCAGGTAAGATTAATTGTAGTAATTATCCTGATTTCATAGACTTATAGGACTGGGAAGGAACCTTGGAAATCTTCCACTCCAACCCCCCCATCAAAGGCAGGAGTCCTTGTAACATCCCAAATAGTTGTCCAATCTTTTCTGGCAATTTCAGTCTTCTGCTCTCGGTGGTCTGATTAACAAATAATTCTAAACTGTACTGTGTTTTGATTTGAGTATGATGTGTGAACGTAGCTATTATGACTCAGATTTTTCCTTCATCAACAAGATGGTTAGAAAATCTTGATTTAGTGATATATGTAAATGAACTCAATATTTCTTAGACTATATACTTACATGGTTGTGTTGAGGATAAAGTAGTAAGGGGAATACTTAGTTCTGAATCATGATTGAAACACGCGGCTCTATAAAACAGCCCATCTGGATAGCAATTAGCTTTAGAAGATATTTGTCTGGATACTGTTCATGATCCTGCAAACAGAATGAAGATGCTGTGGCCCAGAAATGTTTTGTCTGCTCCAAAGGGTCATTCACTGGGCGTCTCTGCAACTCTGAAACAAGCAAATGTATGTATTTCTTGTGCATTTTTGTTGAACGGATTGAAAGGGAAAGCTGGATGGACAGCCAACCCTGACACAGCTCTTTTGTGCCGTAGGTGGCTGGATTAATCATAGTTTCTCTTAAGTCAATACGTAGCTGAAATGTCCATTCAGCATCCGCTTTTACTACAGAGGATGAAGGGGAATTCATATCACAAGAGTGCTTTGAACAGGAAATCAAGATGTGGCCTAAGTATATGATTAATCTCTAAGGGGGAAATGAAGGAGGAGCATTAGAAACTGAAGTGCAGTCAATTACTACAACCGGATGACATTCAATTCAACACAATCACAAGCCATCTACATCTGTGAAGACATGCTGTCATCCTGTCTGCTGGACCCTATTTCAGAGAGACACAACGTGAGTCCTAGGACTATATGTGCCACCTTCTTAGGGGCATCTTCCAGAGCTCTAGTTATAAATGGAACAACAAAAAAGGATTTTTTTTCCAATATTGTGCGAATATAATACTGGGAAAATGAAGATATACCGCGAGATGACGAGATAGTCAGGAAGATACTAGATTGTGCAGAAATGGATAGATTGACATTGAAAATTAAACAGAAAGAAGACATAGAATATTATCAAAATGGAATTTATTCTACCAATGGTTGGAAAAAAGGGGTGGAGATGAAGAACGTAAATTTATATTGTTAAGCAAATTAAATAACCAGACAACCCAATGTTTATTAAGCACTAAGAACTGTATTTAATAGGAAATCAATTTAAAAAAAAAAAGGATTAAAAAATGCTTATTAATTTAATTCACTTGTAACTGAAATGCTTTCCATCAAATGTTCTCTTTGTTTTCAGAAGAAATCAAGGAAGCAAAACATCACTCACACAAGATATACACTGTGTAAAAGTAGTGGAATACCTTCACTCCTAAGAGGGGAGGTTGGAAGTCTTGTATAACCCCATGTATAAGGATATTAAATAATGTAACATCTAAGACTCTCTGCTGTGAGAGGTTAAGGAATGTTGGATGGTACATACACTATACTGTTGGAGTCTATATAGCCTTCCTGCAATTCGCAAACTGCAGGAGCTGGATAGCTAATGCATTCTACATAATCATCTCAAATGCAAAGACCCACAAGTTAAATTCTTGGTGGAAGGTTTGAACCCCATAAAACAGGCTAAAACTAAGCCAGCTGAGGAATTCTGGGAGTTGAAGTCCACAAGTCTTAAAGTTGCTAAGGTTGGAGACCCCTGCCATAAAACAATATTGGGTTACGTCTGACTCATCCCAAACAAAACTAATATAAAATAAAATAAGATAAAACAGCTCTTCCTGGTGGTCAATTTAATTGAATTCCCTATCAGCCTGAAAGAAAAACAATACAGGTAGTCCTCGAATTTACAACCGCAATTGAGCCCAAAATTTCCATTGCTAAGTAAGACAGTTGTTAAGTGAGTCGTGCCCCATTTTACGACTCTTTTTTACCATGGTTGTTAAGCATAGTTGATAAGTGAATCGTGAAGTCACTAAGCAAAGCCTTTTCTTCTCAGAAGCTCCCTAAGAAGGTGGCAAATGACAATCCTGGGGATGCTGCAATTATCATAAATACATGCTGGTTGCCGAGCAACCCAAGTTTGATTACATGGTGGTGGGGATGCTGCAATAGCCATAACTGTGAAAACGGGTCATGTCATTTCCCCCTCCCAGTGCTATTGTAACTTTGAATGGTCATTAAACAAAAAGTTGTAAGTCGAGGACAGCCTGTAATCTGGAAATTTTCACTTTGTCTGTTCATTGACACAGGACCGGGTGGAGCTAAGATTACTTTATAGACTTCAGTAAAGCAAAAAAAAAAAAAAGAAAAACCAGAAAAATAAAAATTTTAAAATTAAATAATAAATAAAAAAAAAAAAGAAAAAAAAAAAAAAAAAAAAAAAAAAAAAAAAAAAAAAAAAAAAAAAAAAAAAAAAGGATAGTTTTAGATGATTTGAGAACTTGATAAGAAAATCCAATTAAAAAAAAATACAAAATCGTTAAAAATGAAAGATTTAATAAAGATGTATCTGAAGATACCCAGAGATGTGAAAAATGCACTAATTCTATATGTGCTCTAAAAGTTCTTCTAAATTATATTAATAAAATACGCATTTCAGGACTTTGTGATAATCCAGAAGAGAAAGCTGTGGGGATTACATTACCTAACATAAAAACAACTGTAGCTGTTATAACTATGTGTTATAGTTATATACTGTATGTTATAGCTGTTTTAAAACAAGGTGGCCCCAATTTTGATTGAACAGGCTAATGCTGGCAATGTCTTCCATCTCATACTTCCATCCACATGGTAAGCTAGGTAATGCTACTGTTCACAGAAATTAGAAAGACTAGGAAAAATTAAAAATGATTATGAAGACATTTGCAAGAAATAAAGGTTTAACATATGCTCTTATCATCATCAGATTTGAGGCTGGTATAGGTGTTCACTGTTTTTTTTTTTTTAAAGAAACCAAAAACAGCTCAAATGAAACTGTTGTCACCAAGAAATGCAGATACTCCAATTCCTTTTGGAATCTGTAACTGAACTAACATTAGACCAAGACTGATTTTACTATTTATGGTAAAGGGAATGTGGTTGACTGATTCGTGATTCAGTGGTTGTGTGATTCCAGCCCGTGTGATTGGGCATTCTGTGTGGATTAAGAAAACAAAAAACCTTACCCATGGTTATGTGTGTTATGCAAAACTGCACAGCAGCTGCTTACAAAAAAGAAACTTCATACTCCATGAAGAGTATAAAGCTGGGAGAAGTTGTCCTGATTTATATAGGTATAGGGCAAATAACTTTGGAAAAGAAAACAATTGTTTGAAAATCCAGTTACCATTAGAAAAGACTTTCCAAGGGGCTTGTACCAAAAGAGAAACAATACTGCCAGCATGTATGAAGGAAAGAAGATCTGAAGACCATAGGAATTCAGTCTTGAGCCGTGGTGGTGCAGTGGTTAGAATGCAGTACTACATGCTAACTCTCTGCTCACTCCAGTTCGAGTCTGAGCGTCTCAAGGTTGACTCAGTCTTCCATCCTTCCGAGATTGGTAAAAGGAGGACCCAGATTATTGGGGGCAATATGCTGACTCTGTAAACCGCTTAGAGAGGGCTGTAAAGCACTGTGAAGCGGTATATAAGTCTAAGTGCTATTGCTATAGGGAAGCTGCTAGCACTATTTCTGCTGAGTGATTGGTTAGGATAAAGCCTGAGAAAATGTGGAATGCCTCTTATGGATTATAACTAAGTAAGCTAACTAAGCCGGTATGATTAAGAGATACATGAAATAGAGAGGTTCCATTTGTATTGTGTGATTAAACCAAAGTGTAATGTGTAAACCAGCTTGTATGGTTTAGTGTCTTCTATAAACTCAAACCTTGGTTAAGCAATGATTTAGTATGCTGTAGAAATACAACCATAATTAAAACATAGACGTTACTAAAAGGTAATGCCAGCCATCAGCTTTAGAAAAGAATTTACATTAATAGGGAAAGGGTAGCATCAGCAGTAACGATTAGAATTGTTGCAAACTTATATTTATAGACTTCTACTGATTGGACCTAATTAGAATAGAATCAGGGATAGATAAGCTTTTGATCTGCACTAAAAGGGCTCTTCCTAAATTCTAAACTTACCTTTAAACAAGTTTGTCCCATCTTTTGAAAAATGCCACCTTATGTCACAGAAATATTTCCCTGAAAGATGACCATAATTTTCATCATCTTATTCATTTGTAGTAGTAGTATCATTTCCATGACTATGGCAGTAAAATCCAGTTACAGTGAGACTGATTTTAAGATTCATGTTGATGGCAACAGTTGAAAGTTTTACAGCAATGAAGTACTAATATGAAACTTATTGAAAAACTTACACATTGTTGCAGGGAAATCCATAAATTTAGCCAGGAAAATTTGAAAAGGAAACAGGCAAAATAGCAATGTTGCTACTTTATGACTAATCAATTATGTGCAGAGTTAATGTTAATATGTAATTTGGTAATGTTAATTGCAAACCTGTCAATAACCGAATGTAACTTCTAATGTTGGACTGAATTCATTGGAAAAATCCATTACAGCCACAAAGGTTTATTTCACTGGTTAAAAATATAGCCATGGTACCATGAGAATCGCACATATAGGCCATGATAACTGTTGCTTGGCTGTTAGAAGGGAAGCTTATATAGAGAAACACTTTGTTTTGAAATCACATGCTTTTCTTTTAACAGTTTTATTGTACCAAAAAGTTAAATACATTTTTTTTCCTATGTCCAGGTTTTAAACATTCAATCCAGTTCAAGCTGATTAGAAATGATGCAACATAACAGTGAATTATAATGGCACCATAGTAAATTCACAGTTTTAAAAAATTGTTTTGGTTTATCCAGTCTAGTACTTACTAAGTCTGAATTGTAGAACTGTAATTTCCATAATAATAATAATAATGATTTTATCAGAGATACAACTATGGCAGCATCTCATCAAAATAATTAAATACCTAGAAAAATAAACTTGTTCCATGTCACAAACTGACCATTGAATTTTTAATACTAAACTTGTTTTCAAAAGCTGTGCAGTATACAAAGATCTTCGAAGAGAGCTATCACATAAATAATTGCTGATTTTAGAGCCATCTGTCATAACAAATGTATTTTCTTTTACCTTAGACTTAGAGCTTTTTCCTTAAGATGCTTGTCAGTGCAAGCTCCATAGATGACTATTTCTAGTTATTTTCCGAATCAGCTATAATTATAATAAAATTAAACATTGTTATCTATCACCAATTTCAGTGAAAAAAATTAAGCATAGTATTGTAAAGTTTTAAAAAATGGGAATAGAAGTGTTTATCATTGCTCACAGTATTTATTTTATTTATTTGTATTTCATATTTCTAGATGGCCCATCACCTTCAAGGAGGGAGATTATCTTCCCAATATGTTTTAGAATGAAGTAGGATGGAAAGAAACCATTTCAATCTTTCTATTCTTTTTATGCCACGTAAATTCAATTTAACTTTGGTGCCAGTAATCCTACATTAATATAAACTTTAAAAGAATAGTAAGCTTGGATGGCTTCTGTTTTTAGGAAGTATGCTTGCTTATTTCTATATAAAATAGGTTTAGTTTATAACTCAGTGATGTTAGTGTCAAATTTTCACTAAATAAATATAATAAAAACAACCCCCAATACATTCAATAAATGACATTGAAAGCTGTCTATTGTTTTAAAGTTACTAATAACTTAGGCTTCAAATTTAATTACAATAGACACCTTTTATTTGAACACAATTGTGCCACTCCTAAAGGCATGCGCATATACCATGTTTCCCCAAAAATAAGATCCTGTCTTATATTTTTTTGAACCCTGAAATAAGCGCTTGGCCTTATTGCCTATTGGGCTTATTATCAGGGGATGTCTTATTTTGGGGGCAACAGGGTGTGTATATTGTGTGTGTGTATACACACACACACACACACACATGAACTGATCAAAAAGAACTATAATCACTGCTGATTGTAACATTATTAGTTCCAGTCCACCAAGAGAGAATTGTGTGTAAAAGTATGCCTGGAATTAACCCTACTGATACCATAAGGAAAAATGAGAACTGCTCACTTATACACATGCCAGAATGTGAGTGACATACTACACAATACCTAATCAGAACTTTTATTTTTGACAATAGTAATCCTTTTCCAATTCAAGACAGGAAAGGATGCTAGAAACTACCCTCTCCCTTGCTAATTTAAGTTACTGTTGACAGGATTTTGATCTTTAAGAAATACAGGTCAATACTGTAGTAAACCTACAGTATTTTCCAGATTGTGCAGATGTATCATTGCTAAGTCTCTTTAGAATCGCATCCTACTTATTGCCGAAAAAGCTAAAATAAATATATATTTTACTGGGACTACTTTTCATATAATCCACGTGGTTCATTACAATGTTGTAATTAAATGCTAACATCCTTATGTGCCTAGGCTAATGCACATGTGGCACTCCAGATGCTGTGAAAGCTGTCATTTACTTTAGAACAGGAGCCAGATGTGTGCATAAATGCCCTATGTATATATAGTTCCTCCATTCCTCATATAGTTCCTCATATTCCATTCATTCAAGCACAAAGAAGCCCCAAACAGGTCTTTTAGTTGTACTGAAACAAACAAGAACTTTGGAGTGGAGGTTAGTACAGTTTGAGTGATCGGTAAAAGTTTGCTCATAGATACTACAAAGTCAAAAGACGGATAAAATTTAAAACACAAATAACAAAGCCGTCATCTACAGTTGCAATTCTTCTGAACAAATGCATGAATATCCTGTGAAGTCACTCATGACCTTTAAATGGTGTGGCAGATGGAGCTTGAAAGACATCATCTTCCACACTTTCTTCAATTGGTTTCATTTTGGATGATGTTCTTAAACAAGGAGATGGTTGGCCTGCCAACATTTTCAAAAAGCAATCATTTAAAAACAATATACTTAAAACAGTGTACAACAGTAATGAGATATTCCAAATATCTTTAAAAATATCCTGCAGTAATTGAATGATTTGAGTTAGACAGTCTATCGAGTGCCAGAGATAGAAAAATAAAATTAAAAAATAAAATTTTGCCTACAATTCATTCTGAACAGCTCTTCTTGAGTTTCAGAGTATTATATAGACAATACGTCCACAATCTAATGTCAATCCAAATGTAATGGAATTACAGTTCTTAGAATTCCAACACAACATGACATCAAATTGAGAAAGGTTGAAAACCAATGTTCTACATTATTTTTATATTACTTTTTAACTTTAAAATATATGAAGTAAGTAATTTAAACAATGGAATTCTGCTATATGGCATAGGTTTAGCTTGGGAACGTTACACGTTTACATTTATTTATTTTTTATGAAATAAAAAAACAGCATAAAAAGGCAAACCTGCAACAAATATTCCACCTCCCATTCCCCTTGGTATTTAAAAAAAAATACTGTTTTCAACATTTTCTGCACAGTTCAGCATTTGATAATTATTATAAATACATATCAAGAAGCAATGAAATAGAATAAGAACTTGCCCTGAGTTAGTAAATAAAACAGTATTCTGTACTTTCTGATAATTTTTTCAGAAGCAAAGATTCAAGCAAAACAGATAGGAAATGTAATAGTTAACTTTTATTTACATTTAAACTACTTGCACAATAAATGCTCAGAATCAGTTGTTATTCACTTTTTTAAAAAAATGTTAGTTGTTAGTTAGTTACTGGAAACATTCGATATTAATAAAAACACAGGATATAAAAGCAAATGAATTAATGAATGAACAAACAAACAAACGAATGGCTATTTAATAAAATACTATCCCATAATAATCCTATGCCTGTTTATTCAAAAGTAATTCAACTGAGGTCAGCTCAGTTACTTTCAGGTAAATGCATATATAGGATTGCAGCATTAGGCTTTCTGCAGACAAATGCTTTCCACAGTGCTTGCAAAGAGCATGCAGTGTTGGGCATTTTGACCCTGGAGCCTCACAGGGTTGAGAAAGAACACATCTTCACAGTAATTACATAAAGTGCATCTGTTTGTTTGATGGAAGGAAAGGTTCAACCATTTCCCCTGTGGGGATAACTTCACATGCCGATAACTGCATGGCTATGCATGAAGAAGGGCTGTACATGATGCATTTCTTCGCTTCCTGCAAAAATTGGAGTCATCCTCATTAAGATGTTTCCTGCTTTGCTATTCAGATATGATCGTGAATACTTTTCTGAAAGTATGGAAAAGATTTTTCACCTTTCCCTCCCATGAGAAGGTCATGAAGCACACAATGAATAAAGTGCAATACATAGATATTCCTATCTACATATGCCTTATGGAATGGATACACTAAGTAACAAGAGTGGTTTGGCAGTTAGGTATATAAATGCAGGAGTCTATGCCTCCATAACACCGAAAATAAAATACAGAATTCTGTTTCTTTCTGGCATCAACTCGAGTAGGGCTGCCCAATGTTAGGAGGACTGATCCAAGCTTTGCCTGCTATGCAGAGACTTAATTAAAAAAAAAAAAATCAGCTGGGCCATTCTTGCAATTTTTTAAAGGTTTGCTGTTTTAAGTTTTTAAGCTTCACTTGTTCTCATCCCCACAAGAGTTCGCAATAACCTGACAACCTTCAGTTGTCCTTCTATTAACGTGTGCCTGCATACCTCTGTATGTGTACAAGGAGATATGTGATTTTTTTTAAAAACAGAAGATGGAAGATTACAGAATAGTTTAGGTCAAGTATAAAAAAAGCAAAGAAAATCAGCTCAATTTTTTGACAAGCTAGTCTCCCCCCCCCCACAAGGAGTGTAATGTTAGGATGTGTTGCAGTTCAGGATTATGCTCAAAGGGTGCTTTGGAGGGGCATGCACATCACACCTATCAGTGCTTCCTTAAAGAAGCTGCGCATTCTTTTGACCTAACATAGAGTAGTTTATATGATCCCAGAAAAATATACACGTTTGAATTCAGGAAGCACCATAAAGATGTAGCAAGCTGCAGGAGACACCAATAGTTGCAATCGGTGTGCCCATAATCCGACTGAAGCATTATTTCAGCTTCTAAATTTCAGCATGTTTGTAGTGTAATAGGTGGGCCCCTCAAGTTTCATTTCACCCCTTGAAATCCTTCAGAATTCCCAAAATGGAAAAATGTTTCAAAAGCTTAAGGATCAGCCAGATACCACCAAAGGGGTGCTAATGAGCTACATGCCACACATGGGTTACAGTTCTGGGGCCTTTGAAGTACAACTTAAGCACCAGCAGCAGAAAAAAAAACAACCACAATGTATTTTAGGTGGCCTGGTGATGCATGGACAACATATTCTAGGATACCCTCTCCAAAAATTTTCTATCTGGAAATTTTAGGAATCGCAGTCTCCCAGATGGGGAAAAGCTAGTGTTTTTTTTCAAGAAGTGTAATGTAGTTACAGTAAATATAAGTAGTTACATCATTCCTACTAATCTAAAATTAACATTGCAAATGAGCATGATATTGTGACCCTAAAACCATGTATGGGAATCAGTATAAATTGTTCTATGAATTTCTACAGTTGAATACAAGTATACATAGCAATAGGAATAGCACTTATATGCCCCTTCACAGTGCTTTACAGCCCTCTCTAAGCAGTGTATTTCCCCCAACAATCTGGGTCCTCATTTTACCAACCTCGGAAGAATGGATACAGCTTTTGTACACTGATACAATCTTTAATTCTGTAGAACCCAAACTATCATTTCACTCAAGTATGTGACATTCAGTCCATTTCATACCATTTTTGACAATGTTGATGAATACGTCATGCTGTTGACAAAAAACATACTTTAAATTCAGTCCATAAGGATTCATTCATAAGTGAATCCTTGTTGGTTTATTTTTAAAAAACACGAGTCAGATTTACATCAATAAATATTAAATACACACATGCTTTTATTAGTAGTTTTAGTTCTATGTATTCTTAGTGTAGAATTAGCTTCTTAGTGCAGAAAATAAAGAAACCAACTTCTGTTTAAAAAAATGCATAACATCATATCGTATATAATAACTTTTTTTTTTTGTAATTTAAGACATCATGAAACATGGATTGGTTGGAGGAAAGGGATCTAATTTCTATAAGGGAGGGGGGCCAACATTTTCAGGTCACAGACCATCCTAGCTTTTCAGAGATTTGCTGGGCACTGCACTCCAGGTGGATTCTCATTTTAACTCATTGGCTTTTACATTTAATTAAAATTGAATAGAGTTCCCCAATTACATCTTTAGTCTCCCCTCTTCTCTCACATTAAAAATTAAAATTTGGTAACAAATTTGGAGCTTTCTATGAGCTTACTTAGTTAAAGGTGTTTCAGGCTCACACTATCCCAAGGCCTAAGATTATGCACCTCTGATTTACAATGAGAATATTGGATGAGGTTTAATTTCCATAAAAATCTATGAAGTAGTGAAATTCACACTTTCAGAGTTGAATGCAGAGGGCAAATTCTTGCCTGTAAGCAGGTCACAGTGTTTAGCAGATATCCAAACTCGTAGATCTATACTAATGCAAAACACTTGTACGTGCTATATTTTTTTTAAAAAATAAAAATGGCTAAGTAATCTGATAATATGTTCATTTTCTCTTACCATGAACAGGATGGTTTCTCTGAACTTTTCAGTAGAAAGGAAACAAAAAGGCTTGAGCACCATATTTGAAAACTAACAGTTAAGTGCAGAAATTACCCCATATTAAGAAATATACATGAAGAGACATTCAAATGAAAAATTGGTCTGTAATGTTTTGTTTATGATAATTAGTCACACATGGAAAAGGAGCTGTTTGACTGTAACTACTGAGTGATAGGAAGGCAAATACTGGCCCTAATATAAGCAAGTACAGTGTTGCATTCAGATGCACCTTGTTACATGACTCTCTTTTCCCCTTCCCAACTCTTCTCCCCAAAAGCAACATGATTTTGGCCACTGACTACAATGTTTAGGGATGCCTGGAAATGTTGACTGACTAGTTAATGACTCACGAAGGGTAGATGCAGTAGAGGTTCCACGGAGAAAATGTTCTAATCCGTCTTCACCATCACTTGAACTTGCCATGCTATTCCTCATTTGCATCACAGACAGTTGGGAACACAGACTGGGCTGGCGATCTATTTTTTGGGATGTCTGCACAGAAAATAAAAACCCACACAATTCTCCATCAGTCTTAGATGCTAATAAATATTCATCTCTTATGTTTATATCCTGCCATCATTTCTTCTAAGTTGCTCAGAGCATGTTTTCTCAGCTACCATCCCAACAACCCCACGAGAGGTAGAATAGGATGAAAGAATATCTGCTAATTATAACTTGGACAACTAAATTATGAGAAGAAAAAAAAAACAAGAACTCTGCGGCAATTTACACATAACAGGTTAGAAACCTGTTGGTCTCCACTGAACTGACAGCTATTGTCATGCTCAGCAAAAACTAGAAAGACAGATATTGATGCTATATAATTCCTCAGGGCTAAGATATTACATTACTGGAAGAAGACTCAACAGGACAGGAGATCTTCAATAGAAGAAGTCTAGTTTTACTATTTTGGGGTGCAGGCAGTGGGAGCTGAATTACACTAATTATTCTACACCAATGATTCTAGGATTAAAAAAAATAAAAAGCAATCAGGCCACTTCTAGCCAAATAATTCCAGTTTTGCCACAGATTTATAGGCCAGAGCAGGGACATTTATGGTGGGGAAGACCTGTAAGCTGGACGTGAGTGGATAAGGACTTTCCCACATATCTCTTGATGTGCAGCACAGAAATAACCATTGACACTTTCTCATTCCCAGATCCCTAGGTTGTGGGGAATTTACATACAAAAGCAAGTGTTGGGCCATGTCACTACTGGGAAGAAAAAAAAAAGAGAAGAAATAGCTATTAAAGTAGTGTTCAAGGATAACTCTAAGGGCAGGATCATTCCGATGGATAATATTTAAAAACAATCATATGGGAGGGAGAAGACTTTAAAATACACATTTTAGGTTTAGCTAGTTTGTTTTATGCTTTAGGTAGCCTGCTGCTCTCTCTTTCATGCTCTTCTTTTCACATATAAATCAGGAGAAGATTAAAAACAGCAAGTAGACACTTATGCTAACAGTGTGTGTTTAGAACAGGGGTGTCAAACTGAAGGCCCGGATCTGGCCCGCGGGGTCCTTAGATCTGGCCCACGGGGTCACCCTGGAAAAAGTGAAGGACTGGCCCGTGGTGCCTTTGCCAGTGAAAATGGAGCTCGGGAAGGTCGCAGGCGGCCCTCCCGAGCTCTGTTTTCACTGGCAGAGGGTTGCAGGAGGCCATCACAGCTGAAAACGGAGCTTGGGAGCCCGTTTACGCTGGCAGTGTGCTCGGGCCACCACAGGTGCCCCCGACACGAGTGACATCGAGCTGGCCACGCCCACCCTGGCCACACCCACCCCGGCCCCCTGAGGTCAAACACAATCCTGATGCAGCCCTCAATAAAATAGAGTTTGACACCCCTGGTTTAGAAGGAGAAAAATTACATATGGAGAGCCATAGAGTTTGATTAAATGTGGCATTATGTAAGTTTGTATGGCCCAGTCAAGTATGACAAATCTGTCCCAATGGAACTATAGAAGTAAAGAACTTGGTGCCCTGTGACTTCATGGATGTGCCCATGTAGCTTTCTTCACAGTCATGCAGAAGTGGTTTCTTTATAATTTTTCTTTGAATCATTGCTTAAAACTCCAGCTCCCAAATTCTCTGATAGTGAAGAAAGCCTTTACTTTCAAAAGAGCATTGCTGCATTAAGATATCTAATCAGATATCCAAGTGGAAGCATGTTAAAACTTATACAGTTCAGTTTATGGCAAGGGAGTTCCAATGCCATGCAGAAAAGGAAATATATTCCATGTCTCTAAATATCCTATGATGGAAAGGGCCTTATAGATATTAATGAGCACAGAACAAAGGTGAAATGTCAAAACAGTTTAAAATCCTCCAGAGTTTTGATGAGTTCTTGATCTAACCCCAAAACCAAATGATGCTTGATAATTATACAGTTTCAAAAATATAACTGTTAAGTATTCTGCATGACATTACATAAAATTCAGCATTCCAACTATTAGTAGTTCTTTATTTAGTTCCCACAAAAAACTTTTAATTGCCATCATCCAGTGGTCGTATTTATCTTTTCTTGGATTTAAGATAAAATAATTGACAGAAACCACATTCAATACAAAGTTATAAATAGGCATCCTGAATCAATTGTGTTTTAAGAAGCTGTATGGAAAAGGATATTGTGCGTTTTAGAAGGGAGAACAACTTAGTTCATCTATGAAACAGTTATATAATGCATGGAAGTCAAAAGGGAAATGCTTACCTTATCACTTAGGGTTGGATCATTTAATGAGTATAACTTGTTTGTAATATCCTTTCCAATAAGATACTTAAATATTTCAAAAAGAAATGGCTCTGATTCTAGAAAATACGCAAGTCTCTCTCTGGACCAACATAAGAATTTGCAGTTATCATCAG
This sequence comes from Thermophis baileyi, assembly GCA_003457575.1. Classification (NCBI taxonomy): domain Eukaryota; kingdom Metazoa; phylum Chordata; class Lepidosauria; order Squamata; family Dipsadidae; genus Thermophis; species Thermophis baileyi. The sequence goes on along the minus strand of QLTV01003764.1, from coordinate 6,008,778 downwards.
CAGTAATTGACACCTATAAAGAAAGTGTGGTCAATAATTAATACAGCATTTTAACTGTCTCAATGACTACAGCATATTTAATTCAGATCTCAGCAAATGATTAATAGCAACAGCAATCAGACTTATATACTGCTTCATAGTGCTTTACAGCCCTCTCTGAGCGGTTTACAGAGTCAGCATATTAAAAATACTTTATTCTATGAACTTTCTCATTTCAGCAAGGATGAAAATGGTATTCTGACTATACTGAGAACCTTGCTTTCTATTCTACTTCATTTGGATTTTTAAAACCCTGTAAACAAAGACATTGCAAAGGAGGAATTAAAGAAACATGAGAGTCAGTATCAAGAATTCAAACAGCCAAGCTTTAATTACAGTATGTAACATTGCACAGCGGGCCCAACACTCCAGTGCTGTAAATCATATTTGTGGATAAAGTTTAACTGGTTATACTTAAAGTCAAAGAAAATGGAAAAGTTGAATCAGAAGCGGAATAATAACCATAATTTTCCTCTAATTATTTTAAGAATAATATAAGGCAAGGGTGTTAAACAATTCCATTATCCCTTACTTTTGGGGATATTACAAAACGTCCTTTATCATTCCATAGTTCTGAAATACAGCTACCATATCTGCACTGCCAAAATCCGTATCACTACCGACTGTCAGCAGAGTGTTAAAATGTGTGTATCTCTTGGCTGCCCTTGTCTGGATTGTTGCAGCCCATCTCTGATGGCCCCGTTCTGAAATGGCCATATACAGGTAGCCCTCGACTTACAACAGTCCGCTTAGTGACCGTTCAAAGTTATGACGACACTGAAAAATGTGACTTATGACCTTTTTTCACACTTACAACTATCGCATGTTGTTCGTATGTTCATGTGATCAAAATTCAGATGCTTGGCAACTGGTTCATATTTATGACCGTTGCTGTGTCCCGAGGTCATGTGATCACCTTTTGCGACCTTCTGACAAGCAAACTCAATGGGGAAGCCAGATTTACTTAACAACCAGGTTACTAACTTATCAACTGCAGTGATTCACTTAACAACTGTGGCAAGAAAGGTCGTAAAATGGGGCAAAACTCACTTAACAAATGTCTCACTTAACAACAGAAATGTTGGGCTCAATTGTGGTCAGAAGTCGAGGACTACCTGTACTCTGATAATATGCAACTCAGATCTTTTCTTCAAGAGGAGTATTGCTCCTCCTCTGTCTCATCCAGCATAAACTCTAACCATGTAAGCAAAAGTAATAATATCATGGGATGGACTATCTTCAGGTGAATGCGTCAAGGATTACAGCCTCAGAATAAAATTCAATTTAAGTGCTGTTTATATATGCAAGCTAGCTACCAATGATTGTGTTCAGGGCATCTCCATAAATCTGAATCCAGCAGATGGCACCAGTGTATTAACAAGAACAAAAGGGAGCCAAAGACTCTCACCCAACGATCCATAAACAAAAAATATAAGTATACCCCTTCCAAAGAACAAAATGAAAGCAATGTCTAAGCATGTGGGAAGGTCCATAAACATTGTCTACGTATCATTAAAATGCATATTTACATTTTTTAAAGAAACGTTTTAGAAATGTGAATTAAAAAAATATCATTTTCCATTCATTAAAAAAAGCACACACAGATTAAGTAAATATTAAATAAGCAGAATTCTAGAAACTTGTGGTTAAAAATGTACATGCTGAACTCAAAACAATGTCTGAATTTCAGGCCCCTTGGCAAATAAATTCAGTACTCCTATTCTTGCCTTGCTCTTGTTTTGACTGAATTTAAACTAATCTGCAGAATAGGAAGTCTGAGATGTTTTCTTTCAGTCTCTGGTAGAGATGGTATTTTCTCCAAGTCTGAATAAATCAGTGTGCAAAACCCAAAGTAGATAATGTTAGAAAGAGCAGAAGTATCTTGCACTGGCCTTCCAGTAGGGTGATTACTGTATTATGACAACAACCTTTCTGTGGCATTAAGCCTAGTTTTTGAGTGGAACATATTACGCTAAGTCACTGATTTTAGATTCCGTACCAGGCTCAATTTCACTTTTACTATCAAGTTAACTAACAACTGCATAGTCATTCCTGGTCAGGCATAGGAACTAGGCTTCCAGGCAGAGATTGCCTTTTACTACTGAAAGGTACTGCAACGATTCCATCTTTTTCTCCCTCACATGTTTTGAAAAAAGAAAAGAAAAAGAAAAAGAAAAAAGTAGCTCTGGGCAACTGCATAAGAAAGATCTGGCTAATTGATTCCAACTAATATTTGAAACTCGCTTGCTGGAGCTTCATTTTGGGAATCTGGGCTCTCTCACCACTTTTGTAGCCTATTATTTCTAATAGAAATAATTAAGTACTTGCTGGAATAGTAGACCTTATTTTTCCAAGTCTCTTTAAGTCATACTACAGGCGAGCAATCATTTTCAACCATTTTTTATTCTTTTTAAAAAGGACTTTAGAAATTTGATGGCTAATTACAAATAAAAAGTCCTGGAAGTCATCATTTCCTTTCGAATATACACATACCCATATTTCCTTGATTGCTGTTATCAGTTGCCAAAAAGATCTGGCAGATTTTTGAAAGGACACTAAAACTGCCATCTGTCACCATCTTAGATTCTTGTATTTTCTGAACTCTTTCCCACAGATCTTTCCATCCCTTAGTCTGTCTGCAGCACAGGAAGGCTGTATTATAACTAATTTATTCCCCTTGTAATGGTTCTTTAACCTGTAGTGAAAAAAGGGTTTCTTTCTCTTAGATTCCCTTGCATTGAACAAAAAGATCTTTGAATAAAGTATCTATCAGCTTTTTCTGAACTGTTCTCCAAGTTGTCCTGCTTTCAGTTTGTTACAGAATAGCTTGAATTACTAATGGATCTTCTACCAACAGCAAACAAGACTCTAGTTCAGGGGTCTCCAACCTTGGCAACTTTAAGACTTGTGGACTTCAACTCCCAGAATTCCTCAGCCAGCTTTGCTGGCTGAGGAATTCTGGGAGTTGAAGTCCACAAGTCTTAAAGTTGTCAAGGTTGGAGACCCCTGCTCTAGTTGATCAGGTGAAAGTGATTATTTTCAAATTATAGTTCCAATTGTAAAATAGCATTAAATTCAAGTACAATTTGGTTTTTCTCAATAAAGTCTAGCAAAGTGATTATTAATCTTCAACCACTTATCTGGTGTATGAAAAAAATATCATTCTAAATCTCCCCAATAACACAACCATAATATTTCACATGGGGAATTATTTTATGCTCCAACAACAACAGTTTTAAAAGCTATATAATGCATCAGACAAAAGATTGTAAATTCACAGCTCTTCAATTTTCTTCACTGAAGAATCTCCATGATAATTATAATCATTCCTAAAGAAACTGCTGATTTCATACCTGGAATTTCTCATCCCGATTCATCTGAGTTGATCGATATTCAGGAGAATCTATAAAGGCACATGGGTAAATATTATGCAGAAAATGTCCTCTATAGGAGACCTTCATTCTGATGATGAAAATAAGTATTACAACAATTGATAATATAGGCAGTACAGCAGGTTAATTTCTAATAGAGTACAATTATTTGCAAACATGTAAATTCACACAACTTCTGTTATCATAGAAAAAAAACTTAATTGACTTTTGCTAGTTAAAATTCTGGAACCCCTGCTATTCTCCAAGAGGCATGATGCAAATGCAATCTGCTGCTGAATCATATCCTACACTTAGATATCCCCTCCCCATCCTTCCCTCTTACTTGCATTAATTCCCTCTTGGTGCATGGTACATTTATATTGTTCACTATCATCTATCATGAATCATTACTAACCAATATTAAGCTAAGCACGCTGAAAATATAATTTGCAACTCCCTGTTACAATTAATGATGCATTAACATCAGTGCAGATGTAATGTAGCATTATGGATAGCTGCATTGGGAGAAAGAGCAAATGAGGGAGAAAGTTATAAATTGGCAGATCAAGAGCAGAAGAAAGAAGAAGGAATCTGTATTGTTCTGCTTGGTTAACTTCAGTTTGGACTTTAAGATCCTTGCCAAGCTTCTGTTTTTAGTTGTGGATAGGGCTTATTCCTTGATCCTGCTGCAGGAAAAAACCTGCGGGTTGGGATTGGGAGTAGTAGTGATGCTCCCAATATTAATTTCTCAATCTCGATGTTACCAACATTGATGGGATTAATTGAAGCTTTCCTGTTACCTAATAACTAAGGCAATTTCTCTATATGAAGTAAGTAAATAAATAAGCTACCAGGAATTTACGAAAGCGTAAGATTGCCCTCTGGCTCACTGTAACAAGAGGAAATTAATCATGAATCAAGTGACTTGAGCATTGTCGCAAACATTTTTGAGGTTTAAAGAAATAAATATCTTAAACACACAATTCCCAAAAGCTTCGACATTTAACTGAGAATCTATCAACAATCAAATTTTCCTAGAATCACATTGTTTGAAATAAGTAACAAACGTATGATAACTGAGAGATAAGAGTAAAACTTTGAATAGGAGTTACAGAAGATAGCAGCTGACAAGGGCTGATTTTCCAAAACACTAAGGAGGATCAGATCTGTTAGTACTGCAAATCAACAGGAAATTCCAAGTCCAAACCTGATAGAGTAAAAAGAAGGTACAGGACTGGATCTAACTTTGTTTTGTTTCCCCCCCCCCCCAAAAAAAAATATTCCTTAGGCATGCCCTAAGCAGACTATTGTTTCTATGATTATATGCCAGAGTAAAAGGAAAAGGAAAGAATCTTCACTAATTCCATTTATCCCCTTTAGCATCTAGTGCTATTTCCATAATTCAGGGAATTCTCCAAATTTTTGGATTCGATTTTGGATGAATCTAGAAGGAAAGGAGAATTAGTGAGGCAACTTCTACAGCAGAATTCTTCCATTAGCTAGAAAGAACTCTCCTGTCCAGGGATGGTGTGTGTGTGTGTGTGGGTATATTTTTGATCTAACTAGTTTATTTTTAGGTCTATCATACCTGAGCTATAAAAATCCAGATGAGCACAAATTGGCAGCAAAGCTATACTGAAAGTTTGTTGCTGCCATCTAGTGGTTGTCTGGATTTGTGCAGACCAGATCTGGTAGCCTTACCTATTTCTTTCATATTGAGTGTGCATTTTTCATACAGTCCAACTATATAAAGGGGAGATCCAGATCGTTATTTCAGGTACATACTTTCCTTTTAGTAGAATACTTAATCGATCATCCACTGACGTTTTATCTTCTGCAGCATATGCTTGACCTGTTTTTAGAGTCTGAATATTGCAGAACTGTCCTGTCAATCTTTGGAATAGCTCTGGAGGAACATGGAGTGGTTCAAACATTCTCTTGTATAGACTACTGAGCTCTTTATTTATTTTTATCTGGAAGACAATAGTGAAGAAATATTACAAACATTAGAAATGCAGAAGAAGAGGTTTTAAGACATGATCGTTTCAGTTAAAAAGCCTCCAAAAATATCTTTGCTGGCAAAAAATCAGTAAAAGTTTACAGTTCATTTGTTTACTTAATACTGCTTTTTTATGTTGTCAAAAGTTAAAACTATTTCTGAGTAAAAATCAAAATTGCGTGGTAAAATACAATATAAAAACCCACTCAATAAAGAGAGGGTGGGGAAGAAAAGGAAAAACAAACAAAATCAGCTAATCATAACATTTTCATTCTAAGAAACCCCAGGGGAAGAATTAAGTCTTCAACAGGCATCTAAAACACACATTAACAGGTGTCACAGATTGGGGGTGGGGGGAGAGGAAGAAAAGGAGCTTTCTAGAGTGCAGCTGCCAGTTGCTTTTGTAACTACAAGTTGACATTGTCAGTCACAATACATGGAGTCATAGACCTTCTGATGATTGTAGTGATTATTCAGATTTGTAACAGGATATTAAATATCCTGGTGCTGATTTGTTTACTGTCAGAAGCATGAACTTGGCTTGATAAATTGACACTCATTGTGTGTATGATGAGATATCCCACTCAGAATGCTGATTGGATTCTACCATACATATTCTGCATTTTCTAGGCAAGCACAAGGAAGCCCCACATAGAATGTTATCTAATCTAATGAAGCTATCAGTGTGCGTTCAATAATAGAACAGCTGTTATTATATCTAAGAGACTATGTAATTAGCATTCCAACTAATTTTGATAATGGATGCTCCTGTGCATAAGATTACTTGGGCCTCTAAAATCTATAACAACTCTAGAGGCTTCCCAAAAGTACTTTCCTGTTCTTTCTGAAGCATCACCACTCCATTCTGAACACAAAAATCATTCTGGAGTCCTAGGTGCTGCTTGAACTTAGTTGTTTGCTTGCTGATGTTTCATTACTTAACTAGGTGCTGATGATGTTACCTAGTTTGGTAATGGAATGTCTGCAAGTAAATAACCTAATTCAGAGACACCAAGAATCCCATAGTTCAACCCTGAATATATATATTCTCTTCTATTGAAATAAAGATCCTCAAATTCCTGTACTTAGGAACCACACAGTTAGAAGATTACTGTTGTTTCAGGATTCAGCACTGGATTATTGACTTTCATCTAAACCATAACAGCAACAAAGTGTTCCAGAATATGAATAACCTCACCTTAGTAAAATATTATCGGTCAAAAAAAATCATCTCAAAACTCTCTGATGATTATCCCTAGGGACTTGATATACATATTGAAGAGCACTGGGACAAAATAGTGCATTTTTGGAGGCCACAGCGAACTTCCAAGGTACATAATCCTGTTTCAGTTTGATTGGAACTATTGTAATGCAATGTCTCCAATCTTCAACTCACAGGAGCAGTCTAGAGGAAATATCATGGTCAATACTACCAAGAGTATCTAAGAGTCCAGCAGTACAAAAGGTTGTCCTCATTTTTCCCTCACAAAATTGTTATACCATCACTACTATAAGTCATCCCAAAGAATAATCCACTTGCCATAAATCTTTCATAAATTTTCATGGCAACATGTAACCCAGTTCTATAGAAGTTCTATAGAAGCCCCCCATTCTATATATAGCCGCCTAGCATTGCCCTGTGATAAGATGGGAGGCCAGTAAATTTAATTAATAAATAAAACAGAACACGGCAGTTACACACTTTAATCTGACAACTTTTAAGTTCAGGATTCATTCTAAGTTTATTCTGATCTGTTCAGTTATCTATAATTACCAAGTGACAGCCATCTAGTTTTCACAAATAATTATATTTACAAATAGCTTTGTGATGATAATCCTTTTCCCCCCAATGGAGGATTATGTTGCTGGTCCTCCAATCAATATTATCTTTCTTAATTTGCCCTTTAGCAAATAAAATTAAGCCTATTTGTTTTCATGATAGAATAACAAAATTTATAGAACAATAAGGAAATTTTTAAAAAGACAAGAGACTACATTAGAAAATTCAAATTTGTTAAAAATAATTTCTTTTTCCCATATGTGTAGACTCTAAACTACTGGCTTTTAATGAGAAAGGGGAGAAATGGTAGTTCCCTTTTGTCAACCAATGTCGTTGCTGAGTGTTGCAGTTCTGTTTTGGTTAATTGTGTGAGGTTATGGGTCAAAAATTATTCAAAACAATTATATTTTCAAAGATAAGCGTTCCAGTTTGATATTGCAGTCACAGCTGTAAGTAGAAAATATAAGTTTAGTTAAGCATAAACTTCTTTTCTGATTATACAGATTATCAAGCTTTCTGGAAGTATGGATGACAAAGCACAGTGTCAAAAAAGTCTGAGCTATAAATCAGGAAATACAGTATTCAGCTCAAACCTTGCCTTTGCCATGATTTCAAACATGACCATAAACATTGTACATTATCTTATTAGCTGGGAATCTGGGAATAATAAATACCTCTCAAATTATTGTAAGACAATAGTATGCATGAACACAAGTTAGTTCTATGTAGTATTGTATATTATTATTCCATTCTTTTTGTCCTTTACTTAAAGTAATCTAAAATTCCTGAAAATGATTAAAGATACCAAACTGTTAGAATAGAGTAACAGAGTTGGAAGGGACCTTGGAGGTCTTCTAGTCCAACCCCCTGCTTAGGCAGTAAACCCTACACCACTTCAGACAAAAATAGTCCAATGCTTGGCTTTTACAATGATCAACCAGACCCTTCTGGGAAGTCCATGAGTAGGACATGAGTATATTAGCACCTTCCCACTCATGTTCTCTAGTACTGGGTGCTAAAACGTACATCATCCTTGAAACTAAATGCAATGTATCACCACTATTATTAGACACTTGATAAACTAGCTCCATTCTCCCCGACTTGTACACAGCAATCCTTTGTGTTTGTGTGTTTTTAATTTCCAATATATTGTTGATCTCTGCAACTTGCAATAATAAATTCTATAGATTAATTATTCACTTCCTGAAGTAGCATTTCATGAATCATTCACTCCCAAACTTTGCATGATCCCAATTTCTAATTATCTGCTTTCTCCACTCAGGTATGATTTTTATACTTTTCTGTCATAATTCTCCTTTTACTCAGACTATACTTTTCTTTCATAATTCTCCTTTTCCTCCGCCTTTTTTTTTTTTTTTTTTGCAAACCAATGAAAACTTGGCCCTTGCAGACTGGGTTCAGATAATATGCTTAATCTTAATCAGTCTAGTTTCCTTTTCAAAAATAAAAACCATTTTTGATACAACTATGACCTGGATGACTGAGAATCTTCATAGATATATTACTAGATGAGTCTAATTCATGATTTTACACACTGCATTAAAACCCAATGGCTGGGCTTAAACTACAGAAACCAAGGCATGGTTAAGACAAATGAAGCTACAGAGATTGTACAAATGCAAATACTTGGGAAGGGTGGAATGAGCATCTTTTCCAATTGCATATCCTTTGGGAAGTTCACTATCAGAATTACACAACATACCAGCACAGATAAATTATTACAGTGATGGATTAGAAATGGGGATATCCATATGCAAATCCATTCTCAACTGCTGAAGCCCTACTGTATAATTTTGGGCCAGTTATTCTCGCTCAGCCTAACCTACCTCACATTGTTTTTGCTGTGGGGAAAAGCTGGAGATGCGAGTGCCATGTATGTCACCCTAAACTCCTAAAGGAAATCTAAGGGGGGGAAAACATTCCAGGTGGGATGTATAGATTGGGTCTTATATTTTTATTGTGTTATTCCCTCATAATTTACACATCAGCAAAGAACTTGGGATGTGTTGTCTGATATATTCACTATTTTACATCTCTCTGCATTGAATTACTTTGGTTTCTTTAATGCTGATAAATTTGTAGAAATCCTTTTCAGGCCCTGGCTCTCTGTCTTGGCCCATGCCATCTTAAATCTACATAATTCAAGTAATGTTCTTAAAAAATCAGGTGGGGCAGCTGGACTAGTGGGCACCAAGATGCTCCTTGTGGGCACTAGACTGCCTGCCCTATTGGAGGCCCTGTTTGCCTCAGTCGTACAACATCCTGTATCACATGTTGTGATAGAATGAAAAGGGTGTCCGATTCACATAGCACGTCAAAACAGTGAAGTCCGTGAGAGGAAGGCCAAACAGTCTTTTAATTCAATAGCCAAAACACTATGCCTTGTCTTATCTGAAAACATAGGCAGACAGAGCAGGGATCGATTAATTTTTCAGAGAAGGAGAAAATGGGCATAAAAGAAAACAAAAACGATATAGCATTGAGCCAGATAAATAATGATGGAAGCTTTAATGGAGGCACCCGGAACCTCAAGTAGAGAAGGCAGTCTTGGGCTATTCTTAATTAATTTACTTCTATATCAACAAGAAATCATCAGAATTTTAGTAAGGAAACTAAGTGAAATGGGGATGTGTGCTCTGTAGGAGAAAAACAAGAGCTTTGTCCTTGGGATTAAAAGAGCAATGTGAAGCTAGTTTTCCATCAATATAAGATCTTTCAGGCAGCCCCCCCTCCCCCCCGACAATAGGTTTTGTCTGGGAGATTGAAATAAACCCTGTGGCAGATAACTGTGGTTTCTATTGTGTACTTGCTCCTCCAGGAATGGTGCCTCAGAGCAGCTGCGCTTAGAAAGAAGTGATGTAAAAGGACAGCTCTGCTGACCACAGAGGAAATCTTTTCAGCGATGAATGGAGCAAATATCATGCATCTCTGCATATAATAAACCAGACATATGCCTCAATCAACCGCAAAAGCATCTGCACCTTTTTCTGACAGCAGCATTTCTTCTGTAGTACCTGATAAGCAAAGCTCTGGAAGTGACAAGGACAAGGATTACTTCTTTAAACCATTTACGAGCCAGTAAAACATCTCCCCACCCCCAGCTCCATTTCTAAGATTATGATGATGCAGCTGGCAATGCGGGTAGCCCTCGACTTAACAACAGTTCACTTAGTGACCGTTCGAAGTTACAACGGCACTGAAAAAAGTGAGTTATGACCATATTTCACACTTACGACCGTTTCAGCATCCCCACGGTCACATGTTTTACATTCGGATGCTTGACAACTGACTCGCATTTATGATGGTCGCAGTGTTCTTGGGGGGTCATGTGATCACCCTTTGCAACCTTCTGACATGCAAAGGCAATGGGGAAACCAGATTCACTTAACAACCAGGTTACTAAACTGAACAACCGCAATGATTCACTTGACAACTGTGGCAGGAAAAGTTGTAAAATGGGGCTTAACAATTTCTCACTTGGCAACGTAAATTTTGGGCTCAATTGTGGTTGTAAGTTGAGGACTAGCTGTATATTACTAGGCAAATGGACAACCCACTTAGTTACACGGATGCTCTTTTGATAGATAGGAGGAAGAGAAAAATTAGAGGATGTTGTATGACAGCCCATTTGTGTAGCTTGCCCTTTTGTTCTTTAATTTTATTTCAATTGAGCTGTACTGAATTAAAAAACATAACACTGTAAAATTTCTAGTTGGATGTTTGGTACGGATAACAAAAAAAGCCTTACTACAAAGGATGTTGGAATGCAGATGAACCATCGAGTCATACAAACACCTACTGCACATATGGGTTGTTATAGGTAGAAAAAAAGGCTGAGAGCTAGAAAAGTTTACAATAAGGTTCAAATGTCAAATGTCTCGTCAGAACATGCTCATGTTTACCTGGGTATTTCAAGAAAAGGGGTAATTGGATTGCATAGTGGAAAATAGCCCTAACAAGTTGTGAATGATTAGCGTCTTTCTGTTGATAGAATTATTTTTAAATCAGTAAAAACTTTTGCCAGAGAACAGGGATAGAAATAATGTTGGCATATAATTCCTCCTCACTTAACAATCTAATAGACAGTGATCAAAGAACCTAAATACCAATTTTTAAAACTTCATATTTCTTTCTGTTTCACCAAGGGAAGCTTCCAATGAGTCAACGAGCCTCCTGTTACTCACTGGATACGACCCAGGATCTTGTGAAATTACATACCTAAATATTTTTATATCTATATCTCATCATTCTTATTTTATATACACTGTGTGCACAATTATTAGGCAAGTGAGTATTTTGACCATATCATCCTTTGTATACATATTTTCCACCTCCAAGCTGAATAAACCTGAATGCTTAGTGGATATAAGCAGATCAGGTGATGTGTATTTGTGTAATGAGGGAGGGTGTGGCCTACGGAGATCAACAACCTATATCAAGGTGTGCATGATTATTAGGCAGCTTCTTTTCCTCAGGCAAAATGGGCCAAAAATATGAGATTTAACTGATTCTGAAAAGTAAAAAAATTGTAAAAAGTCTTTCAGAGTGTTGCAGCACTCTTGAAATTGCTAAGATATTGGGGCGTGATCACAGAACCATCAAATGTTTTGTTGCAAATAGTCAACAGGGTCGCAAGAAACGTGTTGAGAAAAAAAGACGCACCTTAACTGCCAAAGATTTGAGAAGAATCAAACATGAAGCTATCAGGAACCCATTATCCTCCAGTGCTGTCCTATTTCAGAACTGCAACCTACCTAGAGTGCCCAGAAGTACAAGGTGTTCAGTGCTGAGAGACATGGCCAAGGTAAGGAAGGCTGAAATCCGACCAACACTGAACAAGACACATAAGTTGAAACAGCAAGACTGGGCCAAGAAATATCTGAAGACAGATTTTTCAAAGGTTTTATGGACTGATGAAATGAGAGTGACTCTTGATGGACCAGATGGATGGACCTGTGGCTGGATCAGTAACGGGCACAGAGCTCCACTTCGACTTAGATGCCAGCAAGGTGGAGGTGATGTACTGGTATGGGCTGGTATTATTGAAGATAAACTAGTTGGACCTTTTCGGGTTGAAGATGGACTCAAAATCAACTCCCAAACCTACTGCCAGTTTTTAGAAGACACTTTCTTCAAGCAGTGGTACAGGAAATAATATAAAGAAACTGACAAACTCCATGAATGGACGGCTCATGACTGTTATTGAAAAGAAGGGTGGCTATATTGGTGTCACTGATTTTTTTTTGAACTGTCAGAAATGTTTATTTGTAAATTTTGAGTTGTTTGTTTATTCTCACTTTAACAGATGAAAATAAATGAGATGGGAAAATTTTCATTTTTCATTTAGTTGCATAATAATTCTGCACACTAATAGTTGCCCAATAATTGTGCACACATAGATATTCTCCTAAGAAAGCCATAACCTCACTTTTACTTTCTTAAATATTCAGGTTTGAGGTTTATTAACATTTTGGATTGACCAAGAGCACTGTAGTTGTTCAATAATAAAATTAATCCTTCAAAATACAGCTTGCCTCATAATTGTGCACAGAGTTTATATATGTATAAAATTTATTTATATACATGTTTGTCAAATAAAAGACTACCGGTATGTATTTTAAAAATGTACTACTTCAACACTATACACGATGAAATATTTTAATATAAAGATAAAATAAAGATACAAGTAAAGAATATTTTCCACATATAAATCAATGTATATAAGACATTCTGGTAAAGTAGACAGAGATGACTTTTTGCTGGCCAAATGTGAAATATACTAGAGAAACTTGTAAACATACTTCTCCTGAAAATAATTTATTTCCTATTTTTATAAAACTTTAATAGCATGACCTTCAATGGTCATGACCTTCACCCCACCTCAGTGGGAGGATGAGGTAAGTATTATAAATAATGAAAAGAAAACCTTCATTGCAGTGGACACACAATGAGGAAAAAGAGGAGGAAGAGAAGGAAGAGGAACAAATTGTACCCTACTGAGAATTATGAATTATGCTGAAAATAGAACCAATGTATAATAATTCTTTTATTAAAAATATTATTGGATATATGGTAATACTATTATTATTACTATTAGTAGTAGTATTTAATAAGAACGTTTATAGATGCACAGTTCAGACCAAACGCCATAATTACAAATGTCCAAAACAATACGTTCAAAATATAACCAAGTTATTTACTTAGAACAAATAACGTATAATAACCATAAAATGATACAATATAGTACTCTGCTGAAATCCTGAATGTTTATTCTTACTTACTTATTAGGATTTATATGCTGCTCCATTCCCAAAGAACTGTAAGTGGCTTAGGAGCCCTCAAGAAGATTAAAAGCAAACAAAACAACATGGTATAATTAAATTACAAATGCAAAACTCTTGGCACTCAATATTTGCACGGTGTATTCATCTTACACTAGGACTACAGCTATGTAAATGAAAACCTGAAGGGTTAAGTACTAAAAGCAGAGTTATTAATAAAGATTAATAACCTCTTACACTTTTTTTGACAGTGATAAAAAATAGAAAGCAAAAATACCTTGTGGTGTAGTAAGTATATATATCAATACATTAGCCGAACAAGCCCATTTAGAAGCAAGACCCAATTCTTTTAAATAACTTCTTTATGCATCTATCATTTATTTAATGGTAATGTACGTACCGGCCTCCTCTTGTACAGCAAGTATATAAAATGCAGAAGATTGACAACAAGGAATACCGCATTCCAGATTACCATATCCACAGCACAACGAAAAAGGGCTGCCCAGATGATAAAAAGTACACACCCTGCCAAAAATAAACATGTGAAATTATTAGGCATACAACTCTGCCATCCCTAATCCAGAAAACTAAGTATAGTAGAATATAGTAGAATATTGTGTTCAACCTTTTTATCTTCCATAGAACAATCTACCAAGAAAAGATTAATGGTAGTAAGATCAATGAAGACTATGCCAGAAAAAGAATGCAAGTTATAGCATTATAGAAGAGTATCACCCACGTTTGTCTGGAAGCACAGTCAGAAAATGAAATTGTTCATTTATTTTTTTTAAGTATTTATGGATTGGTTTTCCACACATACAGTATTCCAAAGCACTCCCCCCCTCCCAAAATCAAACAAAATCAAGCAGCAGGAATAGAGAAATAGGTTTTACAAATATGTTATAGTGAATTCTCATTACAATAGATTCTCAAGGGTGCAACATTTGAGTCTAATATAGCTTTGCTTACCCATTGTCAGCATGCCTCGTAGGACAATCATATGGAGATTAAAAGTAGTTGGAATAACCAACCCAACTGCAAAACAAATATTGGCCATATGAAAAACCAGGTGATGGATCTCTCTCCAATTTTCACATACAGTTTCATTCAAAGGCACAGAGGTGGCATTTCTGAAGTCCAGGCTGAAGTTCAATGGGGCTGTGGTAATTGAACTGGCTTCTATGAAGTTCATCTTGAACTAGCCTGTTAAAAAGAAACATAGGTTGCACTTGAAGTGTGACTGAATATTCATCTTTTTGCAAGATTGAATGGGGACACATCCCAAGAGCTTGAAAAGTTATATACGGAACATGTTGAATGTTCGCTTAATATTTTTTTAAAAAAGAAAAGCAGTCCTTGTATTTATCAGAATTAACTCAATCACAACGAACTGTATGCTCTTATCTATGTCATTCTGCATACATAAAGTGTGTTCAACAAAGTAATGGGTATAGCTTTGGCACTCAAGTAACTGTTAGCAGAGAATACTTAAAATAAAGTTAGAGTTCCGCTTATCTCTCCCACACCTATCCAACTGCCATGTAACTGTGACATTAAGCAGTACTACTAAATATAGTACCTAATGCAATGCTGAATAGAAGATAAGAAGCAAAAGAGTACACAATATTTTAACAGCCAAGTTTTAAGGGCAACAAAAAAAATATTTAATTTTCAAACGTAACATTACAGGCAATACATTTGACTCTTCAGAAAACTGTCCACTTATGAATATCAGCAAATGGATTCAATATACAGTACATCTAGTCCATGATATATGCCCTAGTCAAAAGTTAGATATTTTTTCTATATGCAATAAATTTGATAGTGATTCTCTCAACAGTTCTTTAGTTTGTGCATCAACACACATGCTTATGAGATTTGTACTCCACTTATGCTGGATACTTTAGCAGAATGCAAAATATCTGCTGTCTGCATTTCATCTTGTGTTAATTTTTGATACATAATGCAGATTGATAGTTTTTGATGGAACAACTTCAATTGGAAAAAAAGTATGAACTTCACAACAATTCCTTGAAGAGTTGGAAAAATTCTGAATGGGCAATAACCATAGGTTGAGGGTAAAAGATATATTTAACCTTTCTCTACATGTGTAGGGTGGTATTTTCAAACAGAAACTAAAAACGGGTAATTTTAATCAAGAAAAAGGCTTACAGAAGAAAGTTAAACTTACTCAATGAAGCTGCTAGACAACTGCAAAACTCCCTGAGACTATTATAAAGGAAGAACCAACAACTTCAGAAGTCATTCCACATATACTGTGTGCTTATGCTTCAGCCCTTATGTCCAGAAAAAAAACAACACAGCATGACTTACTTCACACTATGTCTGGATTCGTGATGCTAAATCATCATGTGGCATCATTCATTGGTTGAACCAGATCTTTAAAACCACACAGTAATAATTTTTTATGTTTAGTTTATGTTTAGTGCCTTAAATATATTTGCTACATGCAAGTAGATGTTTTATTTTAAGGTGTTGCTCTGAAAGTGAAGCAAAAAGAGAGAGAGAGATAATATGTGAATTTCCAGCATCATGAAATATTGATCTCCAATTTCACAGATATACAGGCAGTTAGAAAAATATCCACTGGATATCATAATCTGTTTTATATCAGTGGGATCTTGGTTGTTTAAAGCGAATGTCCCTATGAAGAACTCAATAATTCTATACTAAAAAGGCAATCTGCATTTTACCCTTTTTTGTCGTATGATACAATACTGTCCAAGATTTTGCTAACATTGTATGATACGTGTGCATTTGTGTATGGGCATTTAATGTGCGTTTTAATATATGTTTGGTTAAAAAAGAAGATTGTGTGTGCATGCGCATTTTCAAGTCAGTATGCAGTTTTCTTGACATCATTTTCAGGAGGAGGTTGTCGTTGCTTTGTGGCCCAAGGTCACCCTCTTACATGCCTAAAGCAGGACTACAGGCTCACAGTCTCAGCCTGGTGCCCTAACCATCATGCCAAAACAGCTCTCTCAAATATATTATTTTACAATATTCATTCTAGACCCTAGGCAAAGGAATATTACTTGAAATATATATACACTATTAAACATACCGGTAGTATATTTACTTGCTATTAAATTTAATATTTCAAACACGTTGCCCACATGAGCAACGAAACCTGATAACAGGGAA
Source organism: Thermophis baileyi (assembly GCA_003457575.1). NCBI lineage: Eukaryota > Metazoa > Chordata > Lepidosauria > Squamata > Dipsadidae > Thermophis > Thermophis baileyi. The sequence goes on along the minus strand of QLTV01003764.1, from coordinate 5,992,122 downwards.
AGACGTCATATTCCTCTTAGACAGCAACTTCAGGAATCTTGGAGGGGGGGAGACTATAATTGGAAGGGCTAGGGTCATATCTGGCCGTAACTGGACTGCCAATTTATTGCAAGTTTTCATCATGCTGCACACACATAAAACATACACAATATTCAAGCCTCTCCCAACATGGATGGAGTTTGTACAAGGCTGTACTTTTTCTTCCTCAGAAAATTACTTCAGCTTTAAAGTAATAACGAGGCTGGTAGGCTTGTGCTGAACAATGAGGACTAGTTGTCTGCACATACTGAGCCAGACCTGGACAAGGTTTTGATTAGCTCTGCCTTCTGTTTCAGGTATAAAGACTCATTCAAAGATGGTGGCACAGGGATACCTGACCATGCTCACCACCTCTCCTCTTCAAGGTGCGATTCAAAACAATGAGAAGAGGAAGAGGACAGTATTATTATATTGCTTTTTGCAATTAGACTCTACCCCCCCACCCCCCACATGACAAGAAGCTGCTAGGGCATCTCTAATTTAAAAGCATATGAGAACCCTAAGAATCCTCTGTAATGTGCTTTGGGGTCCTTTTGAATGAAGGAGCTGGTTTTTTTTTTTAGCTCCCGCAAACTGAACTCCAGTCACAACTCCATAACTCCAGTCACCCCACGGGTTATTAGCGCGAGTCTCTGCAGTTCTTTCTCCAAGTCCCGACGTGAGAATCCAACGAGGACGGTACAGAGGGCAGGTGCCAAGGGTAGGCTAAGGCGGGAGATAGGCAGGACTGGAGGCACCCAACGGGCGAGGCTTTCAAAGTGTCAGGCTCTGGGAAGCAGCGCGCCCACGTTAAAGGCTGTAAGTAGCCCAAACTAATTCACCCGGACTAGAATTGCACTGGAACCTTTCCCCCCCCCCGCCCCAACTCCACCGCCTAAGGGCGGCTCGTGAGTAGACCGGGTTGCGGAAAATGTCGCCCAGCCCTGCGCGTCTTCCCAGCTGCCTCAATTCTGCCTATCAAAACTGATCAGCCCCGCAGCTTCTTCTGGCCGCCCCGGAATCTTCTCCTACCTGCTTCGCTCCTCCTAGTCCCAGCCTTACCTGTCCGCGTCGCCGCTGCCAGGCGCCTTCTCCAGAGTTTCTACTGTTATACTCAAAGGTGGCTGCCAGGACCGGCGCGCTCCTTACGGGAGCGCCCTGTGGCTCCGCTGCGCCTGCTAGAGGAGCCTGAGGGAAACACGCTCGCCCTCCGCAGAGCGGAGGTTTTGACTAAAATAGGCATCAAGCAGCCGCCAGCAGTAACTTGCGGGCGGCGCTAGCTCCCTCCCTGTGCTTGCAGCCCTCAGAAACCAACGGCGTGGGGGAGCGCGCAGGCGCTTTTTTTTCTTTTTATACGCTTTGCTCTTCCCGGCCCACCCTCGTAAAAGTTCTTGGGACTTGCTTGTCCGTCTGGGGTGGGGGAGTGCTTGGTGATCGCCAGTCGCCGCTTTAGCTATTCGGAATGTCGCGACAGCTCAAAAGCGAGGGGGGGGGGAATTAGGTGCCCAAGGAGCAATATTAGGGCTCTGCGAACTTTCTTCCAAATCATTGGGGAAAGAAAACCGCTTCTGTTTATCTTAAGAGTACAAGCCACCCGGCTGCTGCTCATTAAAATTCTGTCTAGAATTTAAGGGCCTGCAATTTAGGGATTCACAGTTCTGAAGGAGCTTCTCCAACGTTCAAGTTTTTTAAAAATAATAATAATAATAATAATAATAATAATAATAATAATAATAATAATAATCTCTTTTATTCATTAAACATGAAACTCAGTCAACTGAACATTTAAAAATGCATCACAAATATTATTGACTGGCGCTTATGGTTGATAGAGTTGCTGCCAGCATCCTAGGTATCAACCAAATACCTTCTTAAGATGTATGATGAGTAGCGCAGTTTTTTGCAGTTCTGCTGGTGTTATTGCAGGAAGCTGCAATTTATTGATGTATTTTGTAAAATTCTTAGACATGGTACCAAGTGCCCCGATGACAATGGGTATCACTGTTACATGTTTCATCCATAATCACGTAGTTACAATAGCCAGGTTGCGATATTTCGTGATTTTTACCAGTTCTTTTTCATCGACTCTGGCATCTCCTGGTACAGCTATATCAATAAATTGTATGCTTCGGTTTTCAACAACTGTGATATCTGGCATATTGTGTTCCAAATGACAGTCTGTCTGTATTCGAAAGTCCCACAAGATCTTCACCTTCTAATTTTTGACAACTTTTTCCACTTTATGTTCCCATAACTTTTTGGATACAGGTAAGTTGTATTTTTTACATAATGACCAGTGGATTAATTTAGCAACTTGGTCATGTCTAGCTTTGTAATCAATTTGTGTGATTTTGCTGCACTCACATATTAAATGTGAAACAGTTTCAACTATGTCGTTGCAAAGTCGGCAGTTTGGATTGTCAGTGGATTTTTGTATCTTCGCTTTCATGGCATTAGTTTGTAGTGCTTGTTCTTGAGCAGCAAGTATTAAACCTTCCGTAGCAATTTTTCTGTACTTTGATTCACATAGTCATTCAAACTTTGTTTTTCTTCTTCTAAGAAGAAGTTTGATGGATTTGCAATAGCCCTCTGCCCCCTATTCTTCTTCACAGGTACAACCTGTCAATGTCACTTTGTGGATGTAAAGCGTAGTACATATTCAAAAGTTTGCGCATTTTCCAGTCCATGTTTTCCAGTTCAGACACAGTCCAGTTGATGATTCCAGCTGAGTAACGTATTGCAGAAACTGCCCATTTGTTAATTGCTTTAATTATGTTTCCAGCATTCAGCTTTGATTTTAAATGTCACTTTGTGGATGTAAAGCGTAGTACATATTCAAAAGTTTGCGCATTTTCCAGTCCATGTTTTCCAGTTCAGACACAGTCCAGTTGATGATTCCAGCTGAGTAACGTATTGCAGAAACTGCCCATTTGTTAATTGCTTTAATTATGTTTCCAGCATTCAGCTTTGATTTTAATCCTGATGTATTCCTTTTGCATTGACTCTTTGGCTTTTCCATTCAGGATGTTATCTGCTTCCATTATGCCTAATGGAATTTTTCCATTTTTCCTCGCTGCATGGATAATATAGCACATTTTTCAAGTCCAATATTCATGTTGATGTCGCTGCTGAACAGTTGAACTGTGTTGAGTATTGATTTAAGTTCATTGGGGCTTTTCGCATACATTTTTAAGTCATCCATGTATAGTAGATGGTTTATCTTGCCATTTTGGCTTGAGATTTAGTATCCCAGTTTTGTGTTTTGTAGGATTATTGTGAGTGGAATTAATGCGATGTTGAATAGTAGTGGCGAAAGTGAGTCCCCCTGGGAGATT
>QLTV01003764.1:5970108-5986964 GCA_003457575.1 Thermophis baileyi | reverse complement strand
TTATTATTAATTATTATTATTATTATTATTATTATTATTATTATTATTATTATTATTATTATTATTATTATTATTATTATTATTATTATTATTATTATTATTTACAAGTTTATTTGGATTTCAAAGATGAGTCTCTTAAATTTAACCCTCACATGACTCTCATTAATATTGAATTTGGGTTGTTTTTGCATGCATTCACATCAGAGGTGGGTTCCTCCCGGTTCTGACCGGTTCTATAGAACCGGTAGTAACTTGGCAGCCTGGGTCGCTAGTATTATTATTATTATTATTATTATTATTATTATTATTATTATTATTATTATTATTTACAAGTTTATTTGGATTTCAAAGATGAGTCTCTTAAATTTAACCCTCACATGACTCTCATTAATATTGAATTTGGGTTGTTTTTGCATGCATTCACATCAGAGGTGGGTTCCTCCCGGTTCTGACCGGTTCTATAGAACCGGTAGTAACTTGGCAGCCTGGGTCGCTAGAACCGGCAGCAACCCATGTCTGCCACGCCCCCGAACCGGTTCTTTCAGCGGCACCATATGTGTCGCCATCTTATTTTTTGCTTTTGTGCATAAGCTTTTTTTAAGCACTCTGCATGCACAAAGCGTGCGCAAAGTGCACTGCGCATGCACAAAACACGCGCAAAGCACACTGCGCATGCACAAAGCGCGCACAAAGCGCACTGCGCATGCACAAAGACTGAGCGAACGGGCAGCGAAGAAAACCAGAACCCACCCCTGATTCACATCTTTTGTTCAAAGAGGATTTTTCTTTATCCGGTCATAGATTTGTAATGCATCTTAGTGGCATTCTTGCCAAGTTCATTTGTAACAGTCTGATGTTTTATTAAAATTTTTGAAATAGAGCCTCCACAGTTTCCCATGCCTGGTCATGTCAAAATCCAGCCCTCCTTTCATAGGTTTCTGCAAGAAAAAAAATGTTGCAAATAGTTTAAAGAATCATTATTTTAAATGAATGAGATTTGGAAATCAGCTGCATCTTTTGGACAGGTTGGCTGAAAAAAGTTTAACAAAAGAGTGGCTGCTGCTGTTATGAATAATAGTGTCTTGCTGTGTTCCTGCAGATCTGAAACACTTCTTCCCAATTAAAACAAGTGCACAGTCCCAGGAATGAGATCTTTATGTACAGGCATACACAGGCAGACACATATCTGGAATTGGACACCAGAGGGAACCTATTCCAGGTAGGCCTAGGTAGTCCACTATGAATGAATGAATGAATGAATGAATGAATGAATGAATGAATGAATAAAATTAACATGTGTACCAAGAACCAGGATATTGTATTGCTCAAAAGATTAAAGATGCAGGAGGAAGGCTTGATTAAGAAAAGGACTGATACAGTAGTAAAAGATAAAGAAGCAAATCTGACTCAAAGTGAACAAAAATACTATCCTTGACCTCATGCATAGGTGTGCAAAGATCAGATGATTGCTAGAGTTTTCTCTCTCTCTCTTTGCTGCCACTTAGTCATTATCCAAATATTTGCAACCCAGATCTGGTAGCCCTCTTATACCCAAAGTTGAAAGATGTATTTTGGCATGAGAGATTAAAAAAAAATTAAAATTATTGTTTTTTAATGACTCCAGAAGTGCTGGTTGAGAAAGCTGTTTCACTTCAGTCAATGTTACTAATGCAACAGGAGTTGTCCTAAAAGGCTCAATTAATGGTCTCTAGAAGGTCCTTTCCACTGACTTGGTTCCTGCAGTATTTCTCACTTAGCCATGGTTTGTTTAATGAAGTTCAGCTGTTATGATGTGAATATGTGCCACATTATGTCATGCCAAAACATAATAGTTTGGTACAAACCACTACTAAGCCATAAATCCAATCAAACAATTAGACTTAACACAACTGATGACCAGGTTTCACACCTATTATAAATAGGAGATACATCTTCTAACCCGTTTCTAAACCTTTTTCCTCCAGTTACCTGATATATAAAAAATACAGGTAATGTAAAGCAAGGGTGATCATGAAGAGGTAACGGTATCATCTCTTGCATTTATCTTTTGAAAACATTATATTTCATATAATTTCCTGCAGCCTCAGTCTCCAGAACATTGGAAGTGCAGCCTTTCATTCAATTTAGCCTACTTCAAAGTATTGTTGTTAACTGAAAGTGGCGGAACCTATAGCCATACATTTAAAAGAATGTGGAATGTTTAGAATCCATTCAATCAAGTTCCAAAGTTCTCTTATTTATATGCATGTAGGCTTCCAAAAACAAATTTAAACTATTTAAAATTGTTCATGTTTCACAGTTTGGCCATATGGAGGGAACTGTCATGAAGATTTATGTGACAAAACCTGAAGGCCCCATGCTTTTAATGTGTAAAAATAATTATTTCCTGAAAGCATAATAATTTTAATGCATTCCGCAAGCAATAAATATTAATTTGGTCTGTTGACTTACCTCTAACTTAAAATCCTCTTTATCCACTTTATCCGCGGTTTAAACAAGAATGGTTATCACTTGTCACAGTCCTAGGAACAGTGGACACAATCCATAGGCTGTCATCACTGATGATGTGAGAAATGAGTTATTCTATTAAAATGGGATATTTTCTGCTTCTGACAAACCGCTGGTAAGGTTATTTATTAAATTCATTTATCATTTTCAATTCTCCTACTTTAGTGAGAAAGATAGCAAGGCTGTTTCATAATTATTCTGGAGAAATTACAAACCTTTCTTCAGATTCCTATTTTAAATTCATTTGCAGAAAGCATGTTCCCCCCTTTCCAAATTCTCTTCAGCTTAAATAAGCTATCCTGCTTTTTTCCATTGTGTGGAACAGAAGTATGTGCTCAAATCACAGATTTTCCCAAAAGAAGGAAAGTGGTACATCTAATTGGCCATGTTTTAAACAGTATGAGGACAGATGAATTCTCACCAATGTAAACACACACACAAAAGATAAATCCCATCCCATGGCCCATATGTGGGCCATGAAAAAAAAAATAACCAAAAATTTCCTTCAAAAATAGAGGGAATTTCTTTGTAGCGCCAGCTGAAGTTTTGTAATATTTTATTGATATTGGGGGACCTTGATTTACACTAGGGGCTTTCTCAAAACTGATTGAGAAGAAACAAAAGATTCAAAGTCCTTCATTTTGGAAAAAAAAAAACAAGTTCAGGTTAATAGAATAAAATAATTTCCATCTTTGGAAATACATAGATTTAGTGACCAGTGAAAACAAATGTCAGTTGGAGATTATTTAAGTCTTAAGTCTGATTAAAGACTTAAGCAACTTTCTGGGCCAAGATATATTGGGATTCCGAGAGTATGTCGCAGGTACACTGTTTAAATTATATATAATCTTTTGCCACTTCTCTGAAGTCTTCGGTGTCATACAAATATTAGTGTCTACAGATATCTTTTCTATGGCTGTTCAAAGCTTTGATGAGAAGACAGAACTGAAAGGCGATTCAATCAATTTATTTATTTGGATAGATTTGATGTCTGTATCTGATCGAGTGCATTTGAATCGGTTCAGTTATTTGAAGGTGACTTAGGAGATTTGATAGATTTTTTGCAGTCTTAAGCACTATTGCAGCTTTCCTTCTATATTTACATAGCTGAATGGAGATGTTGAATGGTGTGATCAGTCTTATTAGCAGCTGGTGAATGATTTTCATCACTTCTGCAAACACTATTACAGCATTAAGAGAAGAAGGTTGTCTGCTGTTTGTATTTCTCCTTTTCTCTAGGGACAGATTGCTTGTTTATTGCCGGAACAAGTTTGCAGTAGTGTGCTTGCTGCTGAGTAATTACGAATATGAAACATATTAGTATGATACAGAATCATACTAATACATGTAGTCCTCAACTTACAACAGTTCATTTAGTGACCATTCAAAGTTACAATGGCACTGAAAAATGTGACTTATGACCGTTTTTCACAGATACAACCATTGCAGCATCCCCATGTTCATGTGATTAAAATTCAGTTGCTTGGCAACTGGTTCATACTTATGACTGTTGCTGTGTCCCAAGGCAATGTCATCACTTTTTGCAACCTTCTGAGAAGCAAAAAATCAATGGGGAAGCCAGATTTACTTAACAACCAGATTACTAACTTATCAACTGCAGTGATTCATGATGTGTTCTGACTGACCTCTAAATGAACTCTAAATCGTTATGCTTAGCTGAACTCTGAATGAACCCTGATTTGTTATATTTTAGTTGAACTTTAACTGAACTGTATGTTTTCACTCAGGTCCAGCGTTTGAATGCTCAAACGCTATTGGTTGTTGTGTCTGGCAGCCCTCTATAAAAGAGCTAGCTATCAGACTGTGCTTTGCTGGTTGTCTTGAGTTGAGCTAATAAAAAGAGCTGTTCTGAAGTCAGTCTCCTGTGGTCATTCCCACTCTCTAACAGTGGTGACGAGGGCTTGGGACCAGGAGAACGAAGACTAACCTCTCAAGCGCAGCAATCAACTAGGCGGCAACGATTATGCCTGCCTTTGACCGTGCGGAATGTCTACCTTCCACCCACCGGCGCCATTCGATCCCACCCGGGAAAAGTGGGACTCGAGTGCTTCCTTGAAGCGAATGATCTCTTGGGGCTACCGGACAACAGGTAGCGGGCGTTGTTCCTGAGTCACTGCGGCTCCGAGGTGTTTGACACCGCGGAGTCTCTCTCTGATCCCACACCGGTGCACACTGTGCTGTGGCATGTTCTTCAGGCCACCCTGAAGACACATTATGCGCCAACGCCGTCCAAGATTGTCCGGCGCTACGGGTTTCGCCAGCGGATGCAGCAGGAGGGCAAGACCATCAACCAGTACATTGCTGCCCTCCACAAGGCATCCGGACACTGCGAATTCCGCAACCTGGACGACAGCCTGCTCAACTAGCTCATCTGCGGCGTGCAGGACATTCGCCTACAGCGCCGGCTCCTGGCTCGGCCTAATCTCACTCTGGCCGCCGCCCTGGATGAGGCCAGGGCCGCCGAGTCCTCCACCAAAGCTGCCGAGTCGCTACATCGCTTCGCATCTGGCAGAAAGGAGTCGAAGCCTCCTCCTTCCGTGCATCGGGGCGTGCTAGACGAGCCGGGCAGCGATGACGACGACGTCTGCTGTACCGACCAAAGGTGTCCCCTGGCTACCTCTGACTCTTCCCCTGCATGTGCTAGCTGTGGGGGGAGGCATCCGAGAGCCTCATGCAGGTTCAGAGATGCTGTATGCCTGAGATGCAACAAATGAGGCCATTTGGCGCGAGTCTGCTGCGCCAATTTTCCAAACTGGGACGCGCATGTGCAGGACGCACCGAGAGGCGACCTGTCAAAGAAATTCTGGCGCGAATTCTCAAAACCGCGCCAAAAGTCCACTGACATCGATCCTGAGACCAAGCAGACACGGGTTGCAAGAGCCAGCTGCAACAGCATGGGCAAGCTCATGGTCAACGTATCAATCAAAGGCGCCCCTATCCCGATGGAGATCGACACCAGCTCAACGGTCTCGATCGTCACGTGGCAAACCCTGAAGTGTGCCCTGCCTAGCCTCCAATCTACCCACCTGCGGAAGACCTCCATCCGTCTATCCGACTACCAGGGGAACAGAATCCCTGTCCTGGGTCAAGGCCGGTTCCAGGTGAAATTCAACGCCTTCGAGGGGCCTCTACAGCTCACCATCGTCAGCGGCAGCCTCCCGAGCCTCCTCAGTCTCTATTGGTTTGAGACGCTCGGCCTAGGAGTGACCGGCATCAACTCCATTGGGTCCCATGAATTCGACGACCTTTTCAACGAATTTAAGGACGTTTTCAGTGACGGCTTGGGCAAGTATGTGGGGACTCCAATATCTTTTAATCTAGACCCGAATGTTGCCCCCATTCGCCTTAAGCCTAGGAGGGTTTCCCTGCCGCTTAGAGACAAAATTGACAAGGAGCTGGATAAGCTCATCAAACAAGGCATATTAGAACTGGCTGACCATGCTAAATGGGAGACCCCAATTGTCACTCCCGTAAAGAGGGATGGTAGCATTAGAATCTGTGTGGATTACAAATGCACACTTAACAAGGCTCTAGGCATTACAACAGAGCGGCTATCCGGTGCCAATTGTGCATCATCTGCTTCACTCCCTAGGTCCTGGTCGCCTGTTTGCCAAACTAGACCTCGCATAGGCGTACCAACAGTTGCCGGTAGATGGCGCTACCGCTGAGGCACAGACCATTGTGACTCACAGGGGAGCTTTCACATGTCACAGGCTGCAGTTTGGGGTCAGCGTGGCCCCGGGGTTGTTCCAGAGTGTAATGGAACGTCTGTTGCAGAACCTCCCCAGGGTCATGCCCTATTTTGATGATGTCTTCATCTCCGCCTGTGACCAGGACCAGCTCCGCTGTTAAGTCAGAATGGTCCTGTCAAAATTGTGTGCTGCTGGGCTTAAGGCCAAACGCAGCAAGTGCTTGCTGGGGGTGCCCGAGGTCGAATTCTTAGGGTACAGAGTCAATGGTCAGGGCATCCACCCCGCGGAAAGCAAGCTTAGGGCCATCCACGAGGCCCCTGCCCCAAAGAACCAAGTGGAGCTCCAACCTTTCCTTGGTCTCCTTAATTTTTACAGCCTTTTTCTTAAAGGCAAGGCCACCGTAGCAGAAACTCTCCACAGGTTACTAGCAAAAAACACCCCTTGGGTGTGGGGCCCCAAGGAACAAACGGCTTTCAACAATGTCAAAAAGCTTTTAACCAGTGACAGTTTTTTAATCCAATATAACAACACCTTGCCTTTGGTTCTGGCTTGCGACGCCTCTCCAGTGGGGGTCGGGGCAGTTTTGAGCCATAAACTTCCCAATGGCTCTGAGGCTCCAGTGGCCTATTACTCATGCACCCTGTCGAGCACCGAAAGGAACTACAGCCAGCTCGACAGGGAAGCATTGGCTTTGATTGCGGGAGTTAAAAAATTCAATGAGTATCTTTTCAGGAGGGACTTTGTAAAAGTGACAGATCACAAGCTGCTCCTTGGGCTACTCGCTGGAGACCGCCCTACGCCGGCTGCCTTGTCCCCCTGTTTCGGCCGCTGGGCCATATTCCTGTCGCCTACTCCTATCGCCTGGTACATCGGCCAGGAAAGGACATGGGCAACACGGACGCTTTGAGCAGGTGCCTGTTGCCCGATCTACTGACTGATATTGTTCCTGAAGCGCCTGTACTACTCATTGACCTTGCGGACTCAGGACTGGTCACCTCGGCCGAGGTGGCTAAATACACGGCCAAAGACCCCGCACTCAGAACTGTGTTAAACTGGGTGTGGAGGGGATGGCCAAAGGACCTAGTCAGGCCTGAGTAGAAGCCTTAGGCCGGGCATGGACGAGGAAATCCAACAGTGGGTTGGCCTTTGCAAGCCCTGTCAGGATTCGCGACCAGCTCTGCCTAAAGCCCCGGTCCACGATTGGGACCAACCCAAGAGCCCCTGGTCTAGGTTGCACGCCGATTTTGCGGGCCCCTGCCATGGCCAAATGTTTTTAATAATTGTAGACGCCTATTCAAAATGGCTTGAGATATTTCTCATGGGCTCTACCACCACTGAGGCCGTTATCAAGGTTCTGAGTGCCTGTTCGCAACCCATGGCCTTCCTGATGTGTTAGTTATGGACAATGGGCCCCAATTCACGGCCACCCAATTTGAGAGGTACCTTGCTGACCAAGGGATCCGCCAAGCCCTGTCCTCGCTCTTCCATCCGGCCACAAATGGATTGGCGGAACGCTTAGTTAGATCTGCCAAAGAAGCGTTGGGGCGCTTAGGCCCCGGGGACTGGCAGGCCCGAATCGACAAATTCTTAATTGCACAGCATATAACGCCAAGTGCTACCACTGGCCGCAGCCCGGCCGAACTCCTCATGGGTCGCAGGCTTAGATCCGTCCTGGACCGTTTACACCCAAACTACGCCACTAAGGCAAAACCAGAGGTCACACAAAAAACCAGGGCCTTCTCCCTGGAAGATTCGGTATTCACCCGAAATTATGCTAAGGGTTCCCTGTGGCTACCTGGGGTCATAGAAACAATCTTGGGTCCACTAACATACAAAGTCCGCCTCCATGACGGACGCCTCTAGAAGAGGCATATAGATCAGCTACGCAACCGAGTAAAAGGGGAATTTAACAAACCGCAAATGGTAACACCCTGTGTTCTTCCCCTAGCTAACTCACGCCCGAGTGTCTCGGAAGGCCTACCTGAGGAAGCTGAAGTCCAGCGGCATCCTCAATTAGAACCGGTTCCACCAGTCGAAGAGGCCACGCCCGATACATTCCAGGAGCTTCCATGCTCCAACCCAAGAGCGACAGCAGACTTGTCCGAACAGGCTGCCGCCTCGCCTACGATTGAGCAGGGAGGGTTCCCAAACACCCCGCCTACCTGCGCGACTATGTTTGTTGGACTGCTCCATCTAGAAGGGGAGGGGTGTTGTGTTCTGACTGACCTCTAAATGAACTGTAAATTGTTATGCTTAGCTGAACTCTGAATGAACCCTGATTTGTTATGTTTTAGTTGAACTTTAACTGAACTGTATGTTTTCACTCAGGTCCAGCGTTTGAATGCTCAAACGCTATTGGTTGTTGTGTCTGACAGCCCTCTATAAAAGAGCTAGCTGTCAGACCGTGCTTTGCTGGTTGTCTTGAGTTGAGCTAATAAAAAGAGCTGTTCTGAAGTCAGTCTCCTGTGGTCATTCCCACTTTCTAACAATTCACTTAACAGCTGTGGCAAGGAAGGTCGTAAAATGGGGCAAAAATCACTTAACAAATGTCTCATTTAACAACAGAAATCTTGGGCTCAATTGTGGTTGTAAGTTGAGGACTACCTTCTTTCTCTGCCTTGAAAGATTACAGAATATTTCAAAAAATTAGCACATAGAAATCCCAGAATCTATCCAGTTGAAGCATTAATTTTCTTTAAACTGGCCATCACTATCCTGTTACATTCATCCTATTTGGCCTTAGGATGAACCAGCTGTAGACTTTCAGTGTTATCCTTTATAGATTATCTTTACTGAACTGAAACTCTAATACAGGGCTGTCAAACTCCCGGCCCGCGGGCCGGATGTGTCATGTGCTGGCCACACCCACGCCCATTTTAGCAAAGGGGGGAAAAGTCCCGATACGTCATGTGACACCACCATGACAATGTTAGTTTGACACCACTGCTCTAAAAATTCAAATCTGCTCCTTAGAAGTTGTAGGGCAATCTGCTGTATATAAACATGGCGCAAACCCCACACTCATTCACATTGATGTTGTTATCTAGTTGGGTAATGAAATGTCTGCAAGCAAACGACAAAGCTCAGAGAGCACCAAAGACTTACAGTTCAACTCTAAGTTACATATATTGTCTTCTAATGGATTCAAATCAAACTGAATCATGCTTTTCATATTTTGAATTCAGACCAGATCTTGGCTGACGGATGCACCCCTGGCTATTATACTTTTTCCCCATATCTCTCTAAATTGATTATATAACAAAATCTAGATTTTTCATATTCTTCCTGTAGATGTATTTTACCATAGCTGCTTGTTTGCATTTTCCATCATGCCTTTTGCATTAAAATAATAAACTTTGAAGCTTGTATAAAAAGTAGGATATATGTATTTTAGAATAAACATTAATAGTAATCTGTTATTCACACACATTTAGTAATTATTCCTATTTTTCCATTAATTATCAAAGCTTATAAAGATAACAGCAGGGAAGTAACCTATTAAAATGGTAATCTACATCAGAGGGAATACAATATTCATTGAATATCACGAATAACAACTTGTCTACAGAAAGGATCACTGTATTTCATTAATGAAAAGCCAAGTAGCCATTAAATTGAAATGTTTATAGGCTTTTTTGAGCATGCTGTTTATGTTTTTTGTGTTGTCCTTTAGTAAAAGATGAAAATGTTAATTTACTTTATACAAACACCAAATGTGTAATAACACAGAATAAACCTAAACAAGCAGCAGTACCTTGTCCACATGGCTCCATATCTATAGGCATGATAGATCTACAGATTCCTTCTACATACATGTGCTAGATGTTAATGTCAGTACATTAGACGTTCTTCACAAACCATAAGGTTTATTTTGAAATTAAACAATTACATTTTAGAATCTCATATATGTATGTATTTGCATGGACAATATTTATAGAATTGCTGAACATATAAAAGCTTTTATGTATACATTTCTACTAAACATACCTGCTGGTAGCAACATATTTAATGCATTTTCAAATTACTAAAAACTATTTCTAAAACCGTCTGCCATTCCATAAAGTCAAACTATTCTGAAATGCTAAGAAAATACATGTTTCTACTAAAATTTAAATATTTGTAAAGTACACATCTGTACAATATTGGACAAGTACATTTAGCATAGAAAATATAAATTGTTTCAATTCTTTTAAAGTTTTTATATATAAACCATCATTTTCTAAGCTTCCCCTGAGTATAAGCAACAAAAATATAAGACAACAGTCTACTAATATTTCACTCCAAATTCATTGTGATTCTTTATTATCAATATTGCAACTACTACGAATTGAATCAAATGTATTTGGTTTGAATTAATTGTCTATAATTTTTGTTTCTAGAAAGAAACAATGTAGTGACAAACCAGAATAAATCCAAAACGGAACAGTAACACACCGTTACTAATCTACTAAATAAAATAAATGGAAAATATAAACCTGTGGTTAGCCAAGAATCAGATCAAGCAAAGTGCCAGATAACTAGATTCTGGAATCTTTCACAGCATAGAGTTCAAAATCTATTGCTCAAATCTTTCTGGCTTTTGAACATGATTTTAAAAATAATGGCATTTGTCCTAGTTGTCCCCTCCACAGAAACAGCAGCATTATAATATAGATTGTACTTTGAGGACCAAAGAAATATACATTTTCCTTATACTATTCCTAAAAATACAGAAGTTTATATCTGTTTATATAGTGAGATAGGAAAGAATGTGTACTTTTTCTTCCTTTAAAGAGATGTTAAGCCCAAGATTATACAATGCAGCTGATATTAATAAAGGAGAATATTTGTAACTCAGGGTTAAAATGAGGGGTTCTTGGTGCTCTCTAAGGTTGGTTGTTTTCTTGCAGATGTTTGATCACCCAAACTAGGTAACATCATCAGTACTAGCACTGATGTTATCTCATTTGGGTAATAAAATGTCTGCAAGAAAACAACCAGGCTCAGAGACATTATTCAATCCTGAAAAATGGGTAAGATTAAGCCATTGTCTATATAATGGCCATGTGTTTGCAATTGTTACAATATTATTTTTCTAGTTGATTTTGCATGTAAAATGGCATAATAAACTAGTATTGCTGTCTAAAAAAATCAACATTGGCCAACTTATGAAGAATGAAGGACTTTTTAATACTTCCCAAGCTTTGAATAAATCTAAAATCTCAGCTGGTATTTTTGGTCCCAGCTGAGGCAACACGATTGAGGTATACACAATTATGCATGGTGCAGATTAAGTAGACAAACTATTTTCCCTTCCTCCAAATTCTAGAACCAGAAGTCACTCAATGAAACTGAGTCCTGGGAGAAGTTTTTTTAATATAAAGCATAATTTGGAATTTGCTACAGTGAGATGTGCTGGCAATCCACTTGGCTAGCCTCAAGAGTTGGACCAATTCATGGAAGTTCACGGGATCAATGGCCATTAGCTTTGGTAGCAGCATAGCTATTCTGAGACTACCTACATGAAGACTAGTGGACTTTTTTGTGCAGTGGCTTGGCCGCTGTGAAAATAGACCACTGGACTAGATGGGCCAATAGTTTGATCTAGCAGGGCACTGCTTATGTTATGTACACTTCAAGTTCTTACATCCTGTGCTCTTTGTTGTTGTACCAGTAGGTTTCAATAAATACAGAATTTTAAGTTATGAGGAGGAATATTTTAAAAGTTACCATAACCTTTCAATTCGAGTGCTTATCTGTCAATACCTGGGATTAGCAACACCAGACCTTTCTAGAATTACAGGATTTTATTGTTAGGTGATAACCTCTTGAAAAATACAGGTCTGTTGCCTAGATTCAAAATCTGAGATGAAAAACATGCTCATGATTCCTGTTATAAATCTCAAACTCTTCCTCAAAGTAGCTGCTGATTCAAGTAATATTGTGATTTATGGGATTCCTAGATAGTTTTCCATGTTCCTGAGGTTAGTCTGATATGTTGGAGCAAAGGAAAGGAGACTGATTTGTTTGTATACATGTGAGTTTTAGAGTTTTTATATACAGTAGTTGGTGCATTTATTGGCTTTGTTTCAGTTCATTGGAGTGGCATTAGTTTAATAGTGCTTGGAAACGCTCCATTTCTTTTTGACTAGGGGAAAAAAACCCTTCCCCCAATATTTGCCCTTTAAGAAATAATTCCTTTCCCATAACATTTCCACCGTTCTTAAAATATATAATGCCCCATCCATCAAGATACTGTAGCTGCCTTCTGTGCTATTTAAACAATGGAACATTTTTATGCTAGATAAATTTCAACATTTAAAGTGATTGATGCACTTTTTGAATTCTAAATAGCAATATTTATGTCTTTTGTTGTACATCCAAAAGCATCAGTTTATGATAGAAAGGAAGAAAGTGCCAAGTCTTCTTTCAGCTTTACAGGTTGTTCAATTCTTTGTCACATGGGTTACCTACTGTAAATCTGTAGGCCAAGTTTATGCATTGTAATTATGCACAAGTGAACCAAGGTTCTTTTGAAAAGATGGCTTGCTTGTTGCTCTTCTCTATGATAAAATAGCTTGCATAATTCATGATGACAAGGCAATCTTAATAAGCAAGAACAAAAGCTCTATGCAAATGATGTTTTTGAAAACACAATAAAGTACAATTACAAGAAGTTGTATGAAATAATGATTCATATCTGCCCCTATTCTCCCAAAGTAATAAGATGAGCAAAACAAGTAAACAGCAGTGAATCATAATGCACAATCTATGTGTACAATCTGCTGGTTCTAAACAGTGTGAAGAATCCCACTAGATTGTCTGCTAGGAAAGAAAATGATTTTTATTTTAAAAGTTGCCTTTTTGAGTGTCTTCACATGATACCATCATAGTATGTTTCACCATTTAATGGTGGTAAGAAGGCAAAATTATGTCATTTTGTAGTAAGAGGTATATTGTCTTTAATTTTATTGTTGTCTTGAATTGTTCTGAAAATGGTCTGCAGATTTTTTTTTTGGCGTATTAGGTGCTGATACATGATAGAAATTTGGTAGCCGAATATCATATCGAAATCCTTTCCCTTTGCTCACTCTGTCGTTCAATGCATAGAGTTTATCAGCAATATCATTTCCAATCAGGATTGAAAACAGACGTGAGATGAATCGGTGTTTTGCAAAGAGCAAATATAATTTTTTTCTCCTCCACGCCACATAATGACAATCTGTTTCGGCCGTAAGGGTTACCTGAAAGACATATTCCCGAGTATGGGGAAATGGAAAAAGAGAAATTGATATTTTTATCATTGTGCTTAAAAAAACCAAAATTAAAAACAAAACAAAAATAAGACACTTCCTTTTCTTTTATTGTATTCTTAACAATCAAAATTGCGAAATGGTTTATTCCTGACTTTCATTCTAACTCTTCTCCATTTATAGCATTCTCTGCTACAAATATATTTCTCTTACTGGATAAGTTATCCAAGTGCAAAAGCTATCTAGTGTATTAATTTTTCAAAGACAAGTTTATCCAGAGGAGGTATAGCCTTAATTTGGGCATTCTGTTAAAAGTACAGTACTTCTGGTAAACACAGAATTCATGCTGAATTTTACAGACAGCTCTTCCCCTCAAATGAGCCATTAAAATGAAGGTTTATTGTGTTTGTTCTACTTACACTGCTACCAGAGGACAAGCCTCTGACATAAGGAGCTAAAAATCCAAAACATGAAAACAAAAGAGGAAAGGAAAGGAAAGGAAATGTAAGCAAGGAAGGAAAAGACACATACAATTTTTCCAGTTTCATGTACATGGATTTAGTTACTTGATCAAGCATTATAAAAATTCCATATGATCATATACGGAAAATTGTCAGCAAAATACTCCCCAGGTACTGAAAAAAATGTTCATTGTTTAGATTTTTATTCCATGCTTTGTTTTTTTCCATTGATAAATGTTTTAAATTTTCCTTGGCTCCCTTACTTTTGCCTCATGCCCAATAACAAGTGCTGTCAGTGGACATTTCCCACCCTCGGCAGAATGGCATGGAACTAAGGCCGGGTGCCAAAGTCTTCACAGACCAAGTTGTTTTTTGAGTCTGAATCTAAAGGAACATTCTCAGGAAGCTTTTCACTAAAGCATATGGTGCAACAATGGGCAGATGGGGCCGCACTTAAGCAGCAAAAAGGAGTACTTGGTTCACTCACGTGGAAGACTAATTTTTACATATATATATCTTTCTAGTTATATGTCACTTCCTTTACTATATCAAGAAAAAATATACACAAAAGAAAATTAAGCATTAAAAAACCAGCAATTAAACTTATAAAAACAATCATTTTAATCCCCCTGAAGGATGTCTGTATGTAAATACTGTAGAGCTATGTGTTTATGAAAGAATATATTCAAACTCATCCAGACAAAACCTAGGTGAATGGACTGAAGTTGAAAATATGATCACAGTGAGCATCTGAAGAAGAAAACTCCGAAGAGAAGATGCCACTCAAGGGAAGGCCCCCTTCCTTGAAATTCTGTATGAATTCAGGTCCTGATATATCTGATAAGGGAATATCAGGACTTGAATACTGATCCTATTCCCAAATCAGTATTAGGAAAAGTGGTCTGCCAGTTAACTTAATGACAATCTTAGATGGCTTCATTATACCTGTTAAATAGTATTGGAACAAAATGCTATTGTTGCATGACACAACATAGCTGTTAGGGAAGAGAGGTATGATCACTCATTTTAAATTTCTGTAAACATTCCTACAAATAGGAATGAAACCATGACAAAACAATGACCTGATGCTCTTAAACTCTTGGAGCTGATTCACCGTTTCATTTTTGAATTAGACACTGCTATTCAAATCAGACAGCCAGACTGATAAAGTGGTTAATTCACCCAGCTAGAAACTCTGAATTCTGTTCCTGCCTTAGGCATGAAGCCAGCTAAGTGACCATGACCCAGTCATTCCTTTTGGAATCAGTATTTATGATCACAATTGGGACTGGATTTTCATTGCTGAGTGCTGTGATAGCAAAGTACATCATCACATGCCCACATCACTTGGCAACAACAATCCCAGCATTCTCCAGTGCCTTCAGTAAGCAAAGTCAACCGGTTGTTAGGAACTACAAGGCATTCCAGGTTTGATCCCTACCAGCCCTGAGCCTCAGTTCTTACAGGTAAGGGACTGCCTCTCTTTCAGCTCCTCCTAACTGCCTCCTCTCCTTCATTTCTATCCTTTTGGCCACCCTGCACCTGCCCTTTGGGGCAGCAAGCAGTTCCAGAATCACGTGGCTTTGGAGCCAATGGCCACAGGGTGGCCAAGGGGCTGCGTGGTGCACTGAGGCTGCAAGAAGTCCCTGACTCACAGCATAAAGCTTCAGCCACTAGACTGGTCCAGTGGCATGACACAAAACTACTTTGTCCTGAGAAGCTGCAACAACATGGCTCAAAGCCTGGGTAGCAATTGTGGTTGCCCTCACCACTCTGACTCAAGGCCCCTGCTCCCTCGGCTGTTCCAGCTGACCTTCACCATCTTCTTGCTCCTGATGTCATACAAATTCAGTAAAAATAGTTGGGCATTCTGTGTTAATAAAGAGTTGCACAGGTATAGAATAGGTGGTACCTGAATAGAATAGAATAGAATAGAATAGAATAGAATAACAGAATTGGAAGGGACCTTAGAGGTCTTTTAGTCCAACCCCCTGCTTAGGCAGGAAACCCTACATCACTTCAGACTAATGGTTATCTAATCTCTTCTTAAAAACTTCCAGTGTTGGTGATGAGATGTACCTGCCCTGGTCTTTTGCAAGGAAACCATGTGAGCTCATCTTCCCCAGGTCTTGTGAGGGGTCTAGGACAACTCACCATGGCCAACTCGCTGCGGGACAATGCATGCAGGTTAACTCAACACAATAAATGTTATCCACCACTGTTTCTTCAACATTATTTCCATTGACAAAAATGGAAATACTGTCGAAGAAACAGTGAAATGGAATGCATGGAATTGTCCCACGGTGACTTGTCCCGCAGCGAGTTGGCCACAGCGAGTTGGCCATAGTGAGTTGTCCCATTCCGCTTGTGAGAAAGCTGTCACATGTAACATTGGCAAGAAAGCCTTTGTGGCCAGCAGATGCCTGACAGGGTCAGGCCAGGCATGTTTGGTCAGCAACAGAAGCAACGAGATGGCAAATGTCAGCTAGTGTGACATGTAAGGCAGGGGCCAAAAGGGTACAGTAGGCTAACAAGCACCCAATTTTGATCATGTGCCTGCAGGGGCATTTCAATGTCCATAACTTCGGACACGTCATAAGTCCCTTTGTTCAGTGCTGTTGAACTTCAAAAGATTGCTAAATGAGTGGCCCTAACTTAAAGCAGCCCTAATGGAAACTGGTTTTGCTGGCACTGCAAGCCACTCTAGATTCTGAATATTCCATTAATTACAAAACTATGAGTTCCGTTGTCAGCATTAGCTGCTAATTCAAGTGGCAAGTAGAAAAAAAATGTGTCATGCATGGAAAAGCTTACCCAAAAAGTGTTTCTTTTTCAAAATTACTGAACTAATATTTTGCTTAAACTTTCACATACCGTATTTTTCGGAGTATAAGACGCACCATTTTACTCCCCAAAAGAGGGTGAAAACTTGGGTGCGTCTT
>QLTV01003764.1:5939120-5950384 GCA_003457575.1 Thermophis baileyi | reverse complement strand
AAGGATGCTGCAAGAAAGCAGTCTCCAGCAGGTTTACAGCTCTGAGGAATTAAGGAATAACCATCTTTTTGCTCAACCTGCATTCAACACCTTCCAAAGCAGAGGTCTTCAAACTTGGCAACTTTAAGACTTGTGGACTTCAACTCCCAGAATTCTCCAGCCAGCATAGCTGGCTGGAGAATTCTGGGAGTTGAAGTCCACAAGTCTTAAAGTTGCCAAGTTTGGGGACCCCTGTTCCAAAGGGTTCACATACAGTTGAATTAAAACCGTAACTGAGCCTGGCAATTATTATGATCGTAAGTTATGACAGATACAAAGCGGGTCACTACATGACTGAACTTGATTTGTTGACTTTTTTTGTGGAGGACGTTAAGTGAATGTAGTGGTTGTTAAGCAAACCCATTGTTCTCTATGGACAGTTTTTTTTCCAGAAACTAGAAATAAACACAGGTTTTTGGCAAAACCGTAATAAATTATAGTTATGTGACCATGGAGCATTGCGGGATTCAAATATTTTATTAGTTTATCAAAATATAAATACAGAAATACAAAGAAAAATGAAGGTAATGGGAAAATAAGGGAGCAAAAGGGGAAGAGAGAAAAGCATTGACTTCTGATTCCTTTTGGTGCAGTAGAATAAGGTAGTAACATAAAACCTCAACTTTTTACTTTTATATGCTAATATATACTAGCCATTTCTATAACAACAAATCTATGTAATCAGCAAAACCCAAAATGAAAGTTTTACCTTTTTCCACCTCAAGCACAAAGTCCAGAAGTGGTTTCCAAGTAGAAACAAAAGTAATTATGTTTTTTTCTTTAATCAAAGCAGTCAATTTAGCCATCTCTGCTAAATCTATCAATTTTTACAGCTATTCATCCATTGTGGGAATCAAAGTATCTTTCCATTTTTGTGCATAAAGTAATCTTGTTGCTGTCAACATATATAACATCAACATTCCAATTTTTTCAAGTTCTTTATCTATTAATCCTAAAAGAAAATTCTTTGGTTTTATCTTTATATGTACTTTAAGAATCTTCTGTATTGAGATGTGAATCCTACTCCAATATTTCTTTGCTTTGTCACATGTCCACCATAAATGGTAAATGATAAATGATAAAAAGTACCTTCTTTACATTTACATTTCCGACATTCATTTGAAATGCCTTTGTACATTCTTGACAGTTTGGCCAGTGTTAGATACCAATGGTATATCATCTTATAAAAGTTTTCTTTTAAATTATAATTTAATGTGAATTTTAGACCTTTTGTCCACATATTGCCACACTGTTCAAGAAATACATTATATCCAAAGTTCTTTGCTGACCATGGGGCATTGCAAACAGCTGTAAATGTGGGCTAGTTGTGATCAAGCTGGGGGGGGCAACATCGGATTTTTGAAATTAGGTTATAAGTAAGTGTTCAGTGTAGTCACATGAAAAGATATACTTAAATATTTACAAAATGTGAGTAGGTGTACTCACTTCTGTGATATACTGTACAAAAGAGACTTGTTAAAGCTTGGAAGAATTTTGTGAGAAGAGACAAAAATGAAAAGAAATCAAGCTCCAGGATTTGATCAAGGTTAAAATAGGCATGTTTGCACCTCTAGCAACCCTTAATGGACATTTGCTGATTAGAACTGAACACACGGCTTTAAGGATCTGTTTATAGCCAAAGCTATATTTTTTTCCCTTTACTATATTCTTATTTTTTCTTTCTACTTTTCTTTCTAGTTTTTCTTTTCTACACTTTCTATTTTTCTTTTTTCTTCTTCTTTTGTTTGCATTAGGTTTTTTTTTAATTGTAATACTTGGTAAAATTACTATAAAATGAGATTTTTTTCACTGAATACAGTTTTTTTTTTTTAAAGGTTTCAATTCCAATCTGCTTGATAACAGTACTTTAGAAGTAGTCTTTCAGTATGAATGTAAAATGCGGTTAATACACACAAGTACTCTCATTGATGCCTTTGAGAGGCTGTGTTAATTGGTGATTCTGAAAAGCTGTTGTATTCTGTGTTGCTTTTTTTATTCATGTACAAGTTTTCTTCTGCATATCCTCAATTTCAGGCAATGGAATTATTAAAAGCTTTTCATTTGCATCCAGTTGCACAAAAGCAGTAAGTAGGTGAGTCAAAGATTCATTATTGAGAACTGAAATTGTAGCATCTATTTATGTGCTTTCTATACTTTTCTATACTTGGTTGGAATGTATGAATATGGCACCATTGCTGCAAATGTTAATGACATCCTCCATTATTTCAATGTATACCCATTTCAACTGACTTCCCAAATTTGTTTGGAAACAACCATAGGTAGCATTGGCATTGTTACATTTAATTTAATGATGTGAAAATAGGAACACAACCCATTTAAAAACCCGACTAGGATTGTTATGTTGCTAATGAAGGATACAATTGGTTAACATCAAACAATGAATGGCTTTGAAGTTGCTTTCTAATGAATCGCTTTTAGACAAAGAGCCATTATGTTTCTGATTAATTTTCTGCTTTGCTTTCTTTCTGAGAGACAAGATAAAAATGTTTTCGTTGGAAGAACCCAACAGACAGCCTTACTGAGTTATGTTATAATGAAGTAGCCCATGCTATAGTGTTGGAAAATGTTGACAATATCTATGATTCACACCTTCTGACCGTCTGAGACAGATACAAAGATTGAAATGCTATAAAGCTGCCTTATAGTACAGTGGCCTAATAACATTTGTCATAATATAACGTTAATTTGATGCATAGCTCAAAATTGGGCAGAGAGGTGTATTCCAAGAGCTGAGCTATGTACAAATAGCTTTTTTGATAATTTATATGCACTACACTCCATTGTGCAAATCCAAAGGTTATTGTGCCAGAGGGTCCTATTATCCAATTACATGGTAGGTAGAAGCTACGTATAACAGTTGGAAAACATTTAATTTTATCTCAACAGAGTCTACAAAATCTTCACATATCAGGAATGATAAGAAAAAGAAAAGACCATGTGTTACTAGTGGACCACATTTTCTGAATGCAGAAATTCTCAGCATGAGTTTAAATGATTAGATGATATTCAGGTACTAATGAAATTCTACAGAATCATGAAAGCAAATTCCCTTGTTCCATCCTATGCTCAGAAAAGAGATGATATATTTGAGGAAAACTAAGCCTTTGCATTTAGATTATGAAAGCTTATTAAGAATATGAGGAGTTGACTTGTATTATATTTTTCTGTATGGAGGAGATTCATTCCAACGGCATGAGCTAGAGAGCCAGATGTATGCCATTGCTTCATTCATTGGTGTACATACACATTTAGAGCCTTTAAAACAAAAAACAGGTTTGGAGTTTTCTAATGATAATAATCTCAGTTTACTGCAAGTTGTCTATTGCCATGTTTATTTAAACTCATATGCCCAGTGATGTATGCAGGAACTCTTGTTAAAAAATGAAGTGTACATGCACACAATCAATGTATATCCACAGCCAATATATATCAACAAAATTGGATTAGCCATTTTTAATCCCGAGAATAATGAGTTAAAATACATTGTTCCTTATAGTTTGATATAACACATATAGATTGCACAGGTGAAAAACAGCTCAGTTGGTATAATATAGACCAGCTTCAACTCCCAGAATTATGGGAATTGAAGTCCACACATCTTAAAGTTGCCAAGGTTGAAAAACATTGATGTAGATTATTATTCTGTTTCTAACAGTTTTAGAATAAAATTTGAGAAATAGTACAGATTAGGGCCAAACATTTCCAAATAGAATAAGGAAAAAGTATTAGGAAGATGAGATAGAACTAATGTTGGTAGAGATGATGATTATGATTACCTTGTTTCAGGGAAAAATGAAAATGGTGGCCTTCACATCCTGATGGATTGTACGTACTTGAAATAGTGGATAGTAACTCTCAGACTTCGGTTATGAATTTTAAAGGAATAAAAACATATTATGTGAATCACATAAACTGTCCAGGACAATAATTGATTTCAACCTTCTTTTATTTAAGATTAACTCTAATAAAATCTATGCCATAATTTGTGACCAAATCCTATTTAGTTTTGTTCTAAAACAATTTACTTGATTCTACTACACGATTGTATTAAATACATAGTTTAATGCCAATCAGCATCATGGTACATCGGCAACTTTCACACTTCCTTTAATACATTTCTTTCACTCAATTCTCTAAGAATGAAATAGTTGTCAAAATTGCCAATCATCACCAAAGCCAGACAGAAAAAATATTTTCATTAGCAAACACATATCTATCTCTCATAGAATGTTTGTTTCTCAGAAGTATTTCCTGACATAAAATAAGTATTTCCTGCTTAAAATAAACATTTAGATTATTAGAATATGGTCGAAAGGAAAGAACTCAAGTTGTAGGCCAACACAATAACAAGGATTTCTAATAAGACAATATAATACTACTTAAATTTGATTGTTGCCACCAACAATCAAGTGAGGGAGTTATTGTTTTTTATTGTTTTAATATTGGGTTTTTATTGTTATAAGCAGTCTAGAGTAACTGAGAGTTAGTTAGGTGACCATATAATTTTTTTAAAATAAACAAGTATGTGTGTTGCAATCTATGGGAAGATTCTATGGGAAAATCGGAGCTCACTGAAGCAGAATATTTTCCATAATGGAAAGTTGGAGAGAAGAAATAAAATATGACCTATTGCCCTTACCTTTTTATCCACTGTTATTAATGATTCAAACTACATTTTAAAGGGACAAAGAGAACCGAAGAGAAAAAAAATATAACATCAGGAATGTAATGGCAACATCACAATCAAAATACTGAAAAATTAGGATAATGTTCATATGCTAAATACTGCAACATCTTTACAAATACAATTTGATACAAAAATGACCGAGAGATAGTGAATGGAGAGTAATCCTAATAATTATCAGGGATATGGTATATCCATCTACATCCTCAAACAATGTGAAATTCTTAGAATGGAGTCCAGATTTCAGATTCCTTGTAATGAGAGATATTATAGTCTTTTAATAATTGCTGGTTGGTTTTTCCCTCTCCCAAATATGTAAGTGGATAATGGTATTGGGAAATGGAGTGCTTTAAGCAGACAGCAGAGGCTGAATTTGATTTCCAGAGAACATCCTGAAGCGTTGTAGATACTTGAAATAACAAGGTGCCTCCCACTTCTCCTGCCCAGTCGGGCTACATGAGTTCACTGCCTAGCTTGTTAGGACCCTAATATCTCACAGTGAAATTAAATTTGATGTTGGAGATTCTGATGAGTTGCTGTTTCGCTAAAAGTAATCAAGAGTGAGAGGAGAATCTTCCCTCCCACAATTGCCCATGGTAAATAACTGCAGTGTTAGTTCAATTAGCTGTAGAGGGGTAAGCCATTTGTTTCCTTTGACAGTTTGTGTGTGAGAGAGATACCCAGACTATCATTAAATGTTGTACCTTATAATTCTTGACGAACTTATCTTTTCTTTTATGTACACTGAGAGCATATGCACCAAGACAAATTCCTTGTGTGTCCAATCACACTTGGCCAATAAAAAATTCTATTCTATTCTATTCTATTCTATTAAATAATATTTCTCCATATGATTGCAGTCCAACTTGTCCTCGGGAATTGTTTAAAGGGAAGAAACATTAAAGTAATGTATGTCAATGTAACATCCATTGTTGCAGTGAGTGAAAACCCTAGTTTGTTTCTATCCAGACTGCACATGGTGTTTTTTTCCTAAACTACTCACAAGTCAGCAAAAGCTTGCCTTGAGACCTCTGTAGTAATTTACTATACTTAAAATTTTGGAATCATGTATTAACTTTTTGGGGATCAAATTTTGAACTGTAATCAAGCATCATTTTAAGCAAAACCAGCAATAGAGCCATTCATAAAAATCTCAAGCAAGCTTGCACTGTTATTCAAAGAGATTTCCTATTCTCTATAAACTCTATTATTGGAGATTTAAAATGTCTGCATACATCTACCTATAACTATATTTACCATCTGCTCATTATCACACTGTTTTGCTAGATCTTTGCCAAGTTTATTAAAAATAAATCTACCAATGTAATTATATCTTGCCATAAACTGTATCAAGCTACATGATCATTATCTATGTGTGAGCATCTGGAGGCATAAGGGGGTAGTTGAACAACAAACATTTTAATTTATATTCATGATAAGTCTGCTGTAAAATGTATGGAGCATAAATATATTGACATGTTAATACTTGTAGGACAATGGTTGTACAAAAAAAATGAATATAGGGAAATAGCCCTCAATGCCAACTATATATAGCCAATAAGGCATTTTGCTTGGAAATAACAAATCGTCTTTAATCTGCTAAGGACATCAGTGAAAGCAACATGGAAAAACCTTAAAAGAAGAACAATTTTTCATAACTACCAACTCACCCATCAAGAAGCTCTTTTACTCTCTGAATTACCTAGAAATGCAAAAGTATATGAATGTGCTAATAGATTTCAAACAAAATGCCTTTTGTGGGTTATATATATGAGAGAATTTGTTTCAAAAAAATTTATTTCCTCTTCAGCTGCTTCTGACATTGTGGTAATTGAAAAAATACTATTATAAATCATTATTCCCCCCCCCCCCAAATCCCAGGTTCACTGGAAAAAAAGCTAAAGGAACATGTCAGACAGGAACTGAAACACAGGAATGGCTTCTTTTTACCATTTGTAAGAAACTATGTAGTTAAGAACAGCTTCTGTCCCATGTATTTTTTCTCTCAATATTCTGTGGACAAATCTTTGTATATGAAAGTGAGACATACCGGTAGTTTAATGAGGAGATTAGTCTGACATCTTTAAGTCAGATCAGCATATAATATTGTAGAACGTGTGGATTTATAAAGAAACCTGCATCATGAAACATACTGCAAGTAATAGAGGACTACTGCAGAACACAAATACACATATAGGAAAGATTGCACAATACTCTCTTACAAAAGATTTTAGAGCAGTACATTTCAAACTGTACAAGTATATTTTACAGGCTCATCAGTCTATTCATATTCTGTACTAATAATATGTGACAATTCCTTGTGACAAGAAAAGCACAGTTTATAAATCAGATTGAAACGTGTTAGCTGACCTTTTCAACCGAACACAGGAGGTAATTTAAACTTCATTTTTCATGGACGTCTGCCTTTTCTAGGCTGACTTTTCAGTTCTATCCACACCCACCTTTTAAAACAAGAAAGTTGCTTTTACCTACTGGTAGTAAGGATGAATCTTCTCATATCCATGATGATCTCTTTTAATTCCTGGAGCATCAGGAAAGCCCAAGGCTCTTGAAGGGGTTTCCTTCTTTGTTTTTACTATCCAGGCAATGTTAAGCAGGAAATTATTTCTAGATTATGATGACCAGGCAGAAATGAAAATTAATTCAGAATAGAAGGAAATGTGTTTAATTTTGTTGGTTCTTGCTCTTGCAATCTCTTTCCTTTTCTCATACAATTCCAGAGTGTCTTTCAAAGTTCCAGTATGTGGAAGTGATTTTTGAATAATGGGGGGGGGGCAGATTCAAGAGAAAGTGGCAAAAAATGACCTGCTAATTGTGGGATTATCTAGTTCTTGTTAAATTGTATCAATTCAAGGATACGAAATTCAAAACATTCTCAACTGCAACTTGGCAGAAAGTCTAAGGAAGCTAAGATTGTAAGATTTTCAGGTGATTAATTTGCCTAGCAATAAAAATCCCACATGGAAAACTATTGATGCATACACAATGTCATGATTGCAATCAATTATTTGAAATCAAATATGTGATGACATTTTAAAATTAATTTTCAATATAACACCATAGCAAATTCTTAGAGAAACACATTGTTATAACTAAAAGTCGTTGATCTTTGGTTGATAGAATGTCAACCAATGTACATTTGGCCTCTATACCTCGATATAATCCATTTCCTTCCTCAATTCCTGATGACAAGTACTCATAGTGAGGAGTTTGCATCAATGAAAAATGTTTCTGAGGTGATGTGTTATTTAATTGTGATGGCTCACCCGTACATGAAAGTTACCATTTGATGCATTGTTAAGAAACACTAAGAAAAAATAAATAAAAAGCTGAGTGAGATGTACAGTATGCATGTGAAGAGCCGATTTCTGGAAATTAGAAATTACATCTTCTGTTGTCCAAAATATAAATATTATAATACCTGTTTTCCTTGTTTAATGTTATTTGCACTCTTTCTCTCATGCGTATTCATGCATATGTATTACATACAAAATGTGTTTCAAAATAGTAGTCCTTGTAGGAAAACTCAAGAGTTCTGTATAATAATTTCTGAATGAGCTGTAGAACAGTATGAGAGAATAATATTAGTTAAATTGTTGAAGCTACATAATATAACTTGCTTTACGTATTTATTTCATAAGACTCCGATTTATTTCTTGCTTTCGATGTTGGGGGGATATTAATTGCCCCATTTTCATCAATGTCTACCGTTGACATGAGACAAGGCTGGGATACAAAGAATGTTTCTTGCTAAAACCATGCTCAGATAATTTGATATCCCTGGAAGTGGGAAGTCTTGATTCATCAAGAAATCTAGACTCAAGAAATTGGCCTAAACCAGTTAGCTTATTTGAGTCAGTCTGTGGGTCACATGACTATTTCACTCTGGGAAGCCAAGGTATAGGTAATTCAGGAATAACCCATCCCCAGAAAGAAAGTTAGGTACAATTATTCCTGCTAACTATTTGGAATACCTTTCTATAGTGTAGATGGGGAATTCTGATGGGAGACAATCAATGAAACCAGGAAGATTGCTTTAGGTTATGAGCTAAAGTCTTACCCATTGTGGAAGGATGTGGAAATCTTGCTATAATGGGACTATTAAACCACTATATGAGAAATCACAAAGAACATTGGCTCATAAAGTTTATAGCTTTTGTTTTCTATATACATATTCTCAGAATATGGGATATGTGACAACTCGTAATAGAGAAAGCAATTGTGGTATAATAAGTATAACAGAGCTGGTGGGGGGTGACTGCCTTGATAGGAATATAACAAAGGAATGATACTTTTTTTTAAAAAAAAAAGCAACTTCTAGAAGCAATACAACTGGAGAAGGAAATACACTGCATGCTAAAAATATTTATTCTTGCTCAGAAATCCAATAATTTGGCAATATCATAGAGATCATCAGGATTAATCTTGTATCTTCATTTCTCTCTTTGGCTTTTAACTGTGACTTTCAGATAGTTCTTGTATCTACTGATTTTAGCAGCTTTTCTTTCAAATTCACATTGCTGCTTTTCCATGAAATTTAAATCTCAGTTACAGAGAAAGTCTGGAATTTAATCTGAATTTCTATAATTCTTATGCAAAACAAACTATTATATAGAAAATAAAATAAAGAAAATATAGTAATAGATTTCACTTGTTGAAACCACAAACTGAAATTCATAAGACTCTCTCTCTCTCTCTCTCTCTCTCTCTCTCTCTCTCTCTCTCTCTCTCTCTCTCTCCCCCTCCCTCGCTCCCTCCCTCCCTTCTTCTCCCTGTCTCCCTGTCTCCCTCTCCCTCTCCCTCTCTCCCTCCCTCTTCTAGTTCCGCCTTACCCATGAAAGCTGGATGATCTTGGGTCAGTCATTCTCCTCAGTCCAATTCACCCCACAGGGTTATTTTTGTGGGAAAAGAGGAGGAGGAAGGTATGATGGATATGTTTACTGCCTTGAGTTATTTGTAAAAGAAGTAAGTGGTAACATCAGGTTTTGCCAGACTAACCATTAGAAAAATGAGCTGAACCTGAAAAATGCAAAATTCTTCATTTAGGAAACAGAAGTCAAGTGCACAGTTATCGGACACATGGTTCAGTAACTATGAAATAGCTGCAAAAAGGATAATGCAATCTTAGACCATATCAAAAGTTCAAAATCATGAACTTCTACTTCATTCTGTGCTGGTAAGATTCAGCAATGGATCATTCTTTTAGGCTTCATACTTTTCAGTCTGACAGAAATTGGCCAGATAAGAGCAGGGAGGATACTCATGATTAGAAACTAAGTCCTACTAAGAGAGATTGGAAGACTTAGAAATATTTATCTTTGAGAAAGCTGAGGTGGATATGACTGCACTCTTAACAACTCTAAGAGGATATCAGAGAGAAGCAGCCTAAGACGAAATTCCATTATTCAGAACTGCAGGACCCAAATTAATGCAACTAATTGCAAGAAGACAGATTCTGATTGAATGTTAGGGGGGGGGGAAATCCTAAATTAAGATATCTGATATCATTTAATTACCCAAAGGTGAGCTCCCTTTTGCTATATGGGTTTAAGTGAAGATAAGGCAGCCATCAGTCATAGGTGCTTTAATTTATATTCCTGCAAACTCAGGCGGCCTTTTTAATGTTCATCTTACTTTTGAACGCTTACAATGAGCAAGTTACCGTATTTGTGATGGGTGCTCTGAGCAGTATAAGGAACATTTTTTATAATTATTGATGTTAGCATTGTTTTGCCAGCTTAAGTAGAAATATATTTTTTGCCACAGTGACATAGTTTAGCTGTCCTGTAATTTGTGATTCTGCTTTGAACTCCATACTTTGAATTTCTATGTTTCTATGTCAATAGAAGCCTAAATCTAAATACACATCTCCATCCATGAAGAGTCAAGTATGCAGGGAGCAACAACTAGAAGTCTCCGAGTAGTAGTACAGTATATGGCGTATGGATAACACAGTTAAGAAGGGAATTTGAGCATCAGCCATTTTGAACTGACACAAGCAGAATTAGCTGATACTTATGATTCTTTTATTCAAAGTTTATGGTTTCATAAAGTTGAAGGTCCTGAATTTTCTGATTATTATTATTGTCTGATTATTATTATTTATTAAATTTGTATGCCGCCCAACTCCCAAGGGACTCTGGGCGGCTCACAACAATATAAAAAACCATTAAAAGAAACCATAATAAAAACAATTAAAAACAGTTAAAAACTCATACATACCGTTTCATGGCCGGACCTCGCCAATTACAGAGGCGAGATCAACAGCCCCAAGCCTGCCGGAAGAGCCAGGTCTTCACCGCTTTCCAGAAGGCCAGCAGGGTGGGGGTGGTCCGGATCTCAGGGGGTAGCTGGTCCCAGAGGGCCGGAGCAACCACAGAGAAGGCCCTCCCCCGTGGGCCCGCCAGCCGGCACTGTTTAGCTGACGGGACCTGGAGGAGCCCAACACTGTGGGATCTCACCGGTCGCTGGGAGCTATGTGGCAGAAGAAGGAATGGAA
>QLTV01003764.1:5919363-5938379 GCA_003457575.1 Thermophis baileyi | reverse complement strand
CCCCATCTCAGGCTCGCCAGAGATCATCCATCAGTGTGACCAAGGCAGTTTCAGTGCTGTAACCAGGCCTGAAGCCAGACTGAAAAGGGTCTAGATAATCAGTTTCATCCAGTGACCGCAGGAGCTGACATGCCACCACTTTCTCTACAACCTTTCCAACAAAGGGTAGGTTGGAGACTGGACGAAAGTTCTTTAATTCTGCTGGATCCAGGGAAGGTTTCTTGAGGAGGGGTCTCACAACCACTTCCTTTAATGGTTGCAGGAAAGACCCCTCCCTCAAGGACACATTGACTAAAGCCTGGAGCCAGCCTCGTGTCACCTCCTTGCCAGGAAGTGCACGGGTCCAACAAACAAGTGGAGGAACTCATCGCTCCTACAGCCTTGTCCACTTCCTCAGGAGTCACAGGCTCAAATTCATCCCACACAATAGGACTAAGACCTGTCCCCGTCATCTCGGTCGGAATTGCCCAATCAGAGTCCAGGTGATTGTCCTTTGTTTCAGGTATTCATAAGAGTGATAGTTGAATTCAAGATAGCTGGATGGGAAAGTCTCCTATCTCCAAATCTGTCATCTTACTTTCCTTGTTAATGGACTTTCATTTATTATGGATGAAGTTTAGGAGAATATCTTCCATCTTCAATGAAAAAAAGTTCTGGTAAGAATCTTTTAAGTGGCATTGATTAAATATGTGGCACAATCATTCAGATCGTAAGAATAAATCACTTCTCCTTATAAAACATTCTATAGTAATGATGTACTGAGATCTCACACACACTCGAAAGTCCAAAATGCTCAAATTCTAAAGCTCATTGCAGAACATCTAGGTTAAACTATTGTGTATCTACAGTTATCACAATAAGAAAACACATCTTCAGATATCATGAGGACATTGGCACCTACAACAATCAAAACTGGGCTAGATGGATGATGTATGAGTAATTTGTGAATCTTATGGGTCTATTGTGTTATTGCTGCAATTCATATTTCTTATGGTTGGGCAATCGGCTGCTCAGAGACTCTCTGCAATCCCCACAGCAGTGTATTTACAACTCCCCAGCATTCCAAGTTGTATCACCAAAATTCAGTGGCAATGTGGCCAAATTTGGTGGAGGGGGTAGAGTTTGATTTTTTTTTAAAGACGAGAATGGAAGTAGATTTCCTCCCATTCCCATTTTGACTGCCCCTCCTCAACACACTCATTATGGTGAGATCATAGCATTACTAGATAGTCTCAAGGGGCTCTCCTGAAGGTCAGGAATCCAAACTTCAGTGCAAACCCTATCCTCCAAACATTGCCCACTCCTGGCATGGAACAATAGTGGGAAAAGAGTTGGTTTAAGTTTACTTTATTGTCATTGCACCTCGTACAACGAAATTAAATGCCATCTTCAGTGTACATCATACATAAGAAAACTATAAAAAATAAAACAAAAACACACATCCTTCACATTCTACACAATTGAATTGACAACCCCTGATACTGCATTAATATTTTAGGAAACAAATTGAAAAGCTTTATCCAAAAAAATGGGCCCTTAATGTACTGCAAAGAATTCCAAGCTCAAATTTCCATTTGTAGTGTTCTGAGTTCAGACCAAACACCCAGCAATTTTATCTTGACTGCTTTGCCATAATGGAGAAAGGCAAGGCAAAATAAGGCCTTGCTTCCTAGTGAGGAAGATTCAGCTGACCATTGGCTCAATCCAATTCTATGATTCATTTTCCTTTGATATTATATCGAAAGATATATGTGTTTACAGATATTTCTGAACATAGAGAGAGAAGGAGCAAAATCCCGTGGCGTCATCTCCCTTGAGCCAGGGAAATACGACTGATAGCAAGGCCTATCCTGTCAATTTCAACAGTCTAAAATGGGACAGGCTTGCTGTCAGACAGTCACGCTCTAAGCTGATTAGGGATTTAAAAGTTAATACCAATCTAGAATACAGTCTGGAAATCAGTGCCGATCTTTCACTACAGGAGGCATATTATACTTGTCTTACACTGATCAGCAGGATCGATGCTGTATTTTGTACCAAATGTAACATCTTGATGCTTTTCAGAGATAATGTCACATACAGTGCTTTGTAATAGTCACATTCAACATAATCATAATATTGATAACCATCACCAACCTTGACTGACTTAGGAGTATGAACCAACTTAGGATCAAGGAGCACTTCTGAGGTTTTACATACTACTCTTTGTCCTAAAGGAGTTTTAACTGCAGCTAACTCTTTTGTACCCAAAGTGCATGTCCACTACAGATACGTTGCATCTTCCATAATTCCCATTAGACACTCCTCCCCACCCCCAAAAAAGCAGCTTTCAGAAAAAATGCCACCAGTGATTCCAAGGCACTTTGCAGCAACTGATGACTTCGTTCACTCAAACAGCACACAGTGTAGCTAGTTAGCCAATGAGTTCTTCAGTATCTCCCCCAACCCCATGGAATAAGAATAACACAACAGTAAGGTAAACAACCTGCTGCCACTTTTTGATAATCAAGATAATTGCTTAGGGACCAGGTTATTTGAGGGACCATCTCTTGCCGGTCACATCCACCCGACCCACTAAAGCAGGGATGCAAGGAATGTTGCGGGTCCCTAAGGAGGTACATCTGGCGGGACTAGAAGAAAGGCCTTATCCGTGTGGCTCCCTCCCTTTGGAATCTCATCCTTCAGAAATTAGACTGACCCCCACTTTGGTACTCTTTTGTAAGACTTAGTTTTGCCAGCAGGCATGGGCAACCCAGAGTGGGATGGAGCCAATCAAATGGCTTTTTTGACTCTGTATTGTTGCCGGGGGAGAGATGATTATTGTTTTTTATTTTTTTTTCTATACTGTGTTTTTATTGCTTGTGAGTCGCCTAGAGTTGCTGTGAGCAAATAGGTGGCTATATAAGTTCTCTAAATAAATAAATGAATAAATCTAGTTTCAGTAGCTACCTCTCTGCCTACTGATAGGGCAACCCCTAAGCTAGTCCAGGGTTGTGTTGCTACTGCTGTATTCTATCTTCCCACCTGCTCCCATCAATTTGCCATCTAGCAGGGATCAAAACTGCTTTTCAAAAGTACTGCCAGTTTTAGGGCCAATGATTCAGTAACCCTGTCATGCTGAAACGTTCATTTGGATGTGCTAAGTAGTTTTTACCAGCAGCTGTCGGCTAGCATTTGTTTCCTTTACTGTAAGTATAATGTGTAATCATTTTTTTCGTAGCGGTTAGCTGGCAATACAGTATGACTTTTGGTTTAACTGACAAAACTTTATATGATGATCAAAACATCCACTTTGGGGGGATGGAGGAGAAGAACACGGACAAATCAGACCAATTGATTCTATTTTGCAGCTGCAAAGGAAGTGATAATGAAGCCTAAAGAGAAAGGTGTGCATAACTGAGAAATGCACAATAAGACTATAGAAGCTGCACACCTCTAGAACAAAATCAAGATAAATTGATTGTTAGGGAGAATAAATCAAAGCTCAAGTTATACCGTATTATGGCACAGGTGTTTTATTTCATTGTTTCACTGTTTTCACTGCTTTATGGTTGTTGTTGTTTTTATTTATAGGTTTTATTTTTTTGTGAGCTGCCCAGAGTTGCTTGAGATGGGAGGCCATATAAATCTTTAAATAACTAAATAATAAATAAATCTTGATAGTGCAACAATGGTGTTAATAAAGGAGGCTGGATTCCACTAGGACCAAAATAATTACAGTGGAAAATTGAGAAAGTTAAAACAGTATCCATTCCAACTAAATGAGCAAGAGAATAAAACAAGCCAGGGTGTAGTTCAGTGAACTCACTGCTCATAAATATTAGATGATTGTATAGTCCAGCAAATGTTAATTAAGCATATGCAGAAAATGTATCTGAATCTTATGAAAAATATTAGCCAGTAGTCATTTTCTTTAATCAATAAATGAAATATCTATTTATTTATTCATTCCATATGTTGATCAGACTTTGTTCAAATTCAAGATAACTTTCCAAATTAAGTATTTTTACTGTAATGATGCTTTCAAACTTTCTTTTTCCACTTTGGGCTGGATTCAGAAGTGCTGTGTTAGAAAAAAATTCTGACAATGACATCAGTTGGTGTGACCCCATGCAAGATGTCATCTTGAGATCACGTGCAAAACTGTGAAAGCTTAATTTCTACAAGAGACTCTATAAAATGTAAGACATATGGAAGCCATATTCCCATTTCACTTTTTTTTGGTCACACAAAAATCTTGCACTGTTAACAAAATGGCCTTCCACCGATAGCTCAGGGGTGGGTTCTAACTTACCTCGCTGCCGGTTCGCTTCCTCCCGCGCTGCGTGGCTGCGCCTCCTGGGCGCGCGCGTGCTTCGCCCGCATGCATGCGCAGTGCCGAAAAATTTTAAAAAAGCAAAAAATCCCAAAAAAAAGCAGAAACCGAAAACAAGATGTCGACGCATGCGCAGTGCTGGAAACTTGGCTTCTGCGCATGTGCAGAAGAAAAAAAACCCGGAAAAAAGTTCAAAAAATTTTTTTTTCAAACAAAAAATTCAAAAATAATAATAATAATAAAAAGATGGCGGCGCCCACGGACCGGCACCGACCGAACCGGATCCGTGACGTCACTGTGACATCACCAGTGGGTCGCTACCGGTTCGGGCGAACCGGTCCGAACCAGGAGGAACCCACCTCTGCGATAGCTAAGGGTCTTCTGTTAACAGAAAGGCATTTTTGAACTTAGTCAGTAAGCATCATCTATACTTCAAGCTATAGCAGAGACAAAAAGAACAAAATGGTTACCTGATAAATTGTGCGATATGAAGTGTGAATCCTAAATCATATGAACCCACCAAAGGAATATTAGAAGTAAATACTGGATATGGCCTTCCTCTTATAAAACTGTCATAAAAATGCAAGGTTTATGATTAGATAGAAGAAAGGCTGATAAATAGACTATAAATTTGTGAAGGCAGCTAGTTTATCTCTGAACGTATTAGGTATTCTAAAATTCTGGATGCTAATGATCCAAATAATTCATGGTATGGACAAAATGAAAACAGCAAAAGAACTTCTATAATGGGCAGAAAATTGGAGGAGGTGACACGGTTAAAACGAATGAGAAAAAGAGGGCAATTTGTCAAGCTCAAAATAGCATACAACAATGCACTTGTCAGTTGTTTTCCTACAGGTCACCGTGAGCAATCAGGCAAGGTTAATGAGAGAATGTGAGACACAACATTAAATAAAAACTGAGGTGCTTAAACAGTTAGAAAATATGCAAGACTATAGTGTGGTTTTGAGTACTCTTAAGAACATCAACTTACAATCTGATCTCCTGGGTCATTCATCAGGAAACAGATAAATGGTATGACAGTCTTAACAATTCTTTGCCATTTGCATTCTATACAGTAATTAGGTTTTCTTTGAACAAAATCTTCAGGCAGCTGGGTTGAAAAATATGGTTGCTCAAAATGCATTCAATAGTGAATCAGTAAAACAATCTTATGTGTGGTGGGGAGAAAGTGATGGTGAATCATCCACATTTCTAAATCCATAGATACACTCAGTGTCAGAGCATCTTTGTGTTCAGAGAAAAAAATAGCTCTATCCTCTTAGTGCAGGGGTGTCAAACTTGTGTCGCCATGGCGGCATCATGTGATGTATCGTGACTTTTCCCCCCTTCGCTAAACCAGGCGTGGCCGTGGCCAGCGTGTGACGCATCTGGCCCGCGGGCTGTGAGTTTGACAGCCCTGTCTTAGTTTCTGTAGCCCACAGATTCAGAGGTAAGGGCTGCATTGCCATTTCTTAAATCAATTTTTTAAATTTTATATATACAAATCAGAGTAACTGAAATATGTTTCTCCACCATTCTGTTTACAAAACTGGCCATTCAGATATTTAGATGCAGAAAGCAAAAGCATCAATCTTCTTGTTTTCTACTTTTTAAGAAAGTATTTTTTTTCAAAAATGGGAAAAAATTAAAACTTGGATAATATAGGTAGTCCTTGCTTAAAGATCTGTTTAGCAACCTGTTAGGGTTTTTCTTAATATTTATTTATTAATCAAATATATATAGTCACCATCTGGTACAGACTGTGTGGTTTCCCCCCCAATATATGTTTTATTATATAAAATTAATCTATTTACCACATATCTATATCTATTTGACTATTTCTCTTCTTATTTAATCTTATTTAATTTTTAACTATGTAACAATAATTTAAAGGGAAGGGAATTTTCTAGCATTGTTCTTAAGAGGTATTACTTGTTCTACTTGTATAATCGTATCTCAGAATCCATCCGCCAGAAGATTCTAAGATGGTAGCTGAAACTGTTTTGATGTTGGGATGAGATTCCAAGCAGGCAGCAGAGGCCAACCGCAGAAAGCTTCTGGGATCTCAGGGAAGAATAATTTATTAGAAGGAGAACTTCCATAGAAGGAACCACATGCAATAAAGAAGGTAATTATATCAGATTTGTTCCTGATTCAAAACTGCCAGCCCAGCTCATTACGAAGTCATATGGTACCAGATTGCCTCAGGAACTATATAATTTAAGCAATTTAAGTTATTCCCATTGACTACAATTTCTGAAACAATAAATTTAGGGTATCATCCTTATTTGGAAAAATAGCCATGGATATTCTTAAATACAATCCCATCAGGCTATTTCCTTTCAAAGTATGCAGCATTATGCATAATGTAAAAAAATAAATAGTAAGCAAAAGTAAGTTGGTACATGAAATAAAATATTGGTAAAAATAGATGAATGGAATCTGAAGCTGAGGAAGATTGCTGACATGCAAAAGAGGGCAAACAACAAGGAACTAATCAGACTCAAGTCTGTAGTCCAGCTACCAGAGGTGAGAGGTCAAAAGGAAACAATCCATCAATATTTTACATGTAAACCACCTAGAGATCCTCTGTGAGGGAGATGGGTGGTTTTTAAAGGAAAAGTTGTGTTGGTTTTTTGTGGGGAATTACCCTATTTCTGCATGGACCTATCATCTAAGGAACGCCCATGTCTTCCACAATCCCTCTACATTTCCTTGGCCAGGATGTAGCAAAGCAGGTATGAGTAAGTGTGGTGTGCGTAATTGTAATTAATAAAGCATTTGTAGATTAACAGAGACCCTGTGTATGCTGTGCTCAATGTGTTCTTTAATCATTTTATTACTGCATAAGATCCTGTAGTTAATAACTTCTGTATTTCAAAAAGTGTGTGAGTGTAATACCCTAATAAAATTACTTTTATGTTTCTCTTGGGGTGCCCCACTTTCATTTCAATATTACAGATTAAGCAGAAGTGATACACATTTTTTTTTTTTTCTTTTCTTGATATTTTCATGCCTTGCAACACAGGTACTAACCACTGACTGCATTTTGATCAGCATTTGTTTATCTGAAAATGTTTACAAATGATAATTTTTTCCCCTTATCTTCAATGTCTGAGATGATAAAAGGATATCACAGCAATTTCCAAACTGCCCAGTTAAGTGCTTATATAAAACTTGTTCTGAAACAGCAAATGTCCTGTTACAGTTTAAAAATTACAAACTTTTTTTAAAAAATAAGCTCTTAAAAAGTATCAAAGAATTTACCACCATCTATCAATTTGCTGTTTAGTTTAGCAGACTTGTTGCATGATTGGTCTTTTCTGCGAATACAAGTAATCCTTGACTTACAATAGTTCATATAGTGACCTTTCAAAGTTACAACGGCACTGGAAAAAGGGACTTATGACCATTTTTCAGAGTTACGACCTTTGCAGCATCCCCATGATCCTGTGATCAAAATTCAGATGCTTGGCAATTGGTTCATACTTATGATGGTTGCAGTGTCCCAGGATCATGTGATCCCCTTTTGTGACCTTCTGACAAGCAAAGTCAATGGGGAAGCCAGATTCACTTAAGAACCAGGTTACTAACTTATCAACTGCAGTGATTCACTTAACAACTGGCAAGAAGGTCATAAAATGGGGCAAAACTTACTTAACAAATGTCTCACTTAACAACAGAAATGTTGGGCTCAATTGTGGTCATAAGTCAAGGACTACCTGTAATTCATTATATACTAACAGTACAGCAATTTAAAAAAAAAATCTGGAAAGTATTGCATGCATTACAGTGATTTAAAAAAAAAAAAGCCAGTACCTATGCAATAGTGTAATAGCAAATACACAATCCTATTGTAAAAGTGAATAATTTAATTTATAAATTTAATTTAATTTATAAAAAAAAATAATTTATAAAATTTATATGCCGCCCAACTCCCGAAGGACTCTGGGCGGCTTACATCATGTAAAAAAATAAATAAATAAAACATATAAAAACAATTTAAAAAAACCATATCTATATTAAAATAAAACATTCACACAACCATACATGGGCCAATCAGAACAACTATTGGCCCCAGGCCTGCCGGAAAAGCCAGGTCTTAACGGCTTTACGGAAGGCCAGTAAGGTGGGGGTAGTACGGATCTCGGGGGGAAGTTGGTTCCACAGAGTCGGAGCGGCTACAGAGAAGGCCCTCCCCTGCGGTCCCGCCAGCCAACACTGTCTGGCCGACGGGACCTGAAGAAGGCCAACCCTGTGCGACCTCACTGGTCGATGGGAGGAATGTGGCAGAAGGCGGTCTGGCACACCCACGACTGCTCGCGCAGCTGCATTCTGGACCAATTGTAGTCTCCGGACACTCTTCAAGGGTAGCCCCATGTAGAGCGCATTGCAATAGTCAAGCCGTGAGGTGATAAGGGCATGAGTGACCGTGAGCAGAGCCTCCTGATCCAAATAGGGCCACAATTGGTGCACAAGGCGCACCTGTGCAAAGGTCCCCCTGGCCACAGCTGTCAGGTGTTGATCTAATCTCAGCTGTGAGTCCAGGAGGACACCCAAATTGCGAACCCGTTCTGAGGGGATTAAGTTTTCTTCCCCCAGAACCACTGAATAAATCTGAGTCTTCTTTCTCTCCCCTCCCAAATGAACATGCCTAAACAAATTCTGGCAGAAGTCTAAAATGAGAATAATAAACAATAATAATGAACACCACTTTGCCAAACATTCCAGTGAGCTTGATTTGCACCTATTATAATGTTTTCAGGCATGATATAATGTTTTCAGGCATCATAATGCCCATCATAGCATTCAGCCTCTTACTTCAGTTTTTTCATATATGGCAGAAAAGTTGTCTGAGATCCTGAAAGGCCATAAAATGATAAATGTTCAAACACTTTCAATAGATTCATGGCTAAATAGACCTGCTTAATTTGATTAAATCTCTC
This sequence comes from Thermophis baileyi, assembly GCA_003457575.1. Taxonomy (NCBI): domain Eukaryota; kingdom Metazoa; phylum Chordata; class Lepidosauria; order Squamata; family Dipsadidae; genus Thermophis; species Thermophis baileyi. The sequence goes on along the minus strand of QLTV01003764.1, from coordinate 5,929,115 downwards.
TTAAATTAAGTCATTCACTCATGGCTTCGCATAATTTTAGTTCTGGCCCTAAACAATTTTGCTAGCAGTACAGAATCAACTACTGTATTGTTTCCCTTATTATTATGACTTCCCATATTATGTCCGTATCAATCTACTGCATAGCTCTTTGTCACTGAATTGTAAGGTCTAAGAATCAGCAAGTAATTGGATATTCCAGAGAAACTAAAACGCCTAATCACATCATTTTCTGATTCTGTCCTATCTAGTGACCAAAATGATAAAGGTGTGTGTGTGTGTGTGTGGAAGAAACAATATTCAGAACCATCAAAGTTTCTCAACTGAAAAATACAATCTTTGGACAAGTTGATTCATCAAAGAGTGATGTTAGGATATATTGGACACCCCAAAGAATGCATTTAAAAGAATGGATATTGGATTTTATATGCTGGAAGTATAAAGAATTTGAGGATTCATTGATCCATATGTTATGATTATGTCATCATTGGTAACTTTTTGGGATAGTATATAAATGTATATAAGCAGATTTATGGTAGAATCTTTAAATGTTGAATAAGTTAATAGCACTAGCAATAGCACTTAGACTTTCCAGCCCTCTCTAAGCCATTTACAGAGTCAGCATATTGCCCCCAACAACCTGGGTCCTCATTTTACCTACCTTGGAAGGATGAGTCAACCTTGAGCCTGGTGAGATTCGAACTGCCAAACTGCTGGCAGCCGGCAGTCAGCAGAAGTAGCCTGCAGTACTGCATTCTAACCACTGCGCCACCTCGGCTCTAATATAATGTTAAACTATATACAGATTTGAATTTGACTTTCTACCAGGAATTATGGTTGTATAAAGAATGGGGGTGGCTAAAATAATGAAACTGAGAAATTTAAAATTGGTATTATTCCAGATGTCAAAGAGTAGCTGTCAGAAATATGTGATCTCTTTTTTTTGGAAAAGACAACATTTTCTCCCGCTATTTCCTTTCTCCCAAAGGAAATAGCAATATTTATTATTAGGGCAAAATTTGTGATATTTTACAATAATATTTTATATGATCATTATTATATTAGTGTATTCATAAGTAAACCAGTAACTATTGGTAAATATAAAATAAATGGTAGATTTTTTTTCCATTTCTTTTTCAGTTTGTATTATTAGTCTTTTGTTTAGTCTCTATTTTTTTTAAAAATTAACTAACTATTTTGTGAATTATATATGCATAACATAAACAAACAATGTGTGCTAAGAGTCAAGGAATGTATGTGTATATATGCATGAGATAATATCTACAAAGTATTTCTTTACTGTGTACTAATCAAAAGAGAACCCACACAAAACCTAAAAGTATTCAGTGTTTGTAGTACAACTGTTTTAATGGAGGAACACTGGCAGTAATCTCAATGTTTGGGATTACTAGGTTTGCAAAGAAAATACAACTTGACAGCATATACTGGAACAGTACTTACATTTAATTACAAGTGAGCCAGATATGTTGACAAGGAGAAAAAAATACATTAAAACCATTGTGTATGAATATTCATCACCAACATTTTGACTCTTTAAGAATCCACATAACAGCATCATCTGCAATCTGTCTATTTATCAGGACTATGCTATTTAAAATGTACGACTGAAACTAAAATGAGGAGGCAAAGTAAACACCAAACAGAAGCAGAATGGATATCAAGTTCACGGGAAGCCGGGAGCGGCAGTCCTTAAATGTAAGTACTACACCGAGTGTAGTGTTTGTTTTAAAACGTTGTTAAAGCCCTTGATTTCTAACTGAAACAGTAATGATCTATTCTACCCATTCAAGATTTAGGCATCTTGCTATAAAGGCATACATGTCAGATGCTTCCTCTATAACTTTGGCTGTTGGCTTGCCCGCACCATGACCAGCTTTGGTGTCAACATGAATTAATAACGGATTGATTTGTTTGGGGCTTCGGCCTACAATATGTTGCAGAGAAGCAATGAACTTCAAGGAATGAAGAGGCACCACTCGGTCATCATGATCAGCTGTAAGAAGTAGGATTGCAGGATATTGGACTCCATCACCTTCTGGTATTTTGATATTGTGAAGAGGAGAATATCTGCAGAAGAGATACATGCATTTGTACTTTGTGAACACTTATTAGCCTTCAATAGCCAGATAAATAGCAATAGCAATAGCACTTAGACCAGAGGTGGGTTCCTCCCGGTTCGGACTGGTTCATCCGAACCGGTAGTAACCCGCTGGTGACGTCACAGAGCCGGTCCGGTCGGTGCCGGTCTGTGGACGCCGCCATCTTTTTTTGGGGATTTTTTTTTTGAAAATTTTTTTTGTGTGTGTGTGGGGGGGATTTTTGTTAATTTATTTTTTCTTCTGCGCATGCACAGAAGCCGAGTTTCCGGCACTGCGCATGCGTCGCCATCTCGTTTTTGGCTTTTTTGGGGGGGGGAATTTTTTTTGGATTTTTCAGCACTGCGCAAGTGCGCGGCCACGCGGCGCGGCCACGCGGCATGGGAGGAAGCAAACCAGCAGCGAGGTAAGTTAGAACCCACCCCTGACTTAGACTTATATACCGCTTCACAGTGCTTTACAGCCCTCTCTAAGCGGTTTTACAGAGTCAGCATATTACCACCAACAATTTGGGTCCTCCTTTTACCCATCTTGGAAGGATGGAAGGCTGAGTCAACCTTGGACAAACAATACTGCCTTCTACTACAAAAGATTATTGTTTTATTAATTTATTATTTGATGATTTTCTTTTATTAGTTTTATTTTTTATATATGGTGTTTTTATATCCCTGTAAGCCGCCTTGAGTCACCATGTGCGAATAGGTGGCAATATACATTTTCTAAATAAATAAAATAAATAAATAAAAGTTCTAGGGAATGGGGGAGGAGCAGGATAGCTGCAGCTGGAAAAACAATTGGATATGGCCATCCATAATATGTAATACAGCACAATCCATGTCATGGAAACAGGCATCTGCTTCTGAAAAATTATTCCCACTGAATCCCATACTTTCTATACCTGCATTATTTCAATCTTCCAGCGTGGATTTGAAGCATGAACAAAGCTGGAAAACTTACTTCAGTTGCAGATAGCTTGGTAGAACAACAGCAATAGCAATAGCACTTAGACTTATGTACTGCTTCACAGTGCTTTATAGCCCTTTATAGCCCTCTCTAAGCAGTTTACAGAGTCAGCATATTGCTCCCAACAATCTGGGTCCTCATTTTACTGACCTCGGAAGGATGGAAGGCTGAGTCAGCCTTGAGCTGGTGAGAATCGAACTGCTGGCAGTTGGCAGAATTAGTCTGCAATACTGCATTCTAACCATTACGCCACCACGGTATGATTAACAAAGGTTAAAAATAGCAAATTCAGTGCTACAGGTTATTAGGATATAGACCAAAAAGAAGCCAACTGCTGGCATCTTAACTGCTTGATACAATTCTCTATAAGATTTTCTTTCTGTTGTGGAATACTACATAGTTCTGGTCACCAAATCTTAAAAAAATATTATGCAGCTGAAGAAAATGCAATCAAATCAAACTATCAATATACTATTGGAACATCCAGGAAATATAGGGCTTCTGAGTTCATAAGAGAAGTTTCTAAAATGGGAATACAGAAAACATATTTATGCAGTAAACGAGCATCTGCCACCTGGCAACTTCCAGATATGTTAGAGGTGTTATCCCCAAATATGGCTTGCAGTTTGGGGAGATTAGGACACATGGTGGGGGAAGGCTGGTCTAGTACTTTATTAATTTGTGGAATATATCCACATTTAATTTATATTACTAAACACATTAAAAAAACCTTTATATTACTCAGCTTTTGTGCAACAAAATAGAAAAATAAACAGCAGCTTTATTATTGTTATTCAGCAGTCTAGTAGAGTATACTGTATATAAACAGGGAGATATTCTTTACTTACTTGAGCAGCCAATCAAATTGTTCTTTATAATCCGAGCAGCCAAAATCTGTAGTCCACGCATGACCAATGGTGAATTTGTGGAACTTTAGCATGTCCATCACTCCAACCTGAGCAATCACACAGGCAAATAGATCCGGGCGCTGGTTGGCACAGGCAGCTGAAAAAGTTGGAAAGATACTCACCTATTAGCATTGATGAATAGTTTCAAATACAGCAAATAAGAGCTAGTGTTTGAAAACTTAAGGAGGTACCACATGTTACTTCAACATCAAAGCAGAGGAAAGAACCAACCTACAACTAAGAAGAAATTTCCTGAGAGAATAATTAATCAGTGGAACGATTTACCTCCAGAGGTTGTTGGTGCTCCAACACTGGAGGTTCTTAAGAAGAGATTGGATAACCATTTGTCTGAAATGGTATAGGGTTTCCTGTTTGAGCAAGGGTTTGGACTAGAAGACCTCCAAGGTCCCTTCCAATTCTGGTTATTCTGTTAAGCAACAATTTTCTTTAAAAACTAACAGCAGATGATACTGGAACACTTCCACCATGAGATTAAAACATGTGTCTAATGTTTAATATAACTACAAAAACAAAGCTCTATGTTTTGAACACAGGTAGGCAGCTTGTACTCCCTAAGCCCTTTATGATAAAATGTCTGTATCATTTTCTGCCTCTTTCAAGGCCTAGGCAAGACCAACTAGCTTCTCAAATTTTGAAGAAAGCACTCCACGCACTCAAAAAATAAAAATAAAAATTGGGGATTCCTCCCCAAATCCCACTTTATGCATTATGCATCTACAACCCAAGTTATACCATTATCCCACCTATTACAGATGTTTATTTTTCTAGAACACTGTAAGTGCAATTCCCAGCCTCAAAAAAAAAAAAAAAAAAAAAAAAGTCCACCTCTGGATCATCAATTAGCAGGTACACAAGAAGGGCAACATGGAGCAAAAATAGTAACTGGCAATTAAAAATGGACAGAAGTGAATGTCTACTAATCACTTAAGTTGGATACAAATATGAATTGTGTTTTCCCAGTAGAATATTTTTCAGCTTGGTGTCCTCTAGATGTCCTGGGCTATAGAACTCATTATCCTTAGGCAGTCTCTGCCTGGAAAGATTAAGATTTTCTAGTTTAACATAGTTGGAGAAAACCAAGTTTGAAAACCATCTTTTTATGTAATGAATTCTTTGTGCAGATCGAATAGCCAACACATTATGCGTATAGCTTATATACAGACAGATGTGCTAATGGGCACTTTGCATATCTCTATGATGTCTAGATGTTTAGAGCAAAATCTATGTTTAGACATCTCTATGATGTCTAGAGCAAATTTTGTGAGTCTGTTAACAAGTGCGTTGGTGAATTTTAAAAAATGGACTTTTAAGACCTCTCCTTTGCATATCCCCAAGTTGCTTTTGCATTCCATCCAAGGTAATCGAATAACAGAAATATACAGCCTCTAATCTTACCAACTAAGAGGCCTCCGTTTGAACCTCCATTAATAGTCAGGTTTTTTGGAGATGTATATCCCTCTTGGGCAAGATACTCAGCTGCAGACTGGAAGTCATCAAAGCAGTTTTGTTTATTGGCCAAGATTCCACCTAAGAACAGAGAGAAACCAATTAACTCCTTCCAGAACTCATACAGACTTTGGATCCCAGCATAATGCAGGGAGGTACAAAAAGCACATTTTGGGATGACTTTTCAGCTCCATGAGTATTTTAAATAATTTATGCAGTTGGGAATACAAAAGACAACAGAGATCTCTTTCAACAAAAGAATCAGAAGATGGTTCTGCCAATAACTTTAATGCTTTCAAAAGCTTTGAATAATGCATAAATATGCTGAAGACTGGAAAGTACAAAATAAAACTCCACTACTATTTTAAGGTAATGTTCCTAATAACGCATCCCATCTAAAAGCCTTACATGGAGCAATATGACTATGAGTAGCCCTGAAAAAAGTTACCTAGATTTTTAATGGAAACTATAATCTTCCTTTTTTTCATAGCATTTTAAAATGCATAACTGTATGAAAAACAGATGGATGAGATTTTTTTTTTAAACAAGCATGAAACTTGGTATCAAACACATGGATCTTCATTACGAGACCAGCTATTTTTATTTTATTTATTTGTATCCTGCCTTTATTATTTTTACAAATAACTCAAGGGGACGAACATATCTAACACATCTTCCTCCTTCTATTTTCCCCACAACCTGTGAGATTGGTTGGGCTGAGTGACTGGCCCCTAAGTCACCCAGCTGGCTTTCATGGCTAAGGCGGGACTTGAATTCAAGGTCTCCCGCTTTCTAGCCTGGTGCCTTAACCACTAGACTTCTATCTCAGCAATCAACTCAAAAGAACTAAAATGAACAAAATATGATGCAATCAAGTACTAATTCAGCTGTCCAGCAAGGAGGCCAATGTGACTTGTCTCTTAAGCCTAACTTTACAAATAGTGGCTCACATTCATTTATCTGTGATACTGTGATGAGCTGTGGTGGCACAGTGGTTAGAATGCAGTATTGCAGGCTAATTCTGCCGATTGCCAGGGGTTCGATTCTCAGCCTTCCATCCTTCCAAAGTCAGTAAAATAAGGACCCAGATTGTTGGGGGTAGTATGCTGACTCTGTAAACCATTTAGAGAAGGCTGTAAAGTATTGTGAAGTGGTATATAAGTCTACGTGCTATTGCTACTGTGCTTCTGGTCACTTGCAGAGACTCCTGAATGACAATTATCACTCTACCTCCCATTTTGGGGTTGTGACTGCTGTGACACTTCAAACCCAGATGGGTATATTTCCAAGAGAGAAACTCTCTACTATTTTCCCATTCAGATCAAAATGACATGCACTAGGTTTGCTCTCTCAACCAAGATTAAATCAGGGGTGAGGATAGATTTATTACTGGTGCACTGATTGAATATATAGTGGACGGGAGGATCAGATCCTTTTTGTGAATGAAATCCATCCTATTTGTACAAGACTATTTGGGTTCAAGTCCTTGGGCATAACATTTAGTGTTAAGTTGTATAAAGTTTCTTTTTAAGATGCTACCATTTTTGGCTTGCACAAAACTTACCGATGATATAAAATCTGAGTGACCATAGAAAAAGGTGACCCTTTTCAAATTCTTTAACCATTTCAGTGTATCCTTTATAGCATTTCAAAACCTTGGTGAATGAAAAAAAAATAACTCTAGAAGTACCCGGTGACTCTCTTGCCATCATATAGTAATATATGAAACATTCAAAATTAAATGCAACCAAGGGTTGCAGCTTTCCACCGACCAACATTGTTTTTGCAATATGAAATCTTACCTTTGTGCCAGGTCTCGCCATATTCGCCACCTCCCCTGATATTAGCCACAGCTAGAATACCGCCTAGGTGCCTTATAAAAATAAGCCGTGATACACTGCAAAATAATAAAAGCAGCCTCAATTAATAGTTAAACACGTGTAAGTTATGGCCTTTGCAATCAGCTGGAGCTAAAATATAGCAGTAGCAAGAGCATGGATTTTCCTGATGCGTTACCACAAAGGAGAAAATATTTTACTGATACCATACATCTTGTAATGAAAAATCTTTCCATGGTTCATTCAGCAAACCTAACTCACTGACCAAAAATTTATTTCAATTCTGCCTTTCATAGCACTGACCTAAAGTCAATGAAAGAAATAAAGTCAATGAAAAGTCCACAGTAGCTTATTCTAAATATATAAATATAAACTTTATATAAATATAAAGTTTTTCTAACTTTATATTTCATGTATGGAAATACAGATAGTCCTTGACTTCTAATCACAATTGCAACCAGAACTCTATCATCACTAAGCAAGGCGATCGTTAGGTTGTGCCTGACATTTTTGCCATGGTTTTTAACAAATCATGTAGTCACTAAGCAGATGTGGCTTCCTTCACTGACTTTGCTTATTGGAAGCTTACTAGGAAAGTCACAGGTGACGATCATGTGACCCTGGGATGCTGCAACCATTGTAAACACATGTCAGCAGCCGAATTCGGGTCATGTGACAGCGGGGACACTTCAACAGTCACGAGAGGAACTAAATCACTTTTTTCAGCACTGTTATAATGGTTTGTTAAATGATTGTAAGTCAAGGACTACCTGTAATTCATTTATGCAACTTTACTCTTGAAGCTTAGATGTTAGAAAGGAGAAGTTCTTGATTTGTTCAACTTAGGAGAAAGCATCTATATATCTACCTACCTACTTATCTACCTGTTTATCCTGAGTTAATTCAACTGTATTAAAGGTCACTTTAGTATTACATAAGTCATTTGCAACAATGCTAGATAGGGAGAACCCATAATACTACTCCTGCGATATTTTACTATAATTTAGTAGTCCTAAGGAATATTTAGATATTCTGACTTGGAATATATTTAGATATCCCAGCCTAGCAATCAGAATTCCATTTTTATATCTGTATAACCATTTTGAAGGCACATTTCCTGAGCACATGTGGACAAAAGCTGCCTAGGACAGCTTATTTTACAGCTTGGAATGCCACAAATGGAAGTTTAACTTTTTAAAAAAGAATCCCTGTCAGATAATAAAAATAAATTAGACATATCAAGCATAAAAGGAATGCAGCTTTTAGAAAACGTGCAAAAAGGCATCTTTGAAGTAAAAGTTAATGCCATCTTTTTGTGTGAGAATTAATTAATCAGATTTTTTAAAAAATCCTTCTCTTCTCCTTACCTCTTCATCAACCTGGGCGTTTATGTTAGCTGCTTTTGACAGTAGCATGTTTTATTGGTTTTATCTGTGAATGAACTCTATTAATGATTTTGGGAGCAATTTTAAGTGGATTGATTTGGGGGGTGGGTGGGGGGTGAACTGTGGATGATCTGCCACTTCCAAAGCTTTGCTGACTTGGCATAAGTTATTATTTATTTTTAGATTATTCTCCATTTCAAAGAAAGGACTGCGTTTGCATGTTTATAATTTGAAGCATTCTTATGGGGTCTTGGGATATCTGCATAAATACCCCTGCAGCAAATCTGTTACCTCTGAATGTGGAGGGAAAGCTCACACTCTCTTAATGTTAGCGCATAAAGCAAGAGAAGTGCAACTAATTACAAAGATGTCAGAGTCATTAATCAAGGCTAAATACTATTAACCATGTTACAATTAGTGATCACAAAAGGAAAAAGGGTAGGAAAAAAGCCTGCTGTCAAATTGAAAATTAATGGAGTCTAATGTTGAGAGAGTAAAAATAATATACTAGAAAAATACAAATCATCCTGGAAAATATTCCATATTTTCCCCAAATAATATTATCTACATACCACTTTATACAGAAAGCTAGCTGCCATTCAGAAATGGTTTATATGTCAAATTATGATACAGTACATACTGTATCTACTTCTACCATTCCTACCTTAGACGTTTTATATATGTGATCTATTTTGCTCTACTATTCTTTTATTCTAATTAGTTCTCTGTTCAAGGCAATGGTTCTCTACAGAGCCAATATTCCTCTTATGCAGCGGTTCTCAACCTGTGGGTCGCGACCCCTTTGGGGGTCGAACGACCATTTCACAGGGGTCGCCGCGCGCATTAGCCCGCCATCTTGGTGCCACCGTCACTGCAGGGGTGAAATGCTCCCGGTTCGGCCGTGCCTGCGGGTCGCCAGATAGCCGGTAGCGACACAAGCGGGAGACTTCGCCCACCCGCCTGGACGCCGCCATTTGGGTTCTTTTACCCTCTGCGCATGCACAGAACGCTTTGCGCATGCACAGAGGGTAAAAGAACCCAAATGGCATCAGGGCGAAGTCTGGGCGAAGTCTCCCG